>CM029638.1:38505643-38773143 GCA_017311315.1 Dendrocalamus latiflorus
TCGACCGGGATACAGCCCTCGTCGAGAGGTACATTGCAGCAGGACTGAAGGGTTGCCTCAATAAGGAATATGTACTTGTGCCCTTCCATCAGAACTTTCATTGGATTTTAATAGTAATTGTACCAAAATGGAACAAGGTATATTACCTTGATTCCCTAAGTAGGAATAAAATGGACTTCACAGTTGTCAGCCAAGTAATCGATAGGTAAGTACATATTCTCCATACATACCTATATTGTACTCTTTCTTTCCTTCCGAATGACTAAGGTTAACTTTTTCGAATCACGTAGGGTGTTCGCGATGTACATTGAAATGGGAGGTGACTCGAAGCGCGGGGCCAAAGGCCTGCTGACACATACTCGAGATTTTAAGGTATTCACTATTTCACATTAATTAATCCTATGCAACAGCCTCTTGAACTAACACATTCCATTTTTTGCAGTGCCACCAGCAGCAGCCGGGCAACACATGTGGATACTACGTTTGCCGACATATGGAACTACTCCTCGATTCCTCAAGGATCACCAATTCCAAGGTTTGTCAATCTTCCCATAATTACTTCATACTTATCATGTTACATATATACGCACATTGATATTCCTATCGACAGACTGCGTACATCTCATCAACTCCATTGAAACAGCCTGATCTTGGACAGATTCGAGCAGAGTTGGCGTACTTTTTGCTGACTCAAGTCATAAAGCCAGAAGGCCGGTTCCACTCCGCACCATAGATACATAATCAACGAACCTTTTTAAGTGCAAATGCAGTGTAGATCTTTTGTAATTGTGTATTTGTTAATGGATATTTTATTTCAATTCAATTAATTGATTTGCGAAATGGATGATTTATGTTTGTGATCAAATGAAGTGCGTTGTCAATTGGATGTTTTATGTCTGTGAAATGAATTGAGATGTGAAATGTATCTGAAATGAAATGAGATGTGTGAATTGTATGTTTTATGTCTGTGATTATCTGCTTGTTTCAGAGGGCATGGCTAGCATTTCTTGAGGCTAGCCAATAAACAGAAATAGATTTTGAGTTTGGAGGAAGGAATATCACAGACGGTTTTTTAGTAAAAACCATCTGTGATATGTATCACATACGGTTTTTCATTAAAAACCGTCTGTGATATGTGATAATCACAGACGGTTTTTAATTAGAAACCGTCTGTGATATCTGATAATCACAGACGGTTTTTAAAACCGTCTGTGATAATCTTGGATTATCACTGACCCATAAATTTCAGACGGTTCAGAAAACCGTCTGTGATGACGTTTCTGAACCGTCTGTAATGTGCTTTTCTGTAGTAGTGTATGGGTCACATGATGTTGCCGCAGCTGTTACTAATAAGTGTATTCCAGCCAAACTCATGGGTTAAAAATGAGTGACAAAGTCTTGGGCTTGTTTGGAACAAAGGAATGCAAAACAGAGGAACGAAAAAAACACAGGAATATGGTAGAGTGAAAGGTGGAAAACTACGATATTGATTTGATACTTTGAGCTGTTTGGATTGCAGGAATATGTTTGGATCATCACATGTCCCTAAGCATTGATTATAGCCATTGATGCATCCTAACGTGATTTAGGTGCTTTTCACTAGTCATTTGGCATATTACATGTTTTAATTCATCTATAAGCAGAGTAGTCTACCGTTCTCTCTCTATACGTTTTTAATTTTTATCGTCCCGAGCTCCTGGGCTCCTAGCCGTTCTTATCTTCCTGCTCGTTCCTGAGCCTCTCTTCCTCACGGCGGCGGCGTGCACGGCGTGGCCGGCGTGAGCAGGCTGTGGCAGTGCAGGAGACTGAGAGTGTGAGCGCGAGCGGCCGTGGCGAGCGTCAGCGTCGACGTCGACGTGGGCAGCAACGGCGCCGTGATCGAGGATGCGCGGTGGACGGCGAGTCGCGACTGCGGGGCCGTGCTGAACGAGCGACCAAGCAAGCGATGAGATTTCCCTTGAGTTTGAGTGGATGCTTTTTTTCCTTCGTTTTCTAAACAGCAATCTTCAAAAACTTTCCACAGGAATGCATTTCTTTGTAATTCCTCCAATCCAAACAGGGCCTAACAAGTCAGGGGACGACACAGTGCCTATGCGATTATTGACCATGCGGACGACACAGTGCACAAGTCACACCCTTGCCTCACACGGATGAGCACAGAACACAATTCTTTATCCTTTTCTATTTGGTCCTGCGGGTTAATTTGCTGCAACACCAAATGTACATGCGATTGAGAATCTAGAACAAACTCAAATAATTCCTCAGGAATAATAGTAACAAAACCTATGTGACCCTTACCAACTAATTAAGCTGGTCATGGTATAGGTCCTTACCAATATCCACATAAGCCTATGTGACCCTTTGTAGGACTAGCCACATATATCTTATGAGCTTGTGAGAGGGAGTTCATTTTGCCTTGATCAACTAATTAAGCTTGATAGGTAAGGGATTGTTTCAGTTTTATTTTAGAAAATCAAAATAAAAGACCCAGCTCTAAAACACCAGAGGCTTCGAAGGCTTGCGGTGGTGAGAAGAGATGGGTATTTTCTCTGAGGCAAACTGTTTGCACCCATTTTAGAAAAGTTTTGAGTTGTCGTTGATGCACCTAAATTAAATGATAGCAATTAGGAAAGAGATTTGTTTCTCATACTTAGTCAATTTGTTTTGCAAGCTTCAACTATGCTATAAGGAGTAATCTTAGTTTATCCCTTATTCTTGACCGGGGATGGCCAGAAAACTAAGCACGGGGATTGTGTTGGCACTATTTATAGTAACCTTTTTACCCCAACTTCTCCTGATACTTATGCTTGATTTATATGCTATACCATTGACTAACCCCTGAAGACTAACGATTTTGCAAGCTACTTCTATTTTCTATGTATGTTGCAAAATCGGTTATAAACAGTGTAAAAGATGCACTTTGCTGAAGCTTCGAAAGATTAAGCCAGGTTGGGGGTGCCACAGGCGCCAGGCTTACGCTCAGCCAGATGGAGCCGCCCAACGCTACATTCAGGAAGCTTCCAAGTCAACCCTTCATGCCCAAGTAACCACCATAGATGACTATAAATTTTTTCTGAGTAATTAAATTTAAAAAACATAAAAAGTTATATCATCACAGGTAACAACCATAGTAACCCTTCAGGCATGTTGAACGTTGCTTCTAGCCGTTGGCTTCTAATTGTTTTACGCTTAGCAGTTAAAAATATATTATAATGACTATAAATTTTTTCTGAGTAATTAAATTTAAAAAAATAAAAAGTTATATCATCACGGGTAATACAAAGAATAAGAGAAAAAACAAAAGCAAAACAAGCCTTAAAAAACCAAAATCAAAAAATAAAATTAAGAAGCCAAATGGCATAAGCTAAAATTGTTTGGTGCAGGACTTAAAAGCGGACACATCACCGAGGTTCCTTTGTTATTTTTTTCAAAACAGAGAGCATAACTAGTAGTAATCTAGAGTGATGCCAGAGTTACTTTGTCGGACAAAATGAAGTTAGGGACCACCTTTGAATTCTCATGTTCTTTTTTTCTTTGGAAAACTTAAGAAACAACCTTTCTAATCTTCTATCTATTATATTATTATTAACAAAAGACAAAAGAAGCCACTAGATTCACTTTGAAGGACTAAAAATTCTTATATTAATCGAAGGAAAAGGAGAAAAACCGTACGTGCCCATGTCTGAACCGCTGTGGAGGGATGTATTATTGGTCGTACAGGCAGTGCAGTCCTGCCAGTCCAGTCCTCCGGACAAACTGTCCCGGACGGAGAGTCACAGACAGGCCAAGATGCTGATATCGAAATAATTTTCCTTGTTGTGCATCTGGTCCCGTACATGTCACATGTGATTTGTTTTATTTCCCATGCATGCACTTGTCGTAGGTGGCCTACATTGAGCTGTACATACACGTAGAGACGACATAGCGCGTCAGTGTGGTGGCCTACATTGAGCTGTACATGCATGTGCATGCATGCATGTTTCTATTCCTGAGGAACTAACAACCGACAGTGGTCATGGTATAGGTCCTTACCAAGATCCACATAAGCCTATGTGACCCTTTGTAGGACTAGCCACATATATCTTATGAGCTTGTGAGAGGGAGTTCATTTTGCCTTGATCAACTAATTAAGCTTGACAGGTAAGGGATTGTTTCAGTTTTATTTTCGAAAATCAAAATAAAAGACCCAGCTCTAAAACGCCAGAGGCTTCGAAGGCTTGCGGTGGTGAGAAGAGATGGGTATTTTCTTTGAGGTAAACTGTTTGCACCCATTTTAGAAAAGTTTTGAGTTGTCGTTGACGCACCTAAATTAAATAATAGCAATTAGGAAAGAGATTTGTTTTTCATACTTAGTCAATTTGTTTTGGAAGCTTCAACTATGCTATAAGGAGAAATCTTAGTTTATCCCTTATTCTTGACCGGGGATGGCCAGAAAACTAAGCACGGGAATTGTGTTGGCACTATTTATAGTAACCTTTTTACCCCAACTTCTCCTGATACTTATGCTTAATTTATATGCTATACCATTGACTAACCCCTGAAGACTAACGATTTTGCAAGCTACTTCTATTTTCTATGTATGTTGCAAAATCAGTTATAAACAGTGTAAAAGATGCACTTTGCTGAAGCTTCGGAAGATTAAGCTAGGTTGGGGGTGCCACAGGCGCCCAGGCTTACGCTCAGCCAGATGGAGCCGCCCAACGCTACATTCAGGAAGCTTCCAAGTCAACCCTTCATGCCCAAGTAACCACCGTAGATGACTATAAATTTTTTCTGAATAATTAAATTTAAAAAACATAAAAAGTTATATCATCACAGGTAACCACCATAGTAACCCTTCAGGCATGTTGAACGTTGCTTCTAGCCGTTGGCTTCTAATTTTTTTTACGCTTAGCAGTTAAAAATATATTATAATGACTATAAATTTTTTCTGAGTAATTAAATTAAAAAAAATAAAAAGTTATATCATCACGGGTAATACAAAGAATAAGAGAAAAAACAAACGCAAAACAAGCCATAAAAAACCAAAATCAAAAAATAAAATTAAGAAGCCAAATGGCATAAGCTAAAATTGTTTGGTGCAGGACTTAAAAGAGGACGCAGGACCGAGGTTCCTTTGTTATTATTTTCAAAACAGAGAGCGTAACTAGTAGTAAACTAGAGTGATGCCAGAGTTACTTTGTCGGACAAAATGAGGTTAGGGACCACCTTTGAATTCTCATGTTCTTTTTTTCTTTGGAAAACTTAAGAAACAACCTTTCTAATCTTCTATCTATTATATTATTATTAACTAAAGACAAAAGAAGCCACTAGATTCACTTTGAAGGACTACAAATTCTTATATTAATCGAAGGAAAAGGAGAAAAACCGTACGTGCCCATGTCTGAACCGCTGTGGAGGGATGTATTATTGGTCGTACAGGCAGTGCAGTCCTGCCAGTCCAGTCCTCCGGACAAACTGTCCCGGACAGAGAGTCACAGACAGGCCAAGATGCTGATATCGAATTAATTTTCCCTGTTGTGCATCTGGTCCCGTACACGTCACATGTGATTTGTTTTATTTCCCATGCAGGCACTTGTCGTAGGTGGCCTACATTGAGCTGTACATACACGTAGATACGACATAGCGCGTCAGTGTGGTGGCCTACATTGAGCTGTACACGCATGTGCATGCATGCCTGTTTCTATTCCTAAGGAACTAACAATCGACAGTGGTCATGGTATAGGTCCTTACCAAGACTAACTTTTAGTTTTACAATATTTTCTTGCTTAAAATTGGTCATGGTATAGGTCCTTACCAAGATCCACATAAGCCTATGTGACCCTTTGTAGGACTAGCCACATATATCTTATGAGCTTGTGAGAGGGAGTTCATTTTGCCTTGATCAACTAATTAAGCTTGATAGGTAAGGGATTGTTTCAGTTTTATTTTAGAAAATCAAAATAAAAGACCCAGCTCTAAAACACCAGAGGCTTCGAAGGCTTGCGGTGGTGAGAAGAGATGGGTATTTTCTCTGAGGTAAACTGTTTGCACCCATTTTAGAAAAGTTTTGACTTGTCGTTGATGCACCTAAATTAAATAATAGCAATTAGGAAAGAGATTTGTTTTTCATACTTAGTCAATTTGTTTTGGAAGCTTCAACTATGCTATAAGGAGAAATCTTAGTTTATCCCTTATTCTTGACCGGGGATGGCCAGAAAACTAAGCACGGGAATTGTGTTGGCACTATTTATAGTAACCTATTTACCCCAACTTCTCCTAATACTTATGCTTAATTTATATGCTATACCATTGACTAACCCCTGAAGACTAACGATTTTGCAAGCTACTTCTATTTTCTATGTATGTTGCAAAATCAGTTATAAACAGTGTAAAAGATGCACTTTGCTGAAGCTTCGGAAGATTAAGCCAGGTTGGGGGTGCCACAGGCGCCCAGGCTTACGCTCAGCCAGATGGAGCCGCCCAACGCTACATTCAGGAAGCTTCCAAGTCAACCCTTCATGCCCAAGTAACCACCATAGATGACTATAAATTTTTTCTGAGTAATTAAATTTAAAAAACATAAAAAGTTATATCATCAGAGGTAACCACCATAGTAACCCTTCAGGCATGTTGAACGTTGCTTCTAGCCGTTGGCTTATAATTTTTTTACGCTTAGCAGTTAAAAATATATTATAATGACTATAAATTTTTTCTGAGTAATTAAATTAAAAAAAGTAAAAAGTTATATCATCACGGGTAATACAAAGAATAAGAGAAAAAACAAAAGCAAAACAAGCCATAAAAAACCAAAATCAAAAAATAAAATTAAGAAGCCAAATGGCATAAGCTAAAATTGTTTGGTGCAGGACTTAAAAGAGAACGCAGGACCGAGGTTCCTTTGTTATTTTTTTCAAAACAGAGAGCGTAACTAGTAGTAAACTAGAGTGATGCCAGAGTTACTTTGTCGGACAAAATGAGGTTAGGGACCACGTTTGAATTCTCATGTTCTTTTTTTCTTTGGAAAACATAAGAAACAGCCTGTCTAATCTTCTATCTATTATATTATTATTAACTAAAGACAAAAGAAGCCACTAGATTCACTTTGAAGGACTAAAAATTATTATAGTAATCGAAGGAAAAGGAGAAAAACCGTACGTGCCCATGTCTGAACCGCTGTGGAGGGATGTATTATTGGTCGTACAGGCAGTGCAGTCCTGCCAGTCCAGTCCTCCGGACAAACTGTCCCGGACAGAGAGTCACAGACATGCCGAGATGCTGATATCGAATTAATTTTCCTTGTTGTGCATCTGGTCCCGTACATGTCACATGTGATTTGTTTTATTTCCCATGCATGCACTTGTCGTAGGTGGCCTACATTGAGCTGTACATACACGTAGAGACGACATAGCGCGTCAGTGTGGTGGCCTACATTGAGCTGTACATGCATGTGCATGCATGCATGTTTCTATTCCTAAGGAACTAACAACCGACAGTGGTCATGGTATAGGTCCTTACCAAGACTAACTTTTAGTTTTACAATATTTTCTTGCTTAAAATTGGTCATGGTATAGGTCCTTACCAAGATCCACATAAGCCTATGTGACCCTTTGTAGGATTAGCCACATATATCTTATGAGCTTGTGAGAGGGAGTTCATTTTGCTTTGATCAACTAATTAAGCTTGATAGGTAAGGGATTGTTTCAGTTTTATTTTAGAAAATCAAAATAAAAGACCCAGCTCAAAAACACCAGAGGCTTCGAAGGCTTGCGGTGGTGAGAAGAGATGGGTATTTTCTCTGAGGTAAACTGTTTGCACCCTTTTTAGAAAAGTTTTGAGTTGTCGTTGATGCACCTAAATTAAATAATAGCAATTAGGAAAGAGATTTGCTTTTTCATACATAGTCAATTTGTTTTGGAAGCTTCAACTATGCTATAAGGAGAAATCTTGGTTTATCCCTTATTCTTGACCGGGGATGGCCAGAAAACTAAGCACGGGAATTGTGTTGGCACTATTTGTAGTAACCTTTTTACCCCAACTTCTCCTAATACTTATGCTTAATTTATATGCTATACCATTGACTAACCCCTGAAGACTAACGATTTTGCAAGCTACTTCTATTTTCTATGTATGTTGCAAAATCAGTTATAAACAGTGTAAAAGATGCACTTTGCTGAAGCTTCGGAAGATTAAGCCAGGTTGGGGGTGCCACAGGCGCCCAGGCTTACGCTCAGCCAGATGGAGCCGGCCAACGCTACATTCAGGAAGCTTCCAAGTCAACCCTTCATGCCCAAGTAACCACCATAGATGACTATAAATTTTTTCTGAATAATTAAATTTAAAAAACATAAAAAGTTATATCATCACAGGTAACCACCATAGTAACCCTTCAGGCATGTTGAACGTTGCTTCTAGCCGTTGGCTTCTAATTTTTTTTTACGCTTAGCAGTTAAAAATATATTATAATGACTATAAATTTTTTCTGAGTAATTAAATTAAAAAAATAAAAAGTTATATCATCACGGGTAATACAAAGAATAAGAGAAAAAACAAAAGCAAAACAAGCCATAAAAAACCAAAATCAAAAAATAAAATTAAGAAGCCAAATGGCATAAGCTAAAATTGTTTGGTGCAGGACTTAAAAGAGGACGCAGGACCGAGGTTCCTTTGTTATTTTTTTCAAAACAGAGAGCGTAACTAGTAGTAAACTAGAGTGATGCCAGAGTTACTTTGTCGGACAAAATGAGGTTAGGGACCACCTTTGAATTCTCATGTTCTTTTTTTCTTTGGAAAACTTAAGAAACAGCCTGTCTAATCTTCTATCTATTATATTATTATTAACTAAAGACAAAAGAAGCCACTAGATTCACTTTGAAGGACTAAAAATTATTATAGTAATCGAAGGAAAAGGAGAAAAACCGTACGTGCCCATGTCTGAACCGCTGTGGAGGGATGTATTATTGGTCGTGCAGGCAGTGCAGTCCTGCCAGTCCAGTCCTCCGGACAAACTGTCCCGGACAGAGAGTCACAGACATGCCAAGATGCTGATATCGAATTAATTTTCCTTGTTGTGCATCTGGTCCCGTACATGTCACATGTGATTTGTTTTATTTCCCATGCATGCACTTGTCGTAGGTGGCCTACATTGAGCTGTACATACACGTAGAGACGACATAGCGCGTCAGTGTGGTGGCCTACATTGAGCTGTACATGCATGTGCATGCATGCATGTTTCTATTCCTGAGGAACTAACAACCGACAGTGGTCATGGTATAGGTCCTTACCAAGACTAACTTTTAGTTTTACAATATTTTCTTGCTTAAAATTGGTCATGGTATAGGTCCTTACCAAGATCCACATAAGCCTATGTGACCCTTTGTAGGACTAGCCACATATATCTTATGAGCTTGTGAGAGGGAGTTCATTTTGCTTTGATCAACTAATTAAGCTTGATAGGTAAGGGATTGTTTCAGTTTTATTTTAGAAAATCAAAATAAAAGACCCAGCTCAAAAACACCAGAGGCTTCGAAGGCTTGCGGTGGTGAGAAGAGATGGGTATTTTCTCTGAGGTAAACTGTTTGCACCCATTTTAGAAAAGTTTTGAGTTGTCGTTGATGCACCTAAATTAAATAATAGCAATTAGGAAAGAGATTTGCTTTTTCATACTTAGTCAATTTGTTTTGGAAGCTTCAACTATGCTATAAGGAGAAATCTTGGTTTATCCCTTATTCTTGACCGGGGATGGCCAGAAAACTAAGCACGGGAATTGTGTTGGCACTATTTATAGTAACCTTTTTACCCCAACTTCTCCTGATACTTATGCTTAATTTATATGCTATACCATTGACTAACCCCTGAAGACTAACGATTTTGCAAGCTACTTCTATTTTCTATGTATGTTGCAAAATCAGTTATAAACAGTGTAAAATATGCACTTTGCTGCAGCTTCGGAAGATTAAGCCAGGTTGGGGGTGCCACAGGCGCCCAGGCTTACGCTCAGCCAGATGGAGCCGCCCAACGCTACATTCAGGAAGCTTCCAAGTCAACCCTTCATGCCCAAGTAACCACCATAGATGACTATAAATTTTTTCTGAGTAATTAAATTTAAAAAACATAAAAAGTTATATCATCACAGGTAACCACCATAGTAACCCTTCAGGCATGTTGAACGTTGCTTCTAGCCATTGGCTTCTAATTTTTTTTTACGCTTAGTAGTTAAAAATATACTATAATGACTATAAATTTTTTCTGAGTAATTAAATTTAAAAAAATAAAAAGTTATATCATCACGGGTAATACATAGAATAAGAGAAAAAAAACAAAAGCAAAACAAGCCATAAAAAACCAAAATCAAAAAATAAAATTAAGAAGCCAACTGGCATAAGCTAAAATTGTTTGGTGCAGGACTTAAAAGAGGACGCAGGACTGAGGTTCCTTTGTTATTTTTTTCAAAACAGAGAGCGTAACTAGTAGTAAACTAGAGTGATGCCAGAGTTACTTTGTCGGACAAAATGAGGTTAGGGACCACCTTTGAATTCTCATGTTCTTTGTTTCTTTGGAAAACTTAAGAAACAGCCTGTCTAATCTTCTATCTATTATATTATTATTAACTAAAGACAAAAGAAGCCACTAGATTCACTTTGAAGGACTAAAAATTATTATAGTAATCGAAGGAAAAGGAGAAAAACCGTACGTGCCCATGTCTGAACTGCTGTGGAGGGATGCATTATTGGTCGTACAGGCAGTGCAGTCCTGCCAGTCCAGTCCTCCGGACAAACTGTCCCGGACAGAGAGTCACAGACATGCCAAGAGGCTGATATCGAATTAATTTGCCTTGTTGTGCATCTGGTCCCGTACATGTCACATGTGATTTGTTTTATTTCCCATGCATGCACTTGTCGTAGGTGGCCTACATTGAGTTGTACATACACGTAGAGACGACATAGCGCGTCAGTGTGGTGGCCTACATTGAGCTGTACATGCATGTGCATGCATGCATGTTTCATGTACGACAATTTCACGTACATGTCACATGTGATTTGTTTTATTTCCCATTCGCCTGAAATTGTATATGTACATGTCACATGTATATGTACGACAATTTCACGTACATGTCACATGTGATTTGTTTTATTTCCCATTCGCCTGAAATTTTATATGTACATGTCACATGTATATGTACGACAATTTCACGTACATGCCACATGTGATTTGTTTTATTTCCCATTCGCCTGAAATTGTATATGTACATGTCACATGTATATGTACGACAATTTCACGTACATGTCACATGTGATTTGTTTTATTTCCCATTCGCCTGAAATTGTATATGTACATGTCACATGTATATGTACGACAATTTCACGTACATGTCACATGTGATTTGTTTTATTTCCCATTCGCCTGAAATTGTATATGTACATGTCACATGTATATGTACGACAATTTCACCTACATGTCACATGTGATTTGTTTTATTTCCCATTCGCCTGAAATTGTATATGTACATATGTCACATATATATGTACGACAATTTGGGACTGGATTGGGGTGATGTGGTCCACCCATTTGTTTTGTGCTAGGGCTTTCTTGACTGTTAATTTTTTTCTAATGGCTTTAGCGAACATCGTTGGAGCAATGTTTTTTGCCGAGGTACTATTGATCCAGCTCTGATGTCCAGAACATTGCAATCTTGCCATTTCCGACCATAGTGGCGGATCTAGGATTTTACCTAAGGGTATACCGTACAAAAAATTTCATATATAATTCGGTAAAACCATTTGCCCATTTGACAAACAATTGTAAATTTTGCAACTTAATTTGGTATACTTGCACTAAATAACATGATAAGTCTTAAACTCAAAGATTAAGTTGGAAACTTGCACAAATTACAATATAAATAGTTCAAACGCGATAGTTCAAAATATAAGCATAAAAGAGATTAAGAGATTTACAATAGTACTTGTCTGACTTTTTTAGTCGATGCTTGAAAGAAAATAATTTCAACTACTGATAAGTAATTAAGTACACATTTTTTAGAAAAATAAAGAAAATTAAATCCTAAACCCAGGCCCGCAAACCTGTTTGGCATTTTCTGCAGCTCTGCCCGATGTCGCGAGGGTGGGACCAGGCCATCACCGAGGCACCAACCGCGCTTGGCCTCGGTCCTCGACATCAGGCCGTCTGGCGTGTGCTACTGCTGTCAGAACAAGGGGGTGTCGGCGTCACCTGTTGTCGAGATCGTGGCATCCGAGTCAGCGAGTCTAGCGTCTAGCCGAGTCCAAGTATTCATGATCATCTCTTTTTCATTCAGTAGTGTTGTGAAAGATTGAGACAGGTGTATGCAAAAGAACTGTTGATTCTATTCACTTTATTTTTGTACATGTTGATACATATATATAGATGGTAAAAGGTGGCATGAAAAGAGGTGTCTTTTGGGAAAGACATATGCACATTGGGCACTGTTTACTTTTTGATATACAACTGGTGTAACTGGTTTGCAACAAGTAGAACTTGGGATTCAGGATATCGATGCGACGGTGCGAGGCAGGTGAAACAACGCGGCACTTGGGATTCAGAATCTTGCGTGAGGCAGACGAAACGGCACGGTGCTTTATTGATCGATGATCGATCGGTGGTTGTTTCGTTTACAGAGATGTACATGTACGTATTATGTTGGACTGGACCACAGAGGGATACCTGCCATGCAACTGGCATACCCTCTACCTCCACCCTGGCCAACCAAGACGTACCTCCCTGGATGAGTTAAACAAATCAAGATCCACGCTATCACACGGCACCTCCATATTTAACCATGCCCTTTCCTTGTGCTTCCATTTGAATTATATTAGAGCCAACGAAGCAGCCGTAAAGCCTGAAGAAAACGTACGTTTAAGGTCTGGAATGCCAGATGTTCTTTGGGAGCTAGGCCCGTACATGTTTTTTTTTTGAATCACAGTGGAGACGTAGACACTCATACGTATACATGTCACTGGATATTCATACGTACCCAGTCCCCGAATCCATATCCACGCTAAACGGGTAGGGTATGGGTAGAAAATCTTTTATTCATTAGGGTAACGGATATACCCACTGTTAAAAGGGTATGGGGAGGGGATCACCCGTTTGCCCAGTCTCCAAAGAGATGCCGGCGAGGCGAGGCGGCGACGGCGGCTCAGTGCTCGACGGTCGGCAAAGAAGATATATAGGAGAAATCGATATCTGATCCCAATCGAATCATGTTCTTCTCAATCAGCGCGCGTTAATCAATTGTACTTCCAGTCTACTTATCCATTGGCTTCCCCGTTATCCAATGGGTTTGGGCAAATGGACATGGGTCAGCTGGGTTTGGGTTTGATTAAGCTTGGATTTATCCAACGACAGGTCGATCTACTCATACGTGCACGCACACTCACTCCTATAAACGCATGGACATACATCTTACCCTTGTGGATAACAACACCGTTAAATCCTAGAACAAATATAGAAAAATATGAACATCCACATCAAGTCAAGTACTTGAACCCAACTACGCTTGCAGTTGGCCGTGTACATGTTGATCATGTTTTTCAAGCAAATGGGAAATATAAACTAATTCGATACCAGCCTCTTGGCCTCTCGTGACTCTATCCGGGACCGTACCGTATGTACGGGTGACTACACTGCACTGCCTGCACGACCAATAATACATCCCTCCACAGCGGACACCCGTTGATTGCTTGCTCTATTGTACTAGCTACCAAATACAGTATATCTGCCAATATACCTGTCGCACTGGCTTCAACGTGCACGGAGTTCTATAAATAGGCACCAAGCTGAAGCCAAGAAACCACAACCAAAACACACGATCGAGCTAGCTAGTACGTACTAAGACACAACAAAGCAGGTTGCTGAATAGTAGCAAAGCTTAGGTACGGTAGCCATGGTGTCGTCTGGAGCTGGGACTGGAAATGGAAGCATCGCCGAGAGGTGGCGCGAGCTGCAAGGCGAGCACTCGTGGGACGGCCTCCTTGACCCGCTGGACTTGGACCTCCGCATGTCCATCATCTCCTACGGCGAGCTCGTGTCCGCCGCTCTCGACGGGTTCAACAAGGAGAAGCGCTCGCCGCACGCCGGCGCCTGCATGTACGGACGCACCGACCTTCTGTCCAGCTCGACGGTGGCCGCCGCCGGCCACTACAGGGTCACCAAGTTCGTGTACGCCACGGCGGCGGAGCCGGCTCTGCGCGACGCGTTCCTCGTGCTGCCGAACGAGGAGCTCAAGGACCCGTGGTCCAGGGAGTCCAACTGGATCGGGTACGTCGCCGTGGCCACGGACGAGGGCGTGGCGGCGCTGGGGCGGCGCGACATCGTCGTGGCGTGGCGCGGGACGCTGGCCCTCGAGTCCAAGTCGCTCAAGGACGTCGGCGACGCGCTGGTGCCCGCCGCGCCGGCGCTGGCCCGCCCGCTGGGCAGCGTGCACGGGGGCTTCCTGTCCCTGTACACCTCCAGGTCCAGCAGCGCCGACGACTCTGGAGTCAACAAGACCAGCGCCAGGGACCAGGTCCTGGAGGAGGTGAGGCGGCTGGTGGAGCTGCACAGGGACGAGGTGACCAGCATCACCGTCGCCGGCCACAGCCTCGGGGCGTCCCTCGCCACCCTCAACGCCGTCGACATGGTCGCCAACGGCGTGAACGCGCCCGCCGCCGGCTCTTCCCAGCCGCCGTGCCCGGTGACGGCGGTCGTGTTCGCGAGCCCGCGCGTCGGGGACGACTCCTTCAAGGCGGCCTTCCACTCGTTCGGTGACGACCTCAGGGCCCTGCACGTGAAGAACAGCAGTGACCAGGTGACCAAGTACCCGTCGGCGGAAGGGTACTCCGACGACGTGGCCGTGACACTGCCCGTCAACCCGGCGCTGTCGCCGTACCTGAGGTCGCCGGCCACGCAGCAGACGCTTCACGACCTCGAGTGCTACCTGCACGGCGTCGCCGGCGAGCAGGGCAGCGCCGGAGGGTTCCAGCTGAAGGGGATGCGCGACGAGGCGCTCGTGAACAAGGATGCGGACGCGCTCAAGGACGAGTGGCATGTGCCGGCGAGCTGGTGGGTGGTGCAGAACAAGAGCATGGTCAAGAACGCCAAAGGGGAGTGGGAGCTCAACGACTTCGAGCAAGTTCTGAACTGATGAAGAAGCGCATACGATAACGCCACCGTCGATTTGTAATTTCAGATCTATGTTTATGTTTATGTTTATGTTTGTGTTTGTGTTTGTGTTTGTGTTTGTGTTTGTGTTTGTGTTTGTGTTGTTTTTTTTCTCAATAATGTTGTGAGGATACATGCATGCCCATTATTCCTCTATGCACGCCAAGGCGGCAGCACTACACTACGTTAATAATGTATGGTGGACTATGTTTGCAATTTCGAATAAATAAATAAATATATATATATTTATATGTTAAAATATCTGGAGTTTCTTTTCCCTGAAAGTTTATGATGAGCATTTTCTTGATTTCACATTCCATACTTTTGAGAAACTTTGAAATCCGGCCCTACGTCTTCTTCTTGCCTGCCTATCTTCTTCTCCCTTGCTCACTGATATTTTTAAGAATAAAATTCTTCTGATAATAACTGACTTTTCCCGCCCTGAGATCTGTGACCTAGAACCTAGATTTCGTCAAACTTTATATATTAGCAAAAGGAGAAAGGAGAAAGAGATAGCTTAATTAGTTGGGCCTAAAAACAAAAGAGAAATGGAGGATGCGCCGGATTTGACCTAGAATGATTTTGGGTTGCAGTAGGTGTGCTGAGTTTGACTCTCGGATGCCGCTTTTTTTCGCCTACCACAGCTTATGGGTGCACGCGGCCCGTGACATTGTGGGAGAAAGGCAAGCTTCAACAATAAATGAAAACGGGACAACTCCATGAAAAAATAGATGAGGCTTCAAAAAAACGAAATGAAAAGTTTAAAAAAAGCTATGACATGTGGGACCCCACTAGAATAGGTGGCAGTCGAACTGGTTCTAACAAGTGGACCGCGCATATAATTAACTAGCTGCGTTTGCGCGGCGTAACGCCGCGCGCAATAGCTTGTGCGAAGCGTTGTGAAATAATGTATGTGAAGAGGTGGGCGAAAATCTATGGAGAAACTTGATGTATTCGAGAAGTGTGATAGTATGCAGTAAATGTGAATAAGTCAGTAAACAGTAAGATATAGCATGGTGTTATTTAGGGGTGGTAAGGTATGTGGTGAGCACATTAGAGTAACGGTAATTTTTACAACGAAATAACCGCTGTTTTAGCTCTGTGTACAACAAAATAACTTGCATGGAGGGTAAGCAGGGTTGGCTGTATGGAAGACAACAGCAAGGTTTATACATTAGACAAAAAACGACAACGGTAAGCAGTTTGTCATGTCATGGTGCAGGAAGCTGTGCCGATTCGATTGGGTGAGGCGTCGAGGTTTGCTGGTTGGAAAGCAGAAAAATGGCTGTGTTAGAATGCATGAAGTGATTATTTTGTGTACAGTAAGAGTGGCTGTTTCTGACAAGCACAATGGGATTTACCTAATGTGGTGCACTGTGTTCTGCATCAGGGAAGAGCTCTTTTGCAACTTTTCTTTTTTGCCCAGCTCGTGTTGCTCTGGGAAAAAGTATATAGAGTAACAATAAGAAGGATATAGCTGGAGTATGTATGGTTTGGAGGTTTGAAGGGTATGATTGAATGTGATGAGGTACAATAAAAGAAGGTACCTTTTATCTGATGGTGTTGATGAAGTTGTTTCATCAGTTTCTGGAGGTGTAGCAGATTCGTATATTCTTTTTTCAGAGCGTGGCGATGCTGGAGTCTTGTAAGAAAGAGGCTAACAATTACATATAGAGAAGGGTGTGTAAGAAACGAAATGTGTGTAAAGTGTATTGCATATGAGGGCATAAGAAAAGAGAGCATCAGGGTGTAGTTTTTTGTTACCTGTGAAGGTGCAGGCGCTGTTGTTTTGAGGAAATGGTTGTGGATACAAGGGTGCAATAGATAACATAGTCAGGGTAATAAAAATATGGTTTTTTTGGCTAATATTGAAAGGTTTGTTATGAGGTGCGATTTCAAGGTAGAGTGTTTTGCTTACGTGGCAGCAGGAGTGTAGGATGAGGTGGTTCAGGTGCTGCAGAGCGCACATGGAATGTTGGAGCATCAGTTTGGAGCGATCCTTCTGACATTTGAACAATAATTTCATATTTTTGGCCAATAATTGCTATGATTTCAGGTGGGATCTGCTGCGTTTGTCCTTCAGTGGTTGCAACCAAGAGCATAGCAGGTCTTCCAATAAGCTGTTGAGCTATGTTGCCAAAAAACATGAATTCTGCATGAACTTTGCTGTCTTTTTGATTGTTTTCAGAGTCAGCACCATACACATTTAATTTGTATCTATATAAAAAATACAAAAGAACAATGTTAGTTTTTTTGGTAATATAGGCAATCAAAAGCTGTAAAAGAGAGAAGGTGCATATGAGTAGCGGTAGGGTTATACCTTGGTTCTGCTGTTTTAGTACCGCATCTCTGACATAGATATCCATCTCCATGTGGAATTGTTTTTTTCCAACATGAAGAGCATGATATGTACCACCATGATTGTCCTGGTACTAAATCAGTGATAACGATAGTGAGTTTGTACCGTTGTCCCTGTGTATGTAACATTTGGAAAAGATTACCGTATAGTTTATGGAAAAAGCAGGAACTGAAGAGTTTTTTGAAGTTCAGCACTATCTTACTAAGGCCTCGTTCGGGATGAGCTCTATTAATTCGCGAACAGTTGTGGGTATTGGATTGTTATCATCATGCCTTTCTTCTTGCCACTGAATTTGGTGTGGATGGTTGGTAATTCTATATGGCATATTATGAGAGGATGTCAGAAGAATGCAGTAGTGAAAAGGTTTATGATCTGTATGTTTGTAACATAGCTATTTTGATGTAACAAGAGCAGTACGTGTTTTGCAGAGCATGTATTTCAGGAATTGGTATGTTGATATACCACTTTGTTGCAGAACTGCTCTGTAATGCTAATTGACCTGAATAGGTAAACAAGGAAAAATGATACAGGAGAAAGAGGAACACTGGTATGGTTTATCTATGCAGTGGGCATCCTATATATGTAATGTTAGGTGTGTGTTTGTAAAGGAAATAACGTGTAATGTACCTGTGTATGTGCCAACAAGCACACCAACAAATAAAGCAATAACTGGTGTATTTTGAGAAATGGTAAGGAAGATTTCTGCATTGAATGATTCAGCATGATGCCCCCATAATGTTATGATCGCTCCTTGGCTATATATTGACAAGGCGAAAAGATTGAAGTATATGTTAGCGTGAGAACAATGTAACTAAAGATTACATAAAAAATGAATAGAACAGAAAGAATACATGTTGCAAAAAGCAAATGTACCTTCCATCAGTAATATTAAGAGTTCGTTTGACAGTTGGGCCTAATTTTGTTGTTGTTTGGATAAGTCGCGAAGCAGATGTGATCAGAACAACAGTATCTAATAAATAATGAAGTGTAAATAAGAAAGAGGGAAAATGACATGGTGTAAATATATAAAGAAGGCAATGTGTTTTTGCTGAAGTAATAGGGAGTGTACCTGATAATAAAGCATTTTTGCCAATACGATTATTCAGTACAGAAAAGGGGACTGCATTGTATGCATAGATAGGAAAGCCCTCTGGTTCTGGGCAAATTTCCTTAATTCTGGTATATTTTGAAAACCGAGCTAAATTGTTGCCATCAACTGCTTTGTATGTTTCTTTTGATGGAAGAACCTCGAAATATTCGATTTCATAAATAGATCCTTCCTTTAACAAGGATGTGAATTTGTGAAGCCATCTTTGAGGAACCAATCCTTCCATAGCATTTCCCTTAAAAAGATAGGCTTTAGATTAGGTATAATAAATGTGGTATATTTGCATGCAGAATGATGAGGATAATAGTATTAATGTATTGATAATAGGTGTGCTGTGAAGATGAAGATGCTGTAAAACAAGCAAATAGTATGCGTATGGAAGTAATAAAAGAGGTAAGTATTATGCACCTGTTCGTCTAGCATGATGAAGTCTAGACGATATACATCAGCTGCATTATGTGGGTTTTTAAATTCCCAAACACGTGGCAAACGGACAAGGATTTTCCATTTGTGTGAATTCTGGTTTACATGGCTTAGCAGTGAGTATGCCATATTGAATCTGTATTGCAAAAAAGGTGAGTTATCAATGGTGTATCTATGTGAGAACGAATATGGTGAGAAATAGTGTGTGCTATAGACCTAGGTATCAGGTCTGCATTATGTAATGTAAAGAGTATAGGTTGTACTGTTGGAAAGCATAAATAGTTATGAAGGGAAAGAAAGTATAGAAATAACAAAATGAGATAAGGAGTGTAAAATGAGAGGAAAATAGTGTTATTTTGAATATATATAAAGGTACCGAAAAATACGTGTTTAGTTTTTTGTATTGAGAAGAGAGTGGTAACTGAAAAATTCATGATGGGAAAACGCATAGAATTATGTATAAGGAAAGATGAGTAAAGGAATCTTAGGTGCTGTGACAGTGACAATCAGTGGGAATAGCTCAGAGCACAAAGGTAAGTAGAAAAGGATGAAATCAGCGATTAGAACATGGGGAAAAAATGATGACTGTAATAAGGAGGAAAAGTAAAGGATGTAGATAAGGATAAGGATAACTGTGCTAAGGAGAAAAAGAAAAGAGTGTAAATTTAGGAATGTAATGTACACATAGCTATATATACTATGAATAAAGCAGTATTACTTTTAATAGAAATAAATAAAATCATGCAGGGATAAAAACATTGCAAGTGTAAATGAAGTCACAGTGAGATACGTACGATGAAAAAAGTATATGGGGTATGTTTTTGAAAAAGTATAGAAGTATGTACGATAATCTGCAGTGTAAAAATGGAGATGTATCTAGTAAAAATGTTTTTTGCAACTCCTTTCTTTAACGATGACAAATAGGGGTAAATAGAGGCTCTTAGGTAAGGAAAAGCAATTAGAGAAGATACCTGTAGCGCTAACATAAAGCAGTAAATACAAACAAGGAGTTGAGTATAAAGCAGTATTCTAGAACAAGGAAAATTTTGCTGAATGAGTATCTTTAGGGGTGAAAGCAACGTCAGTTACAATATTATGAGATGTAATTGGCTATGGGAAAATATTGGGTACGTACAAGGTAACACAACAACAATAAATATAAAAAATAAAGAGCAATGTGATACAAATGAGAATGTAAATAGTGCAGAAGAACAATATGAAGGCAAAGTATTACCACAGTGAAGATTAGCACTGATGAAACGGCAGGTGAAGCTGCATTGGGGAAAAAACCGTGTTAGAGCCAGTGATATAAACAAGGATAATAGGATGTGTGATAAGTAGTAAAAGAAAAGCAGGCACTTTTGGAAAACTAATGCAAGGCAGTGTTGTATAGAATTAGTGAAATAGCAAAATCTGTAGCGCGCATAAATGTGCACATAGGGATCTCAGTAAATCATAACTGTAAAGCAAGCGGTAACACACGAGAATTGTGAAGTAATAGAGAGGCACATATGGATATAGAAATAAGAAATGATGAGATCGACGGTTTTTAAAGAGTATAGAGGTATATATTACAATCTGCAGTACAAAAAAGCAAAAGTAATAAAATTACTGCCTGTAGTTGCTCTATTCAGTGAGCACAAAGAGAGGCAAAGAAAAGCTTTAAGGTAAGCAAAAGCAATTAGAGAAAACAACAGAAGTAATAATAGAAAATACTAAATACAAGCAAGCACTTCCTTATATACTATATTTTTTGTTTTATTACAGGCAGCACCCTTTTCATTCTCAATGAGTATCTTCAAGCCTGAAGGTGATGTCACCCGTGATACTGCTACATATAATTGCCCATGGGAAAACACTGGATTCCGTAAATAAACTCCAACTTTGTTTAAAGTTTGTCCTTGACTTTTGTTAATAGTCATTGCGTAAGAAAGTTTGATCGGAAACTGTCGGCGCTGTAGGGTGAAAGGCCATCGCGGACTTGTTGCGTTCAATACAATTCTTGGGATACAAATAGTTTGCCCAATATTGCTCCCAGTGATTATACATCCTTCAAGAACTCGATCACCAAGTCTTGTGATAATTAACCGAGTTCCGTTACAAAGACCCATTGCTTGATTTATATTTCTTAACAACATCACTAGAACACCTATTTTAAGATAAATGGCATGATGAGGAAAATTATTGAGTGATATAGAGTTCAAAAATTCAGGTGGATATAGCAGATTAGCATCACCAATTCGAGTATCAGATTGAGAGATAGAATCGAAACTGAGATATTGTTTACTATCAGTAGGAATTTTGTCAAAAACAGCTTGATTTACTTCATCAGCAACAGCATTAGTTGGGCAGATAACTGCGCGCTGTGCTAGATACTCCTTGTTTTCATAATTGCTAGAGAATGAATCGTAGATAGCATCAATAATTGTATCCATATTATTATCAGTTGGAAGCAATAAAAGTTCGTTAGGTATGACTATCCAGCCTGAATGAGTTTCTGTTGGTTTTTCAATCATTGGGATTTGACCATTCCCAATATCAAGGACCCACTGAGCAAATGCAGAGAGGGCTTCACGCTGTTGAAACGGAAGCTGTGGATTATGAAGCCTCATATTAATTGACAAGCTCAGTATCTGAATGTGTTGCCAAAGAGGTGATCTAATGAGTGAAGCCTGAACGATCTCTTTTTGAGTTCCACCTTCAATAACAGGTAAGATCTGACGGAAGTCTCCACCAAGAACAACAACTTTTCCACCAAAAGGAATATTCATGTAGCCTGTGTCTTCAACAGATAAAATATCACATAATGTTCTATCAAGTGCTTGAAAACAGCGTCTATGTGTCATTGGTGCTTCATCCCAAAGAATTAATGAAGTCTTACTAATGAGTTCAGCAAGCATTGTTCCTCGAGGTATATGACATAAGCTCCTTTCATTGATCTGAAGAGGTATCTTGAAACGGGAATGAGCTGTGCGACCGCCTGGAAGTAGAAGCGAAGCAATTCCAGATGAAGCGACGGCCAAAACTATTTCAGCATTTGCCCTCACTGCGGCTATTATAGCATTCCAAAGGAATGTTTTTCCAGTACCACCATGGCCTGACACAAAATAAAAACCGCTGGTCTTTTGGGTAACACATGTCATAATTTTGGTGTATATAACAGACTGATCTTGATTGAGCTTATCATATAGCGAATTGGCATGGGCTAACAGAGCAGTTCTATCATATGCTAATTCTTCAGCAATAAGTCTATTACCAACAGTAGGACTATTACTTGCTAGCTCACTGTTTATGTTGTACGTAGCAAAGTTCAGTCCGTTCTTTGAAAAGATAGTGAACAGCTCATTTATCAACTGAGTTTGCAAGTAATCAGATGGTATTGAATATGCTGGACTTTGCAATGCTTGTCGTATTCTATATGCTATATCATCAGCAAGGAAGCACCAATATTTATCAAATAGATTTTGAGGATTAACAACACCGCAAAAAGAAACCACCACCATGAAGAGATGTCTAAGCTGGTATGGAGTAGCCCAAATAATAGCCTCATCAAAGAGTAAAAACCATTCAGTATCATCACCAACTAAACCACGTGCTTTGCAAGCTTCTTTGAAAGTAAGATACTGAACACCATTAAAAGTTTTGATATCTTCATAGCTTTGTGCACCACAAACAATCATCAAAAGCATTCTAAGATAAAACAGTTCACCAGTGCTTGGGTGTACATTGTATATACGACCAATTTTTGATGTTTTGCGTTTCCTTTTTTTCCATTGCTTGTTATTGGCACACCATGTCCAGTTTGATGGGAACTGATAATATGTAGAAGATCTTGCTTCTATAAATTGTTGATTAGCAACAAACCATTCAGTTAGAGTGGTTCTAGAAGCTCTTGGATCAGCAACAACGTGTTGCAAATTTGTATCTTCATGGTATATAACCTTATTCATACCGGGCATGTGGACAACTAACCGTTCAACAGTAGGCATTCGGCCATGTATTTCGAATTCAAATAAGCGCCAAATTGCCTCGCATGAAGATAAGTATCTACAAAAGCGATTTAGATGCAGAACTATTAATGGAGAAGGGAAAAATAAGGAATTCTGAAATATTTTTTTGGTGAGGAAGAGCCTAGCCTAGTATGTAAGGTAAAGATTACCTGCATTTAACATAGTCTGCAATTTCATCTATTCCTTGTTTCGTGTGTGGATTGGCTGGCTGTGATGATTCTTGACTTGTAGAAAAAGTCATTCTTGCTTTATCTTGTCCTTTGGTAAGATATTTGAATAAGTATTTCACAAGGTTTGTTTTGTTACACCATTCGACATTGATATGAGCTTGAAATTTTTTGAGTAACTTCATGTTGTATGGAACTACCCATCTGTTGTCTAATCTGATTCCATTCTTCATAACGAAATTATTATTATCTTCGCGACGATATATTGGAAAACCAGATTCACTGATGGTTGTTTCTGCAGCGAATTCTTTGGGGTAGCGCTTTGAACAGGCACCTTTTTTCATGCATGGACACCTTCTATTAAGATTTCCACATGGACCATGCATCATAAATTCGTCAACAAGAGCATAACCAAGTGGATCAGCAGTTGGGTCAGGAATTTCAGCAGATATAAGAGAATCTATGAATTCAGTAGATACATCTACTGTGTGATCAGCAAGCCATATAAGTGTATGAACGTGAGGTAGCCCTCTCTTTTGAAACTCAATAGTATATAAAACTGCGCAAAAAATAAGAAGTATAATTTAGAGAGAAGGTACCAGAGTAAAGTTGAAATAATATGCAAAACATGGAGGTGGTAAACTAACCTGCCCGTATAATTCCAAATGTGTCACCCTTTTTTATGTCAGAAATGTATTCAGTGAGTTTCATATGAAACACTCTAGTTACAATATCAGGACGATCTACATATTTTTGTCCAGTTTCATGTTTCAGCGCGTCACTAATTTCTGGCCATCTTGAATTGCATGTGAATGTAGAAAATAGATCAGGAGGACCATATTCACGACAAATAGCCATAGCATCTTGATAATTGAGAGCATTATATCGGGGGCTACCAGTAAAGCTTGCAGGAAGCAAAATTCTAATACCAATATTTTTGCCTTCTGATGTGCCCTCACCAAGAGCATCCGAAATACCTTGATATGTGTCTGAACGCAAGATGTCTTGATTGAAGAGGTGGAATGATAGACGATTTGCCTCTATACACGAATAGCAATCGACCTCTATTTGATGTGATAGGCGGCCACAACATGTGTAAGGGTTTGGTTCATTTCTACGGTAGTGGCACTCATAGCAGTAGTACTCAAGCATTGAGACTGTATCTCTAATAGTAGTGACACTACCATCAGTGATTCTGTATTTGATACCGAGATGGAAACCTTTTTCACCATATGGGAATAACAAAGGATACTGAAGAGACATTAGAGCAGGATTAAGAGATGATATCTGTTTGAGTTCAGCATGATGGGTTGCAACAATGATATCAAATTTGTTATTTTCTGAAGACAGATCACCCACAATTAAGGCAGCTAGCTCAGAAGCAGTTGGTAAAGAATATCGATCATCGTGACTGTCTGATGAGCCAACAAGACGGATATGAATTTCTGGATTGTCTTCACAAAGCAGGCGATCTCTTGCCATTCTGAATTGTTTTACTAATGGATTGAAGCAGTTGAGCATATGCATTAAATCAGCGACTATATTACTATCTGGTTCATCATTTCTGGTATCTTCTTTATCAAAAACAGATAGCCTGTTGCTAACCTCATTTTGTGTGTCATAAATGTATAACTGTGCGTACTGTGGTTTCCGGCCTGAGCTGGGAAGTAATGACCCAATTCGGTGATGAACAACACCATTTATGCGAAAAACATAAGGGCCTTTGCCAGTGTTAATAGCTTTATCGACATCTACACCCAACGAAGTGAACGCAAATAGGGAATTGTTGTGGCGAATCAAGTGCATAAACTGATTTGACTGTGCACCCTTATTAAAACCAATAAGCTCCCGAAGTGGATATGGGAATTGTTTGTGCAGTGGTAGAGACACTTTACCACTGCGACAACATCTATTGTAAACAATTCGTTGATGCCTACAGGAGCTGCTATGGTGAGATCTTTCTTGGAACCAAAAAACAGCAGCACATTCATGACACTCATAATCTGGGCCACCATAATATGATCGACTATGGTAAGTGGCTGAAAGCATGTTAAAAGCAGCATGAAAGATGGGGACAAAGTTTATGGAATGATGTAATAAAGATTGGTAAAAAACCGTGTTGATTTAGTAATACCAGCGAACCTTTTAAAAAGGAAATATAATCCTTAGAAAAACAAATGGCTGGTTCTTTATGTGGGTTTAAGCTAAAGGGCAACGTGCTACCTGAAACACGAAACAAGAGCAACAACACATATAAACGAATCGATGATAAAACGTGTATGGTTTCAGTGAAACAGAAACGGGAAAAAAAAGGAAAGCTCAAAAAAAAGCAATAAAGGAAAGAGACCTGTTTTAGCAGCAGCGCGCTGCAAGTTTGATAACCTTCTTTTCTTCCTATTGTTAGTTGCCTCATGTGAACTAAGGGATAGACAATAGGGGGCTCCTATTATGTACAAAAACAAAGTAAACAAAGAGGAAAGAAGAACTGTGAACCAAAAATAAAAGGGAATAAATAATTTGGGTGTGAACAGTGTGAATAACCATGTTGGCGCTTTAATCGAGGGATCATACTAACATCTGTGTTATGAGCTGTCAACCAATGAACAAAAGGAAAGGAAGATAGCAACAGAAAAGCAGAGTTTTAGAACACAATGGAAAAAGGAATAGGTTTAAAAGCAGAGCAGAAAAAGACGAAAAAGATGTGGTATCTAAAAAACACAAAACGAAGAACAATCATACATAGATGTGTTTGTGGCTGTGAAAATGGTGGTGTGAGCGCGTCACACGTAACATTTTGTGATAATATTGAAGGAACTGGTGATGCAATTGGCTGTTTTCCACGTAGAATTTCTTGACGATAAGCTTTAGCAGAAGGCGATGGATCCATAAAACTAAATAACAATAAGGTATACCACTGATTATTAAGAGGAGATATCTTGGAATGTAAATAAGCATTTAAGTATGTGAATTGCAGAAATAGCTTTATTTAGACAAATAAGAGCGTACCAAAGGTCATAGCTGTAAGCAAAACATAGCACCTAATCAAGTGGGATACTTTACCACATATAACAGTTATAAATGTAGGATAACTAGTTGAATGCCCGTGCGTTGCTACGGATTTTAAAAAATTTAGAATATATTTATATGCACATTCTAAAAAATTTTACCACTCGTTAGTTTCAAAATATATAGTATGATAAAATTTTAAAATCCGTAGCAACGCACGGATATTCAGCTAGTACCTGATTGATAGATAAGGAGATGATCACATATAGAAAGCCGCATCTCGCAGAAAACACAAAAACTTAGCAAACCTGGAGAAGGCATAAACCACAAATCAAATCAACTGCACAATATTCCATAGTTTGGGCTAATACAATGTAATGTACTAATGTACCACAAATTACAAACATCATGGCCCATGGGATACGGCGTTACCATGCATGGGGAAAGCTCTGCCACCGAATGGAGCTGTAAAAACTCACTTCAATCGGCTGTGTCCAACCTACCCGCTCAAAATGCTGTATATACAAACCGAGAGCCCCCCATGGCCTCATCCATGTGTACCCACGTCCGAGAAGACAGCAAAACCTGATTGCTAAACGCCTGGGCCAAAGAAAGCACAAAATATTTCTCATCTCACCGTCGTCCTATACACTCCTGTAAGATTCAGCCGCCATTCGAAACCACCAGTATGTCAAAAGCTGGAAGTAGATGCATCAAAACAAAAGGATTTACATGAGAGGAAGGTATGCACCCCCATGGCCCTTCCTCAGGATTAGCGGGCCGGCGTTCTCCGGGACCTTATCCAAAACTTTATTGCATGCATCCAGGACGTCACCAAACCCCGTCGCAAGAGTTGCCAACTGCAGCCTCAGCCTCACATCCCTCGTTCTACGCAGCAGGCTCCTGAATGATCTGCCAAGATGCTTCACCCACTCCGCAGGCAAGCCTCCAGGCGAAAGCCAGACGGAGAAGTTTGACTGGTCACCCCTGGCTGCAACCTCCGCCCGGTAAAATCTTGCAAGCTCGAGGAGCATTGGTGGCTGCAGGGGCAGCACTAATACAGGCATTCAGCTAGTACAAGTACAATAATCGGTTTGTAGTTCAGTATTGGAGCATACAAGAAATAAAGCTACCTCCTTGAAGGAGTAAACATCATTGCCCCAGAGCCAGGCATCGCAGCCTGCGTCCCTAGCTCCCCATAAATCATTCCTACGGTTATCACCAATGTGCACAACCTCTTCAGGTTTCACGCCCAACAACTCACAGGTCTTCAAGAATATTGTTGGGTTTGGCTTTTACGCCGCAACCTGTTAGTAGGGAGCCAGACAACAGAATTTAATAGCAAAGATTAATAGGAAAACCATAGCTGAAACTTGGATACAAAGTATGGTAACTACAGGGTCAGGGCTTCAATAATAAGCTTAGCTAAACCAGCTTATCTGAAAATGGAAACCCACCTCAGCAGACACAGCAACTGCATCAAACCAGTGATCACATTTCAGGGCCTGTAAAAGTGGCCGAAGACGGGTGTCAAAGTTGGATACAACAGCTGTTTTTACACCAGCCCTTCTCAATGCTTCAAAAACATATTTAGCATCAGGGTCACAGAGCTGCCAAGCCTAGCAAACATAAAGTAGTTTATAAGGTCTAACATACAATAAGGTTTGACAACATTTTGATTACAGCCAATCTCACCTTTTCAGTCATATAGTAATGATAAAGTTCCTCAAAGTATTGCAAATCTGAGCAGCCTGTAGAAAACATTGACTTAATGCAGCTATAGCTTCATCATTGAATTAAACCACATAAGTTCGCAATGTTATTCAATTTTGAACTCAATCATGTCTTAGATGAGTAAAATACGCAGTCTTAACAAGTGTATGCAGATACAAGCAAAATATCACAAGATTCCTGGTTTCATTGATATGTAAAATGTGAAATAGTTGACTTTTCATATATAGGAAAAAGCAAAGTTTGTCGGCACCAAAATTGCACACAGATAAGAAAGGCAAAGAGGCAATTTTATCAATGCTACAGGGTTCATTGTAAAAAACAATGTATGAGCATGTGGCAGCAGTGTATTGAGCTGCATTAGACAGAAAAGAATTTACTTCATTTGGTGTTTTCCCTAGCATTAGTCCATGGCAAAGTTTACAAAATACCCTTTTCTTTTTTCTTTAAGCATAGGGTCCTTTGCGTACGTATACTTTATGGTTATTAAAACAAATGATGAAATTTCAACAATTCCAAACGCACAACAATTAGTCTCAAATGTATATAGAACAGATCAGCAGCTATTGAAGTAGCAGAAGTAATGTTTAGATTATCTCTCACTTGCGCAGTCAAAAAGCAATCAATAAACATGATTCACCTTATCGCTGCACAAAATTTCCAAAAACAATGTGCAAAATGGAAGAGGTAACTGTATGTAAATACCCAACCTTTAGAAACAAGGGCATAGATCGAACAAACCACAATGTATTTATTCATCTTTTCTTTTGAAAGTAATATACTATAGATCGAACAAAACCACAGTGTACTTACACATCTTTTCTTCTGAAAAAAGCATTTACTCATCTTTTCTTCTGAAAGAAAACATACTTTCTTGGGCATTGTATAGAATACATGATGTGTGGATAAAAAGTAGCTGACAAGACCAACCTCGAGCACTCACAGCAGAATGCAACGATGTAGCAGCTGGAGCCCTCCTGTGTGACAGCGACGGCAAGTTTGGTCCCCTCGTCGAGCGAAATGTAGCCCGTGTGGGAGCGATAGTATGCTGACCAAGGAGACCATTTAATTTGGGCCTCCGGATTATGCATTTGTAACATCCTGATTTTCAGAGCCTTTTTGAAGCTTTTAAAATAAAATTCACCATTTGAATTTTTCTGGGATTGATTAAAGCTTAATTGAAATTTTATTAAATTGAAAGGGTTTAATATGAATAATCCAAACATGAACATTTGCCAAAGTTATTTTATTTGAGTTCTTTGCGTCTCAAGGAATTTATTGGAATTTTTCTGGATTTATTTGCTATTTTCTAGAGCTCAAAAGAATTTATTTGAATTTCTGAAAAAGGAAAAACCCCAAAAATCCCAACCGGCCAGTGGGCCGAAACCCACCAGCCGGCCCAGCCCAGCCAGCCCATCCAGCAGCCGGCCGCACCGCCCCACCCCCGTGCCACGCGGCGCGCATCCGCGCCCGCGCCCGCGCCCGCTCCCCTCCGCGCGATGGTCGCCACGTGGCCGCCATCTGCCGCTCCCCGCGCCCGCGCCCTCGCATTCCGGCCGCCCGCTCGTCTGCGCCACCGACAGGTGGGGCCCACCTGTCGGAACCGTCTCCGACCCGGACTCTCCGTCCTCGTCGCCGATCGGGACTCCGCGCCGCCTTCCGTTTTTCCGCCACCGTCTCCGCGCCGAACTCGACGTCCGCGCCGCCAGGACTCTCCGCCTCCCGGGTATAAAAGGGCACCCGACCCCCTCGGTTTCCTCGTCCCGAGCCGCCGCCTCCGCCGCCGCTCACCGCCGTCGTAGCCCGTGTGCGCCGTCGCCGGCCGCTCGTCGCCGTCTGCCGTCGCCGCCGCTCGTCGCCGTCCGCCGTCGCCGTCGTCCACCGCCGGTGAGCCCCGCCGGCCAGATCCCGTCTCCACCGCCGGACGACCTCGCCCGCAGCCGCCGCCGCTACCCAAACCTCGCCGCGGACCCGCTCGCGCCTCGGCCGCGCCCCGCGTCCCCTCGGTCCCCGCGCCTGCGTGCGTCAGTGCTGGCGTCACCGCGCCGCTTCGCCTTCCCGTGCGCCTGTTCCACCGTACGCCAAGTCACTGATAAGCCGGGCCCACCCGTCAGCCGTAGACCGTAGACCGCACAGCCGCGCCAGCAAGCCACGCAAGCAGCCACGTCAGCCCTAGGCCGACGTGTCACGCCACCTCAGCGCCACTTGGGTGCCACGTCAGCAACCGAGCCGTTCCAGGTGCCACGTCAGCTGCCACGTCACCTTGCCTCCTCAGCAGCCAGGTCAGCCGCCACGTCAGCCTCGGGTGCACACGTGTCTTGCCACGTGCTCGCCACGTCAGCCCAGCTGTCTGCGTCAGCACCCGCCGCCCGCACTGTTTCGTGAGCCGAGCCCACCGTAGACCCAATCTCCCGTGCGCCCGGTCCACAGCACAGTGCGATTTTCCAATTTCCCCGATTTTCTTTAGATCCAATTTTCCATGAGCCCGTTCTCCCTCGTCCTAGCTCCGATTAACCCGATTCTTCTTCCTAAATTCATCTAAAATTGAGCTCTACCTTTTGGTTCAGGTTTGAAAGTTTTTGGAGTTCATTTGAATTTTATTTGATTTTATTTTGTCTTTTCGATTCGCTTTCTCTCTCGTTAGATCACGCGTTCGAAGGAGCTGAAGCCGGATTCGAAGATCAAGAATTCTAACTGAGCAAGGCCAAGGCAAGTCGTGTCCTTTGATCATGTTGAACCCAGTTTGCAATCTATTATTTAATTATTTTGTTTTAAATTATCTTGCATTGCTATTTTTATTCAAACCCTTGTATCGGTAGTTATCGTCCCAATTGGTTAATTCCCTCCTTGATATTTTGGAATACCTTGATGCCATTGTCACCTTAGGTTGGGGATTTAATTAGTGATGCTATGTTATTTGTCACATTGGGTTGGTACGATTAGAATGCTTAGCCTTGCTTATTTTGCGAAAGGTTTCACCATCATATGTGATTAATTAATTTGACCTAATGAGATATTGAATCGTGGTTGGTGCCACTGTTATAAAATTTGTGCCGTGACGTTGGTGCGTCATTGGCGGTGGTTATACAAAATTGGTTTTCACTCGGGCGAATGATCGTGCAGTAAAGGGGGAAGTGTTGGAGCACTTCGAGGGATGTGGTAGTCTCGCCCGAGAACACTTAAGGACTTAACTTTGTGCGCCATTGATCTGAGTCTTACCGTGCAAACCACATGTCTGGTATGGGACAGACCTGGCTGATTAATTTGTGATGTTTCAATTCTGGTTCCGCCATTGGGATGTCAGTGGGTGTCGTATACATTCCACGGGGCGCAAGGGGGGGTGTGATGCGAAACCCTAGCGGGCGGGATTGGGTTGGAATTGAACATTGTAAAGGCCTTGTTGTGATTACCTTAAGCTGAGGCTAATCACATCGTGTGGGTACAGTTGTGCAACCTCTGCAGAGTGTAAAACTATTCGAATAGCCGCGTCCTCGGTCATGGACAATGCTCGGTGATTTCACACGAGGTATAGTTATTTCTAAAAAGTTTTGGACAGTGGATGGTTAATTCACTGTTGGTTGGGAGGTCCATAAGTGGTTGGTTTAGCTTATGGATGGGAGATTCATAAGTGGTTACTTCAATTCCTTTGATTATTATTTATTATTGTTTTACTTCAAATGCGCCTTCAATCTATTTATTGTATTTTCAAATGCCGTTTTATGCAAATTAACCTTTCAGCCATCCTTTGGTAAGCCTTGCATACTATATTGCATTCATTTGTTACAAACGGCTTGCTGAGTACCAATGTACTCACGGCTTTATGCCCCTGTTGCTCAGTTGAGGAGGAGGAGTATCACCAGCAAGAGGTTCCAGAAGGAGAGTTCTTCGATGTCTTCGCGAATTAGGCTTCGTTCTCCACTCGATAGCCTGTGGGTGTGTCGATTGGTTGCTGCGCTTTCTTTTGGATTTCCGCTGCTAGTTTTTGTTAAGCCCTTCGGGCTAGTCTATTGTAAGCTTGGCCATAAGGTCGTACTCTGATGATTATCAATGCAATTTGGTTTTTCCTTAGAATATCGTGATATGGATGATATTTATCTTTGTTCACACTGTGTGCACTAGCGTGATCCTGGACTAGTGCAGAATACACAGGAGAGTCCGGATTTGTATATTCGGGTCTCGACAGAGATGGTATCAGAGCTATATCGACTGTAGGACAAAGCCCTAGTTAGAATGGTCGAATTAGTCAAGTTTTCAAAATTTATTTTCTAAATCAAATCAACCGAGTGATTGACTAGTAATTCTTGATTCTTACCTCATTCTTAGGATTCTTGCTCCTTGTCTCCTCTGAGAACTTGTTTTCGAAACTCAATTTGACTTCTTATCTCCATAATGTCTACCGATGTCTCGAGTCTCCTCTAATCCAAGTAAAGATTAGCATGGAATTCTTCAAGCTGTGCTGTGAAGTTTGGATCAAGGGAGCACTCAAGATGTTCCAAGACAAGATCGAAGATTGCCGTGAAGATCGAGAGCCATTAGGTTAAAACCCTGCCATAGTTTTAGCATCGTGTAGACCGTTTTACTTTTTCTTGCAGTTGCGTGTGATGTGAGCTGCAAATTTTGCCCTTAAAAGCATTATATTGCAATCACGTCAATCTTTTATTGGTGTTATTTCCCCGGTTTTGCTGTTAGCCTTTTTCGGCTAAGTGTTTGTTTAGTTTAGGTTGCCATTAGAAATTCCCCTTAGACGAGTTTACCTCTCATCTATGCTTTTCCCACTTATCTTTAAAACCCGGTCAGAGTTTTGAAAGTGTCAGAGCAACTAACCCGGAATAAAGTTGTCCAAGTTCAACCTCAAGTCTTACCTATGCTTTTCCCCCTTACCTTTTCGCCTGGAGCAGTCAGTAGTGTTTCTCTCCAGAGCAGCAGCAAGATGGTTGGTCCCAGGAACCCCGCAGAAGCATCAAGCAATCACGCCAATTCCGTTCAACCTTGGAAGTACCCCTGCCAAGACTCCAGGAGCAAGCCGTGGAACATCGTCAAGTCAAGGAAGCCAAATACCTCAAAGCGTTGCAAGTGGGAGCCTGAACCACGTTGTCTCCAACGTCGCACCCGGTAACCTATTCTTTTAGTCAGCCTGAATCTCGGGGTCGAGATTCCGTTTAAGGGGGGGAGGTTTGTAACATCCTGATTTTCAGAGCCTTTTTGAAGCTTTTAAAATAAAATTCACCATTTGAATTTTTCTGGGATTGATTAAAGCTTAATTGAAATTTTATTAAATTGAAAGGGTTTAATATGAATAATCCAAACATGAACATTTGCCAAAGTTATTTTATTTGAGTTCTTTGCGTCTCAAGGAATTTATTGGAATTTTTCTGGATTTATTTGCTATTTTCTAGAGCTCAAAAGAATTTATTTGAATTTCTGAAAAAGGAAAAACCCCAAAAATCCCAACCGGCCAGTGGGCCGAAACCCACCAGCCGGCCCAGCCCAGCCAGCCCATCCAGCAGCCGGCCGCACCGCCCCACCCCCGTGCCACGCGGCGCGCATCCGCGCCCGCGCCCGCGCCCGCTCCCCTCCGCGCGATGGTCGCCACGTGGCCGCCATCTGCCGCTCCCCGCGCCCGCGCCCTCGCATTCCGGCCGCCCGCTCGTCTGCGCCACCGACAGGTGGGGCCCACCTGTCGGAACCGTCTCCGACCCGGACTCTCCGTCCTCGTCGCCGATCGGGACTCCGCGCCGCCTTCCGTTTTTCCGCCACCGTCTCCGCGCCGAACTCGACGTCCGCGCCGCCAGGACTCTCCGCCTCCCGGGTATAAAAGGGCACCCGACCCCCTCGGTTTCCTCGTCCCGAGCCGCCGCCTCCGCCGCCGCTCACCGCCGTCGTAGCCCGTGTGCGCCGTCGCCGGCCGCTCGTCGCCGTCTGCCGTCGCCGCCGCTCGTCGCCGTCCGCCGTCGCCGTCGTCCACCGCCGGTGAGCCCCGCCGGCCAGATCCCGTCTCCACCGCCGGACGACCTCGCCCGCAGCCGCCGCCGCTACCCAAACCTCGCCGCGGACCCGCTCGCGCCTCGGCCGCGCCCCGCGTCCCCTCGGTCCCCGCGCCTGCGTGCGTCAGTGCTGGCGTCACCGCGCCGCTTCGCCTTCCCGTGCGCCTGTTCCACCGTACGCCAAGTCACTGATAAGCCGGGCCCACCCGTCAGCCGTAGACCGTAGACCGCACAGCCGCGCCAGCAAGCCACGCAAGCAGCCACGTCAGCCCTAGGCCGACGTGTCACGCCACCTCAGCGCCACTTGGGTGCCACGTCAGCAACCGAGCCGTTCCAGGTGCCACGTCAGCTGCCACGTCACCTTGCCTCCTCAGCAGCCAGGTCAGCCGCCACGTCAGCCTCGGGTGCACACGTGTCTTGCCACGTGCTCGCCACGTCAGCCCAGCTGTCTGCGTCAGCACCCGCCGCCCGCACTGTTTCGTGAGCCGAGCCCACCGTAGACCCAATCTCCCGTGCGCCCGGTCCACAGCACAGTGCGATTTTCCAATTTCCCCGATTTTCTTTAGATCCAATTTTCCATGAGCCCGTTCTCCCTCGTCCTAGCTCCGATTAACCCGATTCTTCTTCCTAAATTCATCTAAAATTGAGCTCTACCTTTTGGTTCAGGTTTGAAAGTTTTTGGAGTTCATTTGAATTTTATTTGATTTTATTTTGTCTTTTCGATTCGCTTTCTCTCTCGTTAGATCACGCGTTCGAAGGAGCTGAAGCCGGATTCGAAGATCAAGAATTCTAACTGAGCAAGGCCAAGGCAAGTCGTGTCCTTTGATCATGTTGAACCCAGTTTGCAATCTATTATTTAATTATTTTGTTTTAAATTATCTTGCATTGCTATTTTTATTCAAACCCTTGTATCGGTAGTTATCGTCCCAATTGGTTAATTCCCTCCTTGATATTTTGGAATACCTTGATGCCATTGTCACCTTAGGTTGGGGATTTAATTAGTGATGCTATGTTATTTGTCACATTGGGTTGGTACGATTAGAATGCTTAGCCTTGCTTATTTTGCGAAAGGTTTCACCATCATATGTGATTAATTAATTTGACCTAATGAGATATTGAATCGTGGTTGGTGCCACTGTTATAAAATTTGTGCCGTGACGTTGGTGCGTCATTGGCGGTGGTTATACAAAATTGGTTTTCACTCGGGCGAATGATCGTGCAGTAAAGGGGGAAGTGTTGGAGCACTTCGAGGGATGTGGTAGTCTCGCCCGAGAACACTTAAGGACTTAACTTTGTGCGCCATTGATCTGAGTCTTACCGTGCAAACCACATGTCTGGTATGGGACAGACCTGGCTGATTAATTTGTGATGTTTCAATTCTGGTTCCGCCATTGGGATGTCAGTGGGTGTCGTATACATTCCACGGGGCGCAAGGGGGGGTGTGATGCGAAACCCTAGCGGGCGGGATTGGGTTGGAATTGAACATTGTAAAGGCCTTGTTGTGATTACCTTAAGCTGAGGCTAATCACATCGTGTGGGTACAGTTGTGCAACCTCTGCAGAGTGTAAAACTATTCGAATAGCCGCGTCCTCGGTCATGGACAATGCTCGGTGATTTCACACGAGGTATAGTTATTTCTAAAAAGTTTTGGACAGTGGATGGTTAATTCACTGTTGGTTGGGAGGTCCATAAGTGGTTGGTTTAGCTTATGGATGGGAGATTCATAAGTGGTTACTTCAATTCCTTTGATTATTATTTATTATTGTTTTACTTCAAATGCGCCTTCAATCTATTTATTGTATTTTCAAATGCCGTTTTATGCAAATTAACCTTTCAGCCATCCTTTGGTAAGCCTTGCATACTATATTGCATTCATTTGTTACAAACGGCTTGCTGAGTACCAATGTACTCACGGCTTTATGCCCCTGTTGCTCAGTTGAGGAGGAGGAGTATCACCAGCAAGAGGTTCCAGAAGGAGAGTTCTTCGATGTCTTCGCGAATTAGGCTTCGTTCTCCACTCGATAGCCTGTGGGTGTGTCGATTGGTTGCTGCGCTTTCTTTTGGATTTCCGCTGCTAGTTTTTGTTAAGCCCTTCGGGCTAGTCTATTGTAAGCTTGGCCATAAGGTCGTACTCTGATGATTATCAATGCAATTTGGTTTTTCCTTAGAATATCGTGATATGGATGATATTTATCTTTGTTCACACTGTGTGCACTAGCGTGATCCTGGACTAGTGCAGAATACACAGGAGAGTCCGGATTTGTATATTCGGGTCTCGACAGCATTCAACCCCACCATTCATTACCCCATAATATGCGCCATCCATGAATTGTGTCTCAATTAAACCTTGCATTAACAAATTAACAAAATAAAGTAAAATCAACCACACATTAGGGGAAAAAGGGCAAAAATCAAATCTTCACCCGCATGGCCAAGTCAGACAGCACAACATTAGGAAAAAATCGACCAGAAAGACCTCTGGCAATAGTCTATTATTAATATGAAGATATGTATCTAATTATTTCTAATACGAAGATACACATACAACAATTCCTAATATGACCACTACAGTCTACACTGCACGAGGTACTGTTCACGTGCTACACCCCGCGAAATGCCCTGCAGAGAACATCCTCCTTTATCCTCTTAGACTTCCCCGGGCATCATAGCATACATAATGTTAATAAAAAAATTGTTTTGGCGCAATGTAAGAGCAGGTCCCCATTTGCGCAAAGTGTGATACTTGCATTGACCCACAGACCCAAACAGGTCAAACTTTTCACATTTATCTACTTATTTACACATTCAAGTAATATGTCTGTCTACCAAAATTCACAACACATTGCATAGCTGCATGACTGCATCAATTATACTAATTCAACAAAGAACATTGAATTTTGTATGTACACTTGTACTTAAACAAAGGTATCATCTGCACTCCGAATTTTAGTTGGAGGTGGTAAATAGCAGTTAACATGGCGGGACACAAAAGTGTACATACCCAAAATAGGCACAATATCTAGCAGGAACTGCACTTAATGTGTTTCATGTATCTATTCAACAAACTAACTTTGGGTCATGTTTAACTCAGTAACTCACTTAAATCAAGTTTATTTGGCAAAGGGGAAGTAAATGAACAACAATAGAGATGAACGAGGAGCATACTTTGTAATGTCTGCAGCTGCTGCTGAGGCTGTAACATTTTCAGCTGACAAAAAGCACAGCAAGAGATTAAATAAATTACATTGAGAAGCAGCACATAGTCCCATATATGACTGTAATGACTAATGATGCCACATTAAAACAATTCTCATGAAACACAAGATTGCCCTTTAACACATGCAACGATTGACTATATTTTTCATTTCTTTCCTAAATTAGACATAGATTATTTCTTATGTTCCCTTATTAACCAAGGTTTGTGCGATGAATAATATAGATATAGTGGCATTGAATGTATCTTGTCATTAATCAAAATTTTCTAAAATTTCATGCAAGTCAATTATCCAGTTGCCAATTCAATAAGGGTATAATCAAATATCTCACTTTTTCCTTTTTTGCTTCCCCGGATGTTACACCAATAACCCATTGATTCACTCAAGTTCAAACGGACTCAATTTCCCATGATAAAAGAGAACTATATGAAGTATGATCAGACATAAAGCTAATCTAAACTCCGTTTGATAAGAAAAGAACACTCTAAACAATATCGCGCATACCAGCTCCACCTGTGGTAGCACCTCCAGCACTCTGCATAAGGTATACCGTTTTCAGACAAGTGCTACATCATAAAACATACAACCTAAACACTCCAAGAAGTCAAAGAACTGCTTGGCACTTACTCCCTGTGCGTAAATCCTCCTAGCCCCTTCCAGCTGCGACATCTCCGCGTCAAAGGTATTCACCATCTCCAGCACCTCCGGCGTGCTCACGAAGCGCACGAACCTTCAAGCACAAGCCAACCAAACACCTATCAAAATTCGATCTTTTCGACACCACCACCCAGAGAATCACCACATAAGCCAAGCATATCAAGATGGGTTTTAAAGTTCAAACAATTGCAGATTCAAAATTGTGATCTTATAGGTTAAGTGCAGATATGTGGTAATGAAAATTAAGTACCACGATAATCATTAGAAAGAAGCATGAACAAACAGTGGAAATATAGGAGAAAGCCAAAGCTATGAATCCAGAATATGTGCCCTGCATGATATTTGATGGTTGCATGCCGGTGAGCTCCTGCCACGCCGGGTCAGCGTTTCGGAGATCCACGCGGAAGGCCTTGGAGAAGTCCACGTCGTCACCGAAGAGGTACATCCACTTGGACTTGACGAGAAGGATGAGCTCGTCGCCAGCAACAGCGATGCGCGCCTCGGCGGGGAGCTCGACAGCGGGTGCCGGGATGACAGCGGCGACCGCGAGGGTGATGGCGTCGACGATGGTGGTGCGGCAGACGTCCTCCTCGAAGACGAAGAACTCGCCGGCAGCGTAGTTGATGCTGCTCGCGTTGCAGTCGGCCATGGTTGGGATCGGGGCCCAAGAACCAGCAAACGGGTCGAGGGAGCAGAAAAGGAGGCCCTCGCCGCAGGACGCCATGACGCCGTGCGGGGACCAGTCCCAGGCCAGGTCGTCGGTTTCCGCGAAGAAGGCTGGGAGCGGGGGGAGAGGAAGGGCGGTGCCCGTAAAGGGGTGGAAGAGGGAGGCCGCCAGATCGGTGGGGTCGATGGCGAGGGTCCACCCGTACGGTGACGCGTAGAGGCGGCGGCGGCGGTGGTGCGCCTCCGCGGTGGGGGCAAGCATCCGGAGGTCGGGGTAAAGGCGGTCCTCCCGGGGGCAGAAGAAGAGCCGCGACGGGAAGGACGGGAGGAGCAACCACGGCGGCTGCAGCGGGGGCGCGGTCGCGGCCCCCGCCACCGCCGCGCGCCAGGAGGAGCAGACGGAGCGGAAGCACGCGATGTCGGCGAGCTCGGTGAGTCCGCCGGCGATGTCGGTGAGGAGCTCCGACGGAAGATCCGACCAGCCCGTGGCGGCCATGGCAATCACACTCCGAACTGGGCGCTTCTAGGGTATGCAGCGGGAGTAGTAACCTCTCTCCGATTTATGGGTCCGCCCCCGCCGTCGCCTCCTTCCTCTCCTCCGCCCCCAACCGGCGCCGCCCCCGCCGTCGCCTCCTTCCTCTCCCCCGCCGCAGCCGCGCCTCCTCCTTCCTCCGCCCCCTTCCTCTCCAAGCCAGCCGCAGCCGCGCCTCCTCCTACCTCCGCCCCCAACCGGTGAGATGGAGGTCGCGCCGCCTCCTTCCTCCGCACCCAACCGACGCTGCCCCCGCCGTCGCCTCCTTCCTCTCCTCCGCCCCCAATCGGCGCCGCCCCCGCCGTCGCCTCCTTCCTCTCGGCGGAGGAGCGGTTGCGGAGATGGGGAGGGACGTAGGAGGAGCGGGCGGGGCGGGCGGCGGGGCCGTTGGATGCGGCGGTGCGGAGGGGTGGGGGAGGAGGAGGCGGTGGCGCGGGGTGGGAGGGAGGGGAGGAGGCGGCGGCGCGGAGGAGCGGGGTGGAGGCGGCGGCGCCGGCGCGGGGGGAGGAGGCCGGGAGACGCGGAGAATGGGGGAGGCGGTGGCGCGGGGTGGGAGGAGGAGGAGGAGGCGGCGGCGCGGGGTGGGGGGAGGAGGAGGCGGCGGCGGAGCGGACGGGTGGGGGGAGGAGGAGGCGGCGGCGGAGCGGGGGAGGAGGAGCGGGGGAGACGGAGGCGGAGGAGGAGCGGATCGGGCGGAGAGCGGGACTGCGGGGAGAGAAGCAGCGGGAGGCCCACATGTCGGCGCTTTTCTGTGAGAGGCGGCAGAGCGTAGGACTCACCATCCCCTTCAACTCGTTCTTTTAAGAGTAGTTTAGATAACTAAGATGCACAATAAGTGAACTATGGCAGCACCGTAGAATATAATAAAGACTTTTTTTGGTTTAGTACAGATCACAACTGGAGGTGTACCATAGGAAGTAATTGAGGTTTATAATAAGTGAACACTAAATGAGAAAAGAACAAATAAAAAGCATACTAAAAACATAGCTATGCCTACACTTTAGCCCGTAATAAAGGGTTTTACTCTATCACAGCTTATAATAGTAAGAGTAGTGTACTAACTAACTCAGATTTATAGTAAGTGAGTAGAATATGAGGAAAGAAGGGACGTACCTAAAGAGGAACTGTACTTACAACATAGTACCTAATACAGCTTTTTGCTTGAGCACAAATCAGAATAACAAGAGTACCGTAATAATATGGTACAGCTACTATGTTTGGTAAATGAAAACACAAGGGTAAGACATATATGTTACATACTAACAATAGTACTGCATAGAAGAGCCAACAGGATGAGAAAAGAGGTTCCAAAAAGAAACCATAGGGGTAAGAGTTATATAGTAAAAAACAACAGTCGCATGCCAGCAATGAAAGCATAACTGAGCACAGAAAGTAGGAAAGATTTATGTGTATACCAACCCAATAAGGATCTAAAAACTACACGAATAAGCCTTTACCTAGCAGCATATAACAGAATGGGAAAAGAGCTTTCAAAATGAAACCATAAAGGTAAGAGTTATATAGTAGAAAACAGCAGTTGCATTTCAGCAATGAAAGCATAAGTATAGCTTACGTACTACAAAGCCCATTTTATGAGCGAAGTAATAAAACAACAAATGGATGGAGGAAAGGCATAATTTATAATGTAGTAAAGTATTATGAGCACCCAATAAAATAACAGTAAGAAAATATGGTACAGCTACTATGTTTAGTAAATGAAAACACAAGGGTAAGACGTAAATGTTACATACTAACAATAGTACTGCATAGAAGAGCCAACAGGATGAGAAAAGAGCTTCGAAAAAGAAACCATAGGGGTAAGAGTTATATAGTAAAAAACAACAGTCACATGCCAGCAATGAAAGCATAACTGACCACATAAAGTAGGAAAGATTTATGTGTATACCAAGGCAATAAGCATCTAAAAACTACACGAGTAAGCCTTTATCTAACAGCATATAATAAGCACTTAATAAAATAAGCGCAATCAAATGTATTGTACGCAGTATAGCGTAGTATTTTTAAATAATTACGTCACACAAACAATATATCCAATATAACATCAAAAAGCATAAACAAAAAACTGTGTAAATTGTAGCTGAGAAAACTTAACTACTGAAGCGAAAAAACCCAGGAAGGAGAACAGCACAATAAAACAAGTGATTGTAGAAGGCGAAACAATCCTGGATAATCCTGCATAGATAGCATATAATAAGCAACTAATAAAACAAGCGCGATTGAATGTAGTGCACGCAGTACAGTGCAGCATTTCATGAACTAAAAACTGTGCAAATTATAGCTGAGAAAACTTAACTGTTGAAGTGGTGAAACTCAGGAAGGAGAACAGCAGAATAAACCAAGCGATTCTAAAAGGCGAAACAATTCTGGATAATCCTGCATTGATCAAATAACCACAATGAAAAGAACGCACAATAATAGGAGAATAGCATACTTGCTGGATCAGGATACATATAAATGGAAAGCTCATACAAATAACAAAGCCAAAAAAACATCAACAAAGATAAAAAAAAGGTAGTATAAAGACGATATAAATCTGTGCACACGGAAATAAGATATATAAATATGTGTTTACACGAACGGAAGTAGCATAATAGACAGCAAGTAATTATTAGGAACGAAACACAAACGAAGATAATATATGAAAACAGAGGTGTACAATGCAACGGTGTGGTATGCATAAAAGAAGCAAAAACTGTTGCACAACGAATACGGAATCGCTATGCATAAACTATACAGGTACAGCTATTATCATATAATTACTTACACGCTTCATATGAGAGAAGCCCCGTGTTAACGCAACGTGAATGATAGGAAAAGGAGAAAGGAGCAGCATAACGCGAAATAGGTAAGCATCATTAAGTGAGGCCGACGAAAAACAACATATAAAACCAGGACATCATAACGCAACACAATACAGGGTAGCACAGCAGCAAAAAGTAATTCACAAAGCATACAAACGTAGCGTAGATAAACTACACAAAAAGAAATATGGGAGTATAGTTATCCACATGGTCTAATCCTTAGAGGACTTGCACTGATGGAAAAGCAACAGTAAAAAAGCAAAAACTAATAGCTTGACCACCTTAAATAGAAAAGAAGAATTAAATAAACTAAAGCACCGCATTGACAAAATAGCACCACTAAAAAACAACAAAGGAATAACCTAAGCACCTTATGTACGTAACCAAGATGAACCAAAATGAAGTACAAAGTACCGCACATGATAAGCTAACTATGGAGTAAAATCAAAGGAACCGACAACGCAGACATTGGGCGGACACTAAGCGCAAATGCGACCGAACCCAAAAAAAAAAAGCGTAAATGATACCTTGCAGAATGTAAAGAGCGGCGAAGAACGATGGAGCGACGCAGAACGGTGATGCACTGCGCAACAAGCAGCAGTAAAATAAGTGAGCTAGAGAACCATAACAATAGCGGCATCGCAACAACATAATATAAATAAAAAAACGAAGAACGGCATGGGAACTTTATGAAAAGCACCATCTTTATGCACAAATGGGGACAAATCAGGATACTACAACGGGACCCAACACAATATGTGAAGAGAGTAAAAAGTAATATACAGAGCATACATACTCATCACGAGAGGGGGAAAACGAAAATGCATAGCATACGGGACAAACCTCGAAGCACAAAGAGCGACCACCGTTTCTTCCGAAGCTCCCTACCGCGGACGGGGCATGCTATACCACCCAGCGGCAATAATAGCGGCTCCCCGCAACGCACCGGCGGCGCACACCCTCAAACCAGCTCGGAACCTCAGTGCATCGAGAGACGGAGAATGCAATACGCATTAGCACAAACAGCAATAAGAAGCAACGATCTATTCATATACGGCTAACAATGCAAGAGAGGAAGCACACACCAAAGCGTTCTCCAGCCGAACGAAGCACGAAACACCTCGCAGATCAAACCGAAGTGGTACAGAAGCAACCACACAAGAGCGCACAACCGGACGACAGCCGAAACGAAAGAACACCGGAGAACACGAGCAGAAGCAAAACGAGCGAAGGAGCGAGAAGAAGCAACCAACGGACGCCTCCAGCAACCCAAAAGGCAAAATACAACAATCTGACAGAATCCGCCCTACTCAAGGACGGACGCACGCCACAGCGAGAAAAGCAAAATGAAATCTTCTGGCGAGATCCGCGGTGCGCCAGCGAAGCGGCCAACGCTTCGCGCGAGAAAAACCGACGCGTCCAAAGCGAGCGCGAGCGCGCACGCTGGTCGCAGACGCGCCGAGGCAGCAGAGCTCCCCCGACCGTACGCGAAATGCAACGGCACGCGCCAACCGCAGGAGCATCGGGAGCGACGTGGACACAGTGGGAGGGCCGGAAGCCCACCTCTAATACTTCGGTTACGATGTTAAGAATTTTGAGAAAAGAACTTATGACGAATCAGCATTATCATTAATTTATGACGTTTGCTAGCTATTTGGCATACTATATATGACAAATTATAATTCATCACAATGTAGCATTATATTGCTCTAGTTTATGATAATTTCTACTTCGTCTAAGTGGCGAGCATATAATTTTCATCACTAAGTGGTACTGCCTCCTACAAAACGTCATAAAACAGAATGTCTTAATTAGTGACGATTTGATCCATCGTCACGAGAAAATCATCATAGATCCTCACATTTCTTGTAGTATATACAAATACGAATAAATGTATGTCGAATACGTACGGGACGAGTCGGATATATATGTACAATTTCGGTCACAGATATTTCTTCAGATATCGAGTAAAAAGGAACATTAGTTTGTTTTACACAAGATGTAGTCATTCGACTGCTCCACGAGTCCAAATTCCAAGTATGTACGTTATGCTTAAAGAAGGAGAAAACTACAAATAGATGCTGGTGGCTAATCTCCTCTTGAGCGCATGCATATGGTGGCTAGAGCACATACAAAAGAATGAGTCCCAACTCAACTATATATATATATAGCTTCAACAAGCTCTAACAAACTTCAAATGGAACACAACCAACTAGCTGGGTGCCCCTCGGCAGGGAGCACTGGAATTCTCCGGTGATCGCACCGGAGAAATCCGGTGCCCTCTGCTGCATGCGCCAAATAGCCATTGCCGACAGTTACGTTGCTTCTTTTCTCCGGTGGTTTGTCTGGTGCCTCACCGGAGAAATCCGGCCGGTGCACTATCCAGAGGATTGGGACCTCACTGAACGCATGCACCTCAAAGCTCCGGTGAAATCTCTGGTGCATACACCGGAGAGCTCTGGTTCGATCTCTCTGCTTCACCCAACCACCTATGCATCGGCTCTGTGATATATATAATCTCTGGTGCCCACACTGGAAGTACGTCGTGCACGTACACCCTCTTCATTCCATCGGCCACTTGATTACTCTGGTGCCCACACTGGGGAGCTCCACTGCACACTGGAAAGCTTCGGTGCACATCTCTGGTGCTCGTCTGAGTTGTGAAAGTGGGCGGTGATGAGGTGGGCTATCGCCGTCGGTTCAAACCGGCGTTGAAAATGGTCGTCACTGCCAGCTACTTTTACGGACCGGCAGTGGTAATAAAAAACAACAAGTGTCGGCCGAGCCCACTGGCCCAGCCTGTCTGTTTGCTATCCTTGGAGCCCACTGGCGAGCTCTAATCCCACACCGGGGCGTGGAGCAGGAAGGTCCAGGTCAAGGTGGCCATCAACGGAACAAGGACGAGGTCAAGGTACGATGGCCATCCACGGAGCAAGGGCGGTGGTGTGCGCGTGGATTTGGCATCCTTCGCCATGGATCCGGGCGGAGCGGCCCCTGCGTCGCCGCCGGATGGGGCGTGGCCCCCTCGGCGCCGCCAGAGGGGGCTCGGTTCGCGCCGCCGCTCGGATGAGGGAGAGGAGGCGGAGGGGAGGCGCGCGAGAGAGAGGTGCGGTCGGGAACTCGGGATGAGGGAACCCCCTCGCCGCCGCCGAACCAGTACTAATTTACCTTTGTCCATTTATTTCAGATGAAAGTGAGGTAGCATCAATTCTTGAAGATTTAGATATTTCAGAAATAAATGACAAAGTCGAACAAGATGAAGGTATATATGAATATATCATATATACGTATAGAATTACAGATAGAATCATAAAAGTGTTTGTCTTGTTAGATGCTCAACTATTGGTTATTAATTTATTATGTTGCAGGTGGCTATAGCAGCGCTACAGGGGATGGCAATGTCATGGATGTGGAAGAAAATTAGAACTCATTCTGATTGTCATGATGCTTTGAAATGTGTTTGATTTTGTGAGCTAAAGTGCAAGTGCTTAGCACTTAATCATGTCTTACATAATATGTAATGAGAGACGGTCATATCTAGTGCCCTACTTTTTTTTTCACTTGTTTGCTTTTTATCTACTACCCTGCTTCTTTTCCACTTGCAGCTTGCCTAGATAATGTTGGATCTTAATGACAGTGCATAAGATACACGCAAAACAAGTTGTCTTTGATCCATCACAACATTGTTGTTTCTGTTTTCGTTACTCGTTAGTTATGAAATTTAATTGGTGTCATGAGCAATTAATCATATTGTACATGCAAGATCATGAGCACTTTGTTTCAGGTTGGGAAGCAGCAAGCTGTCAACTGGTGATTCTCTAGATATTTCACCTCAGGATTTAATCTTTGTAATCTTGATGCAGGCCATCGCCTGTAACTATGGCATCAGGATGTCCTGAACTCTGTTCTATTCTCAAATGAAAAGGTTTCTACGGTTTTTGTGCTAACTCTAATGACTGAATTGTTATGTGCAGACTGCTCTGATGCAAGCTTGTCTATATTGTCAATTGGTCATTGGAAAGTTGTGCAGATTCTAGTTCTTTCTAAAGCTAATGTTAGTGAATATCAACTAATTTATTTTTGGGTTAAGCTACACTGTAATGTATACTGATGTAAGTGATCTGTTTCTTTAGTTTTCTAGGTTCACAAAGTCACATTGTGCGTATTGCAATGGCATGAGTTAGCAAATAAGAAGTATATGGTGTTTCAATGCATGACAATGAAGATACATGATGGATGGTAAGGGGGAGGTTTTGATGATAAAGATGAGCTTTTCATACATGGACTGGAAAACAATTGAACATTATGAGCCTTGAAATTTCCTCTGGATTAATTTTAGGAGTTGTGATTTTCTGATTGCTTTTGGGCAAAGCAAAGTACTAATTATGTATAAGGCAGATGTTCCATATTCCTAGATTTTGTTTGGAATTCTGTAGAAGCACTTGGTTCAACAATCGAAGCATTTGGTTCAATAGAAACTCATGTAGAGTAAGGGCCTGTTTGGATCCACCCAGATTTTAAGAATCTGGCTTTTAGAAACTGGGTGGGATCCAAACAGACCAGTTTTTGGGGCAGTTTTTAAAATCTACCTACCCAGATTCTTAAAAACTAAGAAGCTGTTGATACCCAGCTTTTGCCAGTTTTTTTTGCACAAATACCCATTTACCCTCATTAAAGACCACACGCAGACGCTTCCAATCATAAATGTAAGGGTATAATAGTCTATTAGCACCAATCATAAATGAAATCAGCTTTTAAAAACTAGGGGATCCAAACACCCCATTAGTTTTTGCTTAGAAACCAGCTTTTAAAAACTAGAAGTAATAGCTGGTTTTTAAGAATCTGAAACTGATCCAAACAGGGCCTAAGCTACGTACCCCTTCCCCTTCAACAATTTAAGCCCCTAAAAGGTTTGCAGATTATGTTTATTTGTCTGGACTAGTGCATCGTGTCAAACTTTAGTAACCCAGTGTGTGCCATGAGCTTTGTGAAAAAGATGTATGCTAAGTTATTACAAACTGATCACTGAGGACCTGTGTATTACATAACTTGGGCTACAGTTGTTGTTTGTTTATATATTTTCACTAGATCTAAGTATTAGCTAATCAATAAATAGCTTTACTATTTTAATTGGGTATCTATCATACCTTTCTGATTGATTTTTTTTTGTTGCCTTAGCTATTTTTTATTCTTTTTTGTCTAACCATTGGATGGAATTTCTTTTATTATGAGCTGTTCATATTTTTCATATGCTATTTACTAATAATGATTTTGGTAGTACAGATGAAGACTGGATGTGTGTTGCACTTGTATTATGTTTAAACATTAGTGTTGATCCTCCACATGTAATTAAAATTTCCCCTTGCGCAAGAATGGAGTGCTGGATAGGTAAACATTCAGTCATATGTATAAATATATATGCTTATCGAAATTTCTAATCAGCTGAGCAAAACTATAACTGCCTGCAATTGATAATTCTGTTTTGTGTTTGTGGGATGCAGCTCCATAATTGTTGTATTTTCTTTCAGTACATGTCTTAGAAGTTAGAACACATGTAAACTGTTATTTTTTGTTAAATCTTTCTCGCCATTTCAGTGATTTTTTTTAAAAAGTTGTTTCTTACTTTTGCATTTTTGAATGCCAAACACAGTTATATTGTTAATCAGCGAGGTGATTGCAACAAGGAAACTGTCTGATGTCTACTATTTTAAAAAACTACCATTGATTTTCCGTTCCCATTTACCCAAATGAGAGTTAATGTTGCACTATAAGTTTTAGCTGATTCCGTGCATCAAACTTTTGATCTGTGATTTTGAAGTTAGCAATTGATGTTTGGTTGCGGAGGATTTAAAGTTTCCTAGGATACACCATAAGATACTATATTTCTAGGTCGTGGAGGATATATATGAACCTGATTTATTAATATTTGTGATGATTGTTTGTTGATGAAATTTCAAATGTCAAAATTTGAATTTAAAACCGCTAATCGGAAAACCTGGTCGATTACAACATTCGTATGAGGATATTTGTATTCGACCGAATTAAGCTTATATCCGATTCGAATTCGTATTCGCTACGACATTAGATTCGTATTCATATTCAAGAATGTTCGAATTCGTATCTGTATCTGTTTTAAAAACATGAATTCGTATTCGTATTTGAGACTATTCGACCGTATCCGATCCGTTTCCACCCCTAGCCGCGCGGGAAGGACATAACTTGTGCGGCGCTCGCGCTGGCCCTTTAACTCGCGAGATTAAGCTGCTGGAAATTTTGTGTATTGTTTTGTGGGTGTCGATAAACATCATCCGGATGTTTTTTTCCTAACTATCATCCAAATTTGTGACCATTAGATTAGAGATCTAATGGCCATGAATTCTCCCCCACCCCTCCAAAAAAATCTCCCCATCCTCCAAAAAAAATCTCCCCCCTCCAAAAAAGAGGCCGTTGGATCTCTAATCTAACGGTCTCAAATTTGGATGATTGTTAGGAAGAAAACATCCGGATGATAGCTAGACACACCCTTGCAGATGGCATCTGGAAATGAAGTGGTAGGAAAATGTGAGCAAGCAAGCCAGCCACAATATAATCTGTCGCAAGCACATATCTTAACCTGCTGCGTGCATACATGCATGCAGATCTTTATTCACGTACGTATAGGTAAGTAGGTAACTTGATCCAGATCCTTATTATGGTGAACACAGAAGTAGGTAGGTAAATATTACAGATAATTAAACATGCATGGATGGATCAACCTTGGCCCTGGCTGCTTAATTATATGAAGGGGAAGCTGGGACGAATGGCAATGCCACAGAGCCCAGCCGGATCCCCTACATCCTTCCTAATCCGAAAGTAACCTCGCTCGCCCCAATTGTTCCCCCAAGAGTTCTTGACGATCCAGTACTTAGGGCCATTGTCTGGCTCTTGCCCGTAGCCGACCACGGTGACGGCATGTGTTATGCTGGTTTCACACGGGCCGTTGTACACGCCTCCCCGGTAGTTCTGGAAGTTGGGGCTACGGGAGTTGAGTTGTTCCACCGGCTGCTTAGCCACGGCGTTCATCAGCGACACCTCGCTCTTGCTCATGACCTTCTGGTAGCCGCTGATCCTCACCTTGTTCCGGGCGGGGTTCCTTCTGCACGTGTTCTTGCTTGCCGTGTATGGGTAGGCAGACTCGGTGCTGAGCCCTCCACTTCGTCTGATCCAATCGAAGGCTTTATAAGCCCAGACACCAGCTTCCCTCTCTTAATCTTGTTTACTCCTTCCACTGCAGCCACAGCGGTGAATGCCCAACAAGATCCTGCATGCATGCATGGCAAGGATCGATCGATCGGTTATTAATTGCCTAGCTACTAGCTTATAAGTAAATAGCTAGCACAATTAATTAAATCTATTCCTAATTAATATACAAGCTAGTGTCAGAGATCAGCTAATATCGATCTTCAGTAACTTGCGGCACTCAATCCATGCATCTTAACGTCAGCTCGTAAACGAGCGACACAGAGATGCTAACTTATACGTACCGCAGCTTCCTTGGTTTTTAACCGGCGTGACCGCGCCGGCGTTGATCCAGTTCACACTTGGCGGTGCCCCGAGCGACAGGTTCGCGTAGACGAGGCCACTCGCTGTCGCCGCCCCATCATCATCATCAACAGGACCCGCGAGGGTGGTAATCACCTCCGGCTCCGGGAGTGGCGTAGAGTAGAGCTCCACGAACTCCTCGTTCGTCAGGTCGGTGAACGGGCCCTCGCCGAGCTCGTATGTCAGCCCCAGGGTGGCGGCCTCGTTGTTCACGGCCTCGATGTACCTCATGTTGCTCGCGTATATCTCGAACCGCCGCCACTTCTCCCCGGCGCTCGAGTATGACCGGTTCTGCGCCGTCATCCACCGGTGGAACCTGTCCATCATCAGAAGCTGATCGTCGGACGCCGTCGTTGGCGGCGCCGAAGAGCAGCCCAACATCAGGAAGCTGCACGTGACCATAACAAGTAGGCGGCACGCTAATGAGGAACATCTGGAAGAGGGAGTAGCCATGATATCGCGTGAACCTAGCTACTGATCACAAGGCCAGTGATATCGTAGGAGGCTTTTGGTGGTGGTGGATATACAGCTCTGCTTGGTTGTGTTTATATAGCCATAAGCAACTAGCTAGGACAATACGTAACGCACCTAGGGGCCTACATACATCCCAGGATCACAAACTCTCTCTACTTCCACCCCCCTCTGTGTGTGTACATGTTTTTTAGGCGAAGGCATCACAGTCATATACGGGTTCTCAACCTACTCCGACTCCGAGTCTCATACGACTTCGACTCGGATTCCAACTACGACTTTGACTCGGTTTCTAACTTCGACTTTGAATTGCGGCTGCAATTCAACTTCGATTACATCCAAACTTTGTTCCTGACTCCTAAACAAGATTATTTACAACAGGCATCACAGTCATATTCCCAATTACAATAGACTACAAGTACATCTTCCACCGTATGAGCCGGTCGTGATCAATTATTATTGCCACGTAAGCTGCCACATGGACTTTGGTGTTCCATAGTGTTCATTAGCATTCTGGAAAGGTTATCGCCATGCATGTACATGCGTGGCTATATATCCGGCCACCTGCGTTTCCTAGAGTGTCAAACATCAGTCATCAAGAATCCATCCAACAGATTGTCAATCCAAAGTACACACTTATCGACCTTTGTAATTAGCGCATGAGTCCAAACCACATATATAATCGGCATAATTTTAAACTTCATCTCATCCAGGTTTCACATGTTGATCTATTCCGTTCTCCTCGTAGTACGTGGTTGATCAACTTAAGTATCTCAAGTTTCACCTGTACGCTATTGCTTTATTCCTCTACTTATGTATGCCTTCTCCTATTGCAATTGATTATTCACCTTTTCCTCTCCTTCTTATTCTTCTCTCTCAAGGAATAATTTATTTCTTTGCTCATAATATGTTCCTTTCTGTTGTCTTCGTAGAACCCAGCATCCAAAATCACATGCAAATACTCTCGAGTGATGTTTCCAATAAGCATCTCAAATTGCGTTATGATGCTGTTGGTTCTATTATTTTGCTTATAAGTTAAAGGTGTTCAAATAACTACCAGTATTAGCCTCAATATTGTGTAATACTTATGAGGTATTTCAGTATACATGTATCATATTGTCACTGTCACTACTACAGAAAAAATCATCACAAATAGTTCAAAAAACATCATCACAAACGGTTTCATAAGCCATCTAAGTTAACAAAACCCAATAATATAAGATTATCACAAATGGCTTTCGAACCGTCTGTGATGAATATTTCATAGATGGTTTTTGGCTCTGGCATCAACACAGACGATCTCTAAACTAAAACCGTTTATGCTTGTATTTAACACTAACGGTTTTGGGGAACCGTCTGTGATGTGCTATCTAATATTAGGCTTTTTGTAGTACCGTGTATAACTTGAAAAACCTATGAGTAATGTTTTTTTATATTAATTTAGTTTTTGTTCTCGTTAGGACACTTTGTCGCATTTTTTTGTTCGAAACTATTAATACAGAGCACAAGAAGTGATCTATATTTGCTAACATAAACAACATTTCAAAGTCTATTATACTGAGCAAAGCAAGTCGGATAGTCCAAAAATAAAAATAATAACTAAAGTCGGCAAAAAATTTCAAAAATAAGGGATAACTTCACTTAACATCCTTTTAACTCTTACGATTATCTAATTTTCAACTTTCGTCGCCGTCAAGCCCTGAACTCGCTCCGTCGTCTACCCTAGCCGCCGGCAAGCCCTTGCATCGTGTATGTCACCAACGTCTCTCCTGCACTTCGGTTCGCTTCATGAAGCGTCACCACGGTCCACCCATGCATCATCAATGACATCGCCTACGCCACATTGCCCTTTAGATTTATTTTCCATAGACCTTGTCCACGTGAAACGAGTCACTGACATGGGTGTCCCACCTATCAAGAGCCACTGTTTTATAGACCCGATTGAGCCATGCTGCATTACCCGTGCCATGTCAGCTCAACACGTAAGCATCAATGTCAGCCCAAGGCCCACATGTCATCCCATGTGTCTTCCACCTCATCTCAACCATGCCACATTGCATGCCATGTCACCTTCCCCGGGTGATGCCACATCATGCACCACATCACTGCCACCTTAGCAAAATTGTGCCATGTGTTATGCCACATTAGCCCATAGTGCCACGTCAGCAAAGCCCTGCCAGTGTATACTGTTCCATGCATCAAGTCCACGGCACACCATCAATGTTCCGTAGACCTGGTCCATAAACCAAAGAGCCCACTTCTCTGAGCCAATTCTCTCTAGAAAAATAATTCAGTCAAAATTAAAGTCCTTGCTAATGTCACAAATCCAATGTTTTTGCGATTCCAGAAAAGCCAAATAGTATTCTTTTTCCTCTTTCTTACAATTAAATCTTTCGATAGCTCTTTCTCTTTTGTCTAAATTCCGATTGACCCAATTCTTATTCCTAAATTCATCTAAAATTGAGCTTTATCTTTTGGTATGATTTAGTAGTTTTTGGATTTTATTTAGATTTTATTTGAGATTATTTGTATTTCATTCGTCTTCTCTCTCATTAGATAACGTCTTCAAAGGAGCAGAAGCTAAAACAGAAGATCAAGAGTTGGTAGCTGAGTAAGGCCAAGGCAAGTCTTGACCTTTGATCATATTGAACCAATTGTTTTAAATATATCATTTATTATTTTTCTTTAAATTATTATGCGTTCTAATTTATTTTAAACCTTTTGTTTCTAGTAGTTATAAATAAATTTAATTATTAACCCAAATGACAATTTGAATGCCATTTTTCCATTGTCACCATAGGTTAGGTAATTATTTAGTGATGCAATACTAGTATCCTTATGTGTTGTACATTTAGATTGCTTAGACATGTTTATAGTACTTTGGTTTATTATGACATGTTGATTAATTAATTAATTAATTTTGATTTAATGAGATATTGAATCATGGTTGTCAGCCACAGTTATCAAATTGAAGTACTATGATATGGGTAGTGTCATCAGTGTTAGACACACAAAATGGTTTTCACTTGGGCAAGTGATCGTGCAGTAAAGGGTCGGGGGAGTGTGGTCTGCACTTTGGGATGTGGATCGATGTCTCACATGGATAATTCTCTTTCAGTTCCCATTGGAAACTACTGCATATTTGATATTGCAAATGAAAACATGCCTTATGTTGATAATTACTTGCATGGTAGAGCCCTTGGAAATATGGTTCATAACTTCATAGGGTCCAAAATAACATAATTGCCTCTTGTAGTAAATATTGTTTACCAAATTTTCTGAAGGCTCCTTCCAAGCAATCAGGGAGAGGGATATACTATCCACGCGAGGACTAGGGGTTTACATATGTTGGAGGCACGGATTCCCAAACAACTCTGAGGTGTATAGGTGTAGGAAAAGTTCCAATGCTGAGCACAAGCAAAGTATGAAACGAGACTTTGATGCAAAACTTAAGGACATAACCGCCTGACTTCGAGGAGAGATAGATGTATTGAGGAAAGAACTGAGAGAAGTCCGCAACCAGTTGCAAGCCACCCCCATTATTACGGTACCCAGTCCCCCTCAACATCGGAGTAGCTGCATGTCCACAACACTTTCTAAACATAGCGACACCCACTTACCTATCGACGACATACAGATAATATACATCTCTTAAATGCTACATAGATAGACCTGGTAGACACCTTAACTCATCATGTATCGTTATGTAGGAGGCCATACCGTGCATCCTTAGAATCAAGGTTGTTGGCTTCATTCCTGTTGATGCTAGGTGGAGGTTGACGTATCCATACCTGCCAGGGACGTTAGTGCATGGTGCTTAGCTAGGGACCGGTTTTGTGAAGGTCCAGGTGGACATTATTAAGGACATTTTCAGGGTCAACCTGTTGGAGAAGCCCCCAAATAGAGAAATCATGATACTAGGGGATGTCGTCCACATATTCGTCTAGTGGCCTAAGAGGGACATCACCCGGACCCTTTCGTGCCGCGATCTCCACACAACCATGGCTATGAAACAGAACGCTCTATGACTTCAACTCAAGCTCCTCTTCAAAAGGCCAGCGCATCGACTCCCATGAAGGCGGTCCCGATAATGTATCATAAGCGAGGCGCTAAGGCCCAATGGAAGAAGATTAATGCACCTCCCAAGGAATGGAAGTTCATGCTCAGAGTGTCGTTGGTTCCTAAGTAACAATTACCCAAGCTTAGACTGGTTTGCAATACTTAGCATACCTGGTACATGCAGAGATCCAACACGAAGCCAGACCGGCATAGTGGATTCATCGTGAGAAACATGGAGGCGCATTTCCTCCACGACTCGGGCTACTTCGTCATGACCTTCAAAGACTTATTCTTACTATTCAACCTTGACAAACCTGACGCCTCACTTCTACGATGCTGGATACTATAGTGTATTGTACAATCAAGTTGTACATTCACATAATACCAATAAATATCATAACTCGTTGCTTATGTATAGATCTATGATCCAATAAGTCTGGCGATGGTGAGAACTTGTGGGTTTCCTCAATCCACACTTGGTCTCTGAGCAATCCATCATCGATAACAGACCCTTCATTCAAGATAACATAACGAGGGGATTGCTTACTCACAGTTACAAGAACTACATAATGGTACCCTTCAACTAGAGGTAAGTGCTTTACTAGTTGCCATACAAGTTTTATTTGTACTTTATACGCAACATGAACTTAGAATTAATCACTATGGTGACATACATGACTAAGAGTCACTGTATTCTGATTGTGATTATAGCAAAGTGAAGTAAGGTAATATATCTTGATTCTCTACTTAGGTGCAACCATGACTTTACCTGAGTGCAACAAACACTTGACAGGTAAACTCATTTCCTCTTGATCCATACATAACTCTATTGTAGTGTTCCCATCGTTTGCAATGGCCGAGGCTGCCTTTTTGGAATCACGTAGGCTATTCAGCACTTAAATTACCTAGGAAGGGAGACACAAGGAATCCAGTGTCACACTGCTACACAGGACGCGATTTCCAGTATTCTCTACAACACAACAATCCTATATCGTACTTCGTAATAATGCCCCTAGAACTGACAATACCTATGTACGTAATTCTATTTTTGCAGTGCCACCAGCAGCTACAGGGCAACATGTGGATTCTACGGTTGCCACCATATGGAGGACATCATGGCCACTAAAATAAATGATCTAGAGGTTTGTCAACTTGCCAATAATTATTTCATGATTATATATATATATATATATATATATATATATATATGCGCTAATGACTTTAACACTCCTAGTAATAGCGCGTGGAATTCGATGTAAGTACATTCGATCTTTACAAACTTATAGAAATTCAAGGAATGCTCTCCCAATTCTTGATGGCAGAGGTCATAAATAAGACTAGAGAGTTCTACCCTGGCGATGAAGATTAGATGTTGAAACATTTGATACAATTTTAACCTCTCAATTATGCTTAATCAAACAATTCACTTTATTTAGATGTTTAATTCATTTGTGAGATCTGTGTAATGATTGTCGTGTGCTATATATGTAATATGTTTGCTTTTTTTTAGAGGGCATGGATAGTATTTCCTGAGGCTAGCAAAAAAATAGGAAATAATATAGATATTCAAATAGCTATCACATATGGTTTGTAGCAATAAATCGTCTATGCTATATGAATATCACAGACAATGTTTGGTATTAGTTGTCTGTGATATGTAAGGTATCACAGATAGTTATGTTTGAGAACCGTCTGTGATATGTTACATATCATAGATGGTTTTTGGCATTAACCATATGTGATAATTAGCATACCACAAATAGCTATATTTAAGAACCATCTGTGATACATCAGCTGTCTTGTAATTATCACAGACGGTTTGAGAGCCGTCTGTGATAACCACCTATTATCACAGACACGTAAATTCAGACGGTTTGATAACCGTCTGTGATGACAGTTATGAACCATCTGTGATGGCCTTTTTCGTTGTAGTGTAATCTTATTGGTTGTCTGTGGGGTGGTACAAGGCATGCCGTTAGACATTTATTTATTATGCGATGACTTCAATGTAGTTACACATTTTGTGGATCAATCTGTCTGGTCGGTCATTCGTATGTAATACGCTAAGTAACAACCTTTTTCACGTATTTATTAGCTTATGATGCATGCATTATATTATTGTATGGATGTGTGTAGTAGCCAATGAAATATAGTACTAGTATAATATACACACGAGGTTCTAAGGAATTCCAGAGCCTGGGGCTCGATACATTTATTGCAAAGACTTGTATCATTCCACTCCTCATATCGTTAGTAAGCTACTGTGCTAACCGTTTGTGAATTTGGTCGAAGGGACAGTGGTTGACATCGAAGGGCCATGGTCGAAGGGGATAGTGGTTGAAGGGGACGGTGGTCAAAGGGGGAAGTGGTTGATGTCGAAGGGCCGTGGTCGTCAAAGTGTTGTGGTCGAAGTGGATAGTGGTCAAAGGGGGCAGTGGTCGAAGTCGAAGATCCATGGTCGAAGTCAAAGCTGTTGTCAAAGCGAGCCGTGGTCGAAAGGGGAAGTGGTCGATGTCAAAGGGCCATGGTCGAAGGGGACAATGGTCAAAGGGAGCGGTGGTCGAAGAGGAAAGTGGTTGAGACCGAAGGGCCGTGGTCGTCGAAGGGTCGTGGTCAAAGGGGGCCTTGGTCGAAGTTGCAGAATCACGGTTGAAGTCGAAGATCCATGGTCGAAGGGGGCCGTGGTCGACGTTGAAGAGCCGTGGTCGAAGGGGTCAGTGGCCAAAGGGGGCAGTAGTCGAAGTCAAAGATCCGTGGTCGAAGTCGAAGCTGTGATCGAAGGGAGAAGTGATCGGCGTCGAATGGCCTTGGTTAAAGGGGACAGTGGTCGAGGGAGGCAGTGGTCGAAGTTGAAGGGGACCACAAGATCGACGACAAGACCCACAAGGTCTCGTACTCTCCATGGATTGTAACATGCTTTCGACCACGAGGTGTGATCAACAGCTTCTGATTTATGACCACGAGCGCTGGTTAATGTGTTCCAACTTACGACCACGAGGTGTGGTCGATGTCTTCTGACATACGACCACGAGTGCTGGTCGAAGTTGAAGATCTGTGGTCGAAGTTGAAGCCATGGTCGAAGTGGGCCATGGTCAGAGGGGGAAGTGGTCTATGTTGAAGGGTCATGGTTGAAGGGGACAGTCGCTGAAGGGGGCAGTGGTTGAAGTTGAAGGGGGCAGCGGTCGAAGTCGGGGCCGTGGTCGAAGGGGGCCATGGTCGACGTCGAAGAGTCGTGGTCGATGTCGGGGCCGAGCAGGCTGGTGCCGGCAGTCGGGCAACAGCGCACAAGCGCGCTGGCAGTCCCGACATATGATCATGCACGATGTTCAATGGCTTCTAACTTACGACCACGAGGTGTGATCGACGGCTTCTAATTTACAACCATGGGCACTGGTCGATGTGCTTTGAATTACGACCACGAGGTGTGGTCAATATCTTCCGACTTATGACCACGAGCGCTGGTCGATGTGTTCCAACTTATGACCACAAGGTATCCTCAATGACTTCTGACTTACAACCACGAAAGATGGTCGTCGGCTTCTGATGTACAACCATGAGCCATTGTCGAAGGGGGGCATTGTGGGGTGGTATGAGGCATGCTGTTGGACTCTTATTTGTTATGCTATGACTTCAATGCACTTACGCATTTTGTGGATCTACCTGGCTGGTCAGTCATTCATATGTAATACGCTAAGTACCAACCTTTTTCATGTATTTATTAGCTTATGATGCATGCACTATATTGTTGTATGGATGTGTTACCAATGTCGTGGATGTGTGTTGTAGCCACTGAAATATGGTACCATACAATACACACACGAGGTACTAAGGAAATCCAGAGCCTGATACACATCAATTAAATTTAGGCTTTGCAATTTTGTACAGATAGTATACACCTATCTAAATAAAAATCATTTTTGTAATACTTGTACAGCCTTAGACCAACTTGACATTGGCTTTATGTCCTCCCATATCTCTCTCGCCATGTACTCCCGGCCACTAACCATTCTTCACGTTACCTTCCCATTCAGGCTCATGTAAGATAGAGCTTGGCCCTCTCCTTTTAAATTTTTCCTCTACTTTAGCTTCAATCTAAAGTGGCATACTATAGATATAGCTAACTAAGGAACACCCAAAAGTATCCTAGATATATGTCACTACAGATATACTTGGCACGAGTAGAAATGTTCAATCCCATTATCTTTACTATTATAAAAATATGAGTTGGTGGTCGTTGGTCCGTTCTCACTCCTCTTTTCTCAGCCGTCCGATTAAAGATCAGCCATCCAGATATCATGTAGGAACTTTTTCCGCTCCTCTTAGAAAAGGTCAGGCCGACACATGGGCCGTGCTCCTCCTCTTCTATTCCCCGCATCCTTCACCTCTAGCAACCACTCCACCTCCCACAACCGTTGCCTCCTTCTCGCCCCCGAACCCCTGTGACGCACCTCTTCCTCCTCCTCAGCGCTGCTACCAATTCCTTCCCCGTGCGGCAACGTCTGGTCGTAGTCCCCCACCTTCCGCAGTAGCGTCGCATCCCCCGTTGCCACCTTCCCAACGCATTTGCTCGCCGCCGCCTCCCCACCTCCACCTCTCGCAACCATCACCTTCTTCTCCCGCGAACCCTCGTGCCGGGCCTTCTCCTCCTCCTCCTCTGTGCTGCCACCAATTCTTTCCCCACGCGGCAGCATCTGGTCATAGTCCCCTAACTATCCCTAGGGCGCCACCACCAATTCCATCTCCCATCGCCCCTCCAACCAGCGGTAGGTCGTTCAGTGATAGTGGTCGGTGGATCAGAGAGAATGGTGCTCGGCGGCAGCGGCTGGTGGATCAAAGAGAACAGCACTCGACGATGGCGGCGGCGGCTTGCTCTTACTACGCCCACCTGTCACTCGCCCTGTGAGCCTCTCTACCTCCTGCTCTTTGCTCGGAGTCCATCGCGCTGTTTGGCCATCGAAGTTCGTCGAAGTTGGTGCCATGGTCGAATGGGGCCATGGTCGAGGGGCCATGGTCAAAGTCGAGGGGCCATGCTCGAAGTCGAAACTATGGTTGAAGGGGGCCGTGGCCGAAGTCGAAGACCCATGGTCAAAGTCGAAGCCGTGGTTGAAGTCGATGTCAGGTCGTGGTTGAAGTCGAAGGGCCGTGGTCAAAGTCCAAGCCATGGTCGAAGGGACAGTGGTTGAAGGTGGCAGCGATCGAATTCGAAGGGCCATGGACAAAGTCGGTCTGCGGTCGAAGTTAAAGGGCTGTGGTCGATGTCAGGCCATGATCAAAGTCGAAGGGTCGTGGTCGAAGTCCCAGCCGTGGTCGAAGGGGACTGTGGTCGGAGGGGGTAGTGGTCAAAGTCAAAGGGCCATGGACGTCAGTCCATGGTCGGAGTCGAAGGGTCATGGTCGAAGTCTAAGCCATGGTCGAAGGGGACAGTGGTCGAAGGGGCAGTGGTCTAAGTCGAAGGGCCGTGGATGAAGTTGGTCTACAACCAAAGTCGAAGGGCCGTTGTCGACGTCGGGGCTATGGTCAAAGTGGGGCATGGTTATTGTCGGGACTGTGGTTCAGGGGCCGTGGCCAAATTCAAAGATCCGTGGTCAAAGTTGATGCTATGGTTGAAGGTGGCGGTGGTCGAAGGGGGAAGTGGTCGACATCGAAGGGCCGTGGTCATCGAAGGGGACAATTGTCAAAGTCGAAACTGTGGTCGACGTCGAAGGGCCATGGTCGAAGGGGACAGTAGTTGACATCGAAGGGCCGTGGTCAAAGGGGACGGTGGTCAAAGGGGGAAGTGGTTGACATCGAAAAGCCATGGTCGTCGAAGTGCTGTGGTCGAAGTGGATAGTGGTCGAAGGGGGCAGTGGTCGAAGTTGAAGATCTATGGTCAAAGTCGTAGCTGCGGTCAAACGGAGCAGTGGTCGAAAGGGGAAGTGGTCGACGTCAAAGGGCCATGGTCGATGTGTTCCAACTTACGACCACGAGGTATCCTCAATGACTTCTGACTTACGACCACGAACGATGGTCGTCGGCTTCTGATGTATGACCATGAGCTATTGTCGAAGGCTCCCAATTTAGAACCACGATTGATCTTCGACCACTGCCAACTTATGACCACTAGCGATGATTGATTGCTCCCGCCCTATGATCATGTGCGATGGTCGATGGCTTTCTACTAACAACGATGAGGTGTGCTCAAGGGCTCCCAACCTACGACCGCGAGGTGTGGTTAATGTCTTCCGACTTATGACCATGAGGTGTGATCGACAGCTTTCAACTTACTTGACGGATTTAAAAACTTTTAGAACATGTTTGTATGCATATTTTATAAATTTGTACCACCCGTGAGTTTTAAAACATGTAGTATGATAAATTTTAAAAATCTGTAGCAACACTGTAGGACCCAGATTTTACAATCCTGAATCCTCTGTGATTCCACCGCACTACTCCCTGAATAAGTAGATAGTGCTCACAGTTACAGTACTAAACATCAAAATAAATATCATGCGGAAGCGTAAATATAATAGTAGACTTACTAATGAGCCAAATAGGACGAAACCAATAAAATGTAGCAGCGGAAACAAAGCACACTAGTGGGACCCTTAGGACGTGCCCACAGGCAGCCAACTGGGGGTTTGCGACCTAGTTCTTGACCCGTTCATTTTCTTTACCATCATGACCTGGTGTACTGCTGTAGCATAGCGATCTGACTCCTGATTCTGGATTAATTGTAAGAGCGAGGCTGAGCACAAACCATCGTGCTCCGTGAGCCAACACACAAGATGCAAATAGATACATGCAAGGCTTATCAAGGAAAGGCTCAGGTTATTTGATTTGCCATATATTGCTTTTGAAATAAGATACATAGAAATTTCCTGCGACCTAGCAGTTTGAACTAAATTATAATGTGTGAAAGAATGCAATAATAATAACGATCCATATTCCATCCACCTTTACATGGTTTCTGCACCACATGCTAATCTTGCAGCGTTATAACCGCTTACCTTATCACTGGGACGACACCCAGGGCAACACAAATCAGGGCTTTCCACTGCCCTCCACTTTTTCCATATCCACCCACAAAGTTTTTGAAATAGAACTATATCTGGTTAAGTTCCCATGTCCACCCTTGACCGTGGGCACGACTACTCGAATAGTTTTGACTCTGTAGAGTTTGCACACTTTACCCACAAGAGACAGTCTACTCGTTGCCCGACATGATTCCTTAGTCGTGCGGTTGAGTAAACCACCACAGTAACCATTCAAAGTACCTCGCCCCTTCCATCATCTCACCCATATGGGCTTATCCCGCTTGCGGTAGGTCCAATAAGTTGTGCGGGATGTTCTTCCCCTATGCGCCTAGCAGCTAGCTACCCACACTACTAGCGCCATGGAAAACTTCACCCTCTGCGAGTGCCCCATTCAAGTCGTCACATAGACAGCCACTTGCACTACCTCACCTCCTCCACCGATGAGATGACTTTCAGGGGCCGATAAATCTACTAAGCCAAATTGTATTTTACAGACTTGTGGTTGCACTTGTATTACATAGGAGGGCATTACAAGATTCGGTCATTAGGGTTATTTGGGTGGTTCTACCATTAACCACACTCTTGTGCACCGCTGCACCATACTCTTGATCCATCTGCTCAGATAGCTAAGCAATTTGAGGGTTTTTGGAAGCATAAAAAAATCATACCAACATACACCAGTCATTACCACCATGACTTCCCAAACCAGTTTCTCATGAATAAAAGTGTTGCTTGTGGCACTTTTGGCACCCCGATTACCTAAGCAATACTAAGTCGGGCGAAATACTGTAGACTTATTTTCGAAAGCTATAACATTATAGTTTTCACTAAGGTGACAAGGCTCAGATATTCAAGAGTTTCAAATGAGAGAAATACTAACAAGTTCATAATTGGATATATAACTAGCAGCATGAAATCGAACATAAATTTGCACATAAAATAACTGCATGTAATTTGATAATTTAAACAAAAGTAACTTGCAGAAAATGTAAGTTCAACATGATCAAAGTATTCAATTGACTTGCGAGGTTTACCGCGGTCTTGAGCTCACTCAAAGCTTTCTCATTTGACAGTCTTGCGTTCCTGGTTCTCGTCTTTGTCTGGATCTTAGTCTTGCTTGATCCAATGAATCTTCAGGATTCCAACTTCTAATTATGCACTAAACCACTGAATCCAAATAAATGCAAATGACTTAAAAGGTCCAAATAAATCCAATTGAACTCAGTTAATTTTTGGTATGATTAAATGAGTGATTTGAGGTTATTTGGGCATGGAGTATTTGACGGAGTCAACGGGGTTGGAGCAAAGTGAGGAAATGACAACAGGGAAATCCGCTGAGACGGATGTCAAGGATGGTTCAGGATATAGGAATATTCATAGGAATATTGCTCTCCAGACTTGAGGATGACTTGGCATAGCCGATGGTGGAACATGATGACTCTTATTTTTTTTATTTATCGAGGAAGTTACATGAGTCAAGTTAGACCTATGAATCGGTGTACAAGTTTAGCTGAGCATTATTTTGTCATACACAAATATTCAGGGCATATGTTATATATAAGCGATGTATACAATTCTTAGCTTACCAAATTAATCTTAGAGTCCGGGTTTATAGCATTTCATGGTGCAATATTTTATGTATCCTTAGTTATCACTAGGCTTAGTTTAATTTCAATTAGGATATATTTATACGGGTCCTAGCTTGTTGTATAAATTTATACTCAATATTATTAATCACTAAATCTAACGTTAATATTTAATTAATAGCATCGTTATTATCTTGCCTATACTTTAGTTACTATCAGGCTTAGCATTATTTCTAATTTAATTTAAATTTAGTTATCTGGGCAAAGCTTGTTATGCCGGGTCATATTTCAATATTGCTATTAAATCTATCACCAAGATTTATTTAATTGCGGCATGTTAAATGTTAAGGCATATATTTTAATTACAATTTAGGGTAATCCTGATTAAATTTGGACATTTAACCAAAGTCATGTTTCTTTATTAATGCCTTTAATTAATAATTAGTCTTTTAGATAATTATTCATACCATATTAATTTATTCATACATGAACTAATCCAAATTTAAATCTTGAATGATTTCATTTACACCCTAGTTAAATTTATTAGCTTCCCTAGTTTATTTCTTAATTTTCCTTAATTTTCTTAATTAAAATGGGTTACAAGAAATGGAATAAAAATGTGAGGAAAAAGGTGCAGCCGATGGATTCAAACTCAGGACCTAAAACTAGTGATTTTTAACGTGCGCTCGGCTAGCCAAGTGGGAAGAAGCCCTGGGCTAATAGAAGGGATGCATGCAAACGTAAAATGCTGAGTAGCGGCTGGGGCAAAATAGAGCAATGCAGCCCTGACATAGAGCAGCCTTGCCAGCGAGGAGCGGAGGCCGGAGGGGCATTGGTGACTGCCAAAATGGGTCATAGGGGAGGTGAGCAGGTTACAAGAGGTGGCGAATTGGTCGGGGCAGCGACGAGGCGGGCAGGCGGCAGTTAGAAGCGGCCGGCAGTGAGGTGGGCTCGGGGTGGCCATGCCAACGTGGAGGAGAGGAGAAATTAAGGTGCGCACGAGCAGTAGGGGATACAGGGGAGCCTTTCCAGGGGGTTAGCTGAGCGGGAGAGTGACTGTGGCGGACTAGCGGCGTGAAGCGGCGGCGAGCAGATAGAGCGTACGGCGTCGGCGAAGATGAGCTGGACAGAAGCTTCGCAATGTCCTAATGGTGCTCTGGTGAGAAGGCATTGGTCAGTGGCGGTGTGAGGCGGTGGATTTCGCTTCGGCCGGAGTTGGGGAAGAATGGGCTGCCGGCGAGCTACGGTGCACGGGAGCTCTATTGCTCAGGGTGGAAGGTAGAGAGGGGTGTGGCGATGAGAATGGAGAGCCGTACCGGCTTTAAAGGCGGCGGAGAGAGACTGGTAACGGGCGGGGCAGCCAATCGGTCATTTTAACGCCATGCGGCGGTGACAGGGCAGCGGCTGCGACGGGATTTCGGGGGATTCGAGTGTGACATCTCAGAGCAGAGTTGCAGCTTTGCGCCGCGCACGCTGGGCAGACATGACAGGGCAGTGGACTGTGGGTGGTGGCGTGGAAACAGTGGGTGGTGGCGTGGGACTGTGGGTAGCGATGGTTTCTGCTGGCCATATACTCGGAAAGAAACAGTACGCTATGACAATTGTTTGTATAGACAAATATTATCTTTAATTTCTCTGATAGTTTTAAGCACATATACCATAGGTACATACATCTACATCTGACAAATCTCCAGGTAAGATTGGTTATGTTATATAAACACATATAGATCACATCAATTAAATATTGAGATAAGACCGGTTAGGTTAGGTACACGTACATATATTTGTTAGAGTGAGACATCTATATCACATCAATCAAACCTGGAGATACCACTGGCTATGTACAGGAATAAGAGACCGAGCAAACTATGACAATTGTTTGTCTAGATAAATATTATCTTTAATTTCTCTGATAGTAAAATTATACTTTGACGATAAACCTGAACGCTCGTCCGCCCATGGGAGTAGCCATAGAGCCTTACGCTCGTTAGTCATCATTTTTATAATACTTCTACGGCCTTAGACCAACTTGACATTGGCTGTATGTCCTCCCATATCTCTCTCGCCATGTACTCCCGGCCACTAACCATTCTTCACGTTACCTTCCCATTCAGGCTCATGTAAGAGATAGAGCTTAGCCCTCTCCCCTTTTTAATTTGGCTTCAATCTAAAGTGGCATACCATAGATACAGCTAACGAAGGAACACCAAAAGTGCCCCGCCCTAGCTAGATATATGTCACTACAGATATACTTGGTACGAGTAGAAATGTACGTTCAATCCCATTATATCTGTCTAGGCACGTGCATCGAGCTGTGTTGATTGTGTGGTTAATAAGTGCACGTGCATCGATGACTACTTCAAGCCTTGATTGTGTGATTAATAAGTGTGATCGAGCTGTGTTGAAAAAACAAACCACCATGATCGAGCTGTGTAGAAAAAACAAACCACAGATCATCATACTCCGTGCTCTACCTGCGAATTAGTGTGGACCACCACCGATTTATAATGCACACATGCATTTAAACGCGCATGTACGACAATTTCTGATTGACCCAAATCTTGTTCCTAAATTCATCTAAAATTGAGCTCTGTCTTTTGGTATGGTTTAGTAGTTTTTGGATTTTATTTGAGATTATCTGTATTTCATTCGTCTTCTCTCTCGTTAAATAACGTCTTCGAAGAAGCAGAAGTTGGAACAAAAAATCAAGAGTTGGTAACTAAGTAAGACCAAGGCAACTCTTGACTTTTGATCATATTGAACTAATTATTTTAAATATATTATTTATTTTTTTTGCTTTAAATTATTATGCATTGCTAATTTATTATAAACCTTTGTTCCTATAGTAGTTATTAACAAATTTAATTATTCCCCCAAATGACAATTTGAATGCCATTTTTTCCATTATCACCATAGGTTGGGTAATTATTTAGTGATGCAATAGTAGTATCCATATGTGTTGTACATTTAGAATGCTTAGACATGTTTATAATACTTTGGTTCATTATCACATGTTGATTAATTAATTAATTTTAATTTAATGAGATATTGAATTGTGGTTGTCAGCCACAGTTATAAATTGAAGTACCACAATATGGTAGTGTCATCGGTGTTAGACACACAAAATGGTTTTCACTTGGGTAAGTGATCGTGCAGTAAAGGGGGGAGTGTGGTCTGCACTTTGGGATGTGGATCGATGTCTCGCATGGATAATTCTCTTTCAGTTCCCATTGGAACTACTACGTATTTGATATTGCAACTGAAAACATGTCTTACGATGATAATTACTTCCATGGTAGAGCCTCTCTTCCTTGAGCCATGCATGTTTATATAACATTGTGACACACTATAAATCTTGCTGAGTACCAAAGTACATGTTCTTGTGTAATGTTGCTCAGGGAACGAGGAGCACACCGTTCTCGACGATGCTTACTTCGCGGCCGGTTTCGGCACAAATGACCACGTGTCTTTTCAAGGCTTAATCTTATCGGTTGTCTGTGGGGTGGTATGAGGCATGCAGTTGGACTTTTATTTATTATGCTATGACTTCAATGCACTTATGCATTTTGTGGATCTATCTAGTTGGTCGGTCATTCGTATGTAATACGCTAAGTACCAACCTTTTTCACGTATTTATTAGCTTATGATGCATGCATTATATTGTTGTACGGATGTGTTACCAATGTCGTGGATGTGTGTAGTAGCGATTGAAATATGGTACTAGTACAATATACACACGAGGTACTAAGGAATTCTAGAGCTAGGGGCCGATACATTTATTGCAGAGACCTATATCATTCCATTCCTCATATCGTTAGTAAGCTACCTTGCTAACCGTTTGTGACTTAGACTTGCTAATAAAATGTTATGACTACAACAAAAAAAATTCTAATACTAAAAAGGAACCTATATTTGTCAGCTATGGCAATAGTGGGCTTAGCCATTACGAAGTGGGTGCACGTGGCATGATATGGGCACATTCGTCTGACCACTGGTTGAGGAAGTGATTCTAAACTCCTCTGCATAATAGGATATATCCCCTAAGTAGAACATTGAAATATTTATTCTAGTGTATACACATCCAGTAAAATCTGCAGCAAACTCTAGTGAAACATCCTATAAAATGACAGCATAATAAATATACCATACAACTTGCACAAATTTGAATGTATCTGGACATAAAATGACAGTTTTAAGCTTATATACCATTGGTACAAACTTCTACATCTGGCAAATCTCCAGGTAAGATTGGTTATATATGTTATATAAACACATATAGATCACATCAATTAAATGTTGAGATAAGACCGGTTAGGTTAGGTACACATATATTTGTTAGAGTGAGACATCTATATCACATCAATCAAATCTGGAGATACCACTGGCTATGTATGGGAATAAGAGACGGAGCAAACTATGATGATTGTTTGTCTAGACAAATATTATCTTTAATTTCTCTGATAGTAAAATTATAATTTGACGGTAAACCTGAACACCCAAAAGTGCCCCTAGATATATGTCACTACAGATATACTTGGTACGAGTAGAAATGTACGTTCAATCCCATTATATCTGTCTACGCACGTGCATGTTGGTGCGTGCGTTCCGTCAGATCGATGACTACTTCAAGCCTTGATTGTGTGGTTAATAAGTGTGATCGAGCTGTGTTGGAAAAACAAACCACCACGATGCAAGCCGGTGCACATCGTAGTCCAGATCATCATACTCCGTGCTCCACCTGCGAATTAGACCACCACTGATTTATAATGCACACATGCATTTAAACGCGCATGTACTACAATTTCTGTGAACCACATGTATACATGTCTAGCTCATAACAATAAAATGTTTGGATATACGGGATGGACGGAGTAGCCACGGTAACATCCTGTTTTTAGTGCCTTTAAGCTTTTAAAATAAAATTCAGTAAAAATCTGGATTCAGGATTCAGTAAAAATCTGGAACCCATCCTATTTCCCTTTCCGGTCTAGCCCATTTCTCTCCAAAGCCTGGTTCGTGCCCGGCCCAACTCCCTCCAGCCCGCAAAATTGTGCCACATCAACCCTTAGTGCCACATCAGCAAAGCCTTGCCAGCATATACTGTTCTATGCATCGAGTCCATGGCAGACATCAATGTTCCGTAGACTTGGTCCATACACCATGGAGCCCAATTTTCTAAGCCAATTCTCTTTAGAGTAATAATTCGGTCAAAATTAAAGTCCTTGCTGATGTCATAAATCAAAATGTTTTTGCAAAAATAATTCTAGAAAAGACAAATAGGATTCTTTTTCCGTTTTCTTAGAATTATATCTTCCGATAGCCCATTCTCCTCCGTCCAAACACTAATTGACCCGATCTTATTCCTAAATTCATCTAAAATTGAGCTCTATCTTCTGGCCTTATTATGTAGTTTTCGGATTTTATTTAGATTTTATTTGAAATTATTTGTATTTCATACGTTTCCTCTCTCGTTAGATAACGTTTTCGAATGAGTAGAAGTAGGAACAAAAGATCAAGAGTTGGTAACTTAGTAAGGCCAAGGCAAGTCTTGACCTTTGATCATGGTGAACCAGTTGTTTTAAATCTATTATTTATTATTTTGCTTTAGACTATTATGCATTGCTAATTTATTACAAACTTTAGTACCCAGTAGTTATTAAACAATTCAATTATTGCCCCAAATGATGGGTTGTACATTTAGAATGCTTAGCCATGCTTATACTACTTTGGGTTCATTATCACATGTTGATTAATTAATTAATTTTGACTAAATAAGATTTTGAATCGTAGTGGTCAGCCATAGTTATAAAATTTAAGTACCACGACATGGGTAGTATCATTGATGTTGGCTACACAAAATGGTTTTCACTTGGGCGAGTAATCTTGTAATAAAGGGGGGAGTGTGGTCAGCACTTTGGGATGTGGATGTCTTGCGTGGGTAATTCTCTTTCAATTCCCATTGGAAACTACTACTTATTTGATATTGCAAATGAAAGCATGCCTTATGCTGATAATTACTTGCATGGTAGAGCCTCTATACCTTGAGCCATGCATGTTTATATAACATTGTGACACACTACATGTCTTGCTGAGTACCAAAGTACTTGTTCTTGCTTAATGTTGATCAGGGAATGAGGAGCGCACCATTGCCGACGATGCTTACTTCATGGCCAGTTTTGGCACAAATCGACGCGTGTCTTTTTAAGGCTGAACACTACTATAAAATAAGCTACACTAGACGCCTCATCACAAATGGTTCGTAGGGAACCATCTATGCTGTTATTATCATTGACGGTTTTACAGGAGTGATCGTTTGCCATCTGTGGTATGTCACTATCACAAATGGTTCGTATTAATAATCGTCTGTGATAGTTAAAGGCAACATAGATGGTTCATATTAAAATCTATCTATGATATTTTATAGATAGTTATTAACACGAACCGTGTGTGATATTTGCACACATCACAGATGTTTGTTAATATGAACTGTCTGTGATAGTTCACAGACGATTATTAACACGAACCATATATGATAATTACTTATTACAGATGGTTTGTGATCGTCAGTGAGGCACGAGGCAAGGCATATGAGGAAATTTATCAGAAACTAAGTACAAAGGAGGGTGAGAAGGATGTCTTCAAGATGGCTAAAATTCGAGAAAGGAAGAGAGAGATTTCAACCAAGTTAAATGCATCAAAGATGACACTAATACATTTTTGGTGAAAGACGAGGAGATCAAGGATAGGTGGAGAGATTACTTCGACAAGTTGTTTAATCACGATAATGATTATAGTATGATTGAACTAGATAATATTTTTGACGACACCGATAAGTAGTTTGTTCGAAGAATCTAGGAGTCGAAAGTAAGAGAGGCCTTAAAAAGGATGAAAGTGGGTAAGGCGTTGGGGCCTGATAACATCCCTATTGAGGTGTAGAAATGCCTAGGAGAAGTGGCGATTGTTTGGCTAACTAAGTTGTTCAATAGCATTTTTAGGTTGAACAAAATGCGAAATGAGTGCCAGAGGAGCACATTAGTACCAATTTTCAAAAATAAAAGAGACATTCAAAGTTATACTAATTATAGAGGAATTAAGCTCGTGAGCCACACAATGAAGCTCTGAGAATGAGTGATTGAGCGTTGTTTAAGAAAAGTGACTAGCGTGAAGACAAACCAATTTGGTTTTATGCCTGGGAGGTCGACCACGGAGGCGATTTTCTTGCTACGACAGTTGATGGAGAGGTATAGGGAGCAAAAGAAGGACCTTCACATGATATTTATTGACTTGGAGAAAGCCTATGATAAAGTACCAAGAAATGTCATGTGGTAGGTACTTCAAAAGAAAAGAGTCCCATCAAAATATATTACCCTAATTAAGGACATGTACGAAAATATTGTGACTAATGTCAGAACATGTGGTAGTGTTACTAATAACTTTTCGATTAAAATAGGACTACACCAAGGGTCAGTGTTGAGTCTATACATTTTTGCCCTAGTGATGGACAAGGTCACACGGGACATATAAGGAAATATCCTTTGGTGTATGCTTTTTACTGATGATGCGGTGCTGGTTGATGAGAGTAGGTAGGTGTTGATAGGAAGCTCGAGTTATGGAGGAAGACCTTAGCATTGAAGGGCTTTAGACTTAGTAGGACTAAAACTGGGTATACGAAGTGTGATATTTTAGTGGTGCTAGAGTAGATGATGGAGATGTTAGATTGGATGGACAAGTAGTGCCTAAGAAGGACATGTTTTGTTATTTGGGATCAATGCTACAGTGGGACGGTGAGATTGATGAAGACGTGAGCCACAGGATAAGAGTGGGGTGGGTGAAACGGCGCCAAGCATCTAGTGTCCTGTGTGACAAAAAAGTCCCTTAAAAGTTAAAGGGTAAGTTCTATAGGATGGCGATCAGACCCGCAATGCTATATGGAGCTAGTTGTTGGGCGACTAAAAGACAACATATACAGAAAATGAGTGTAGCGGAGATCAGGATGCTGCGGTGGATCTGTGGTCATACAAGGCGGGATCGCATCCGCAATGATGATATACATGATAGGGTGGGGGTAGCACCAATTGAAGAGAAGCTTGTCCAACATCGCTTGAGATGATTCGGACATCTTCAACGACAGCCTTCTGAGGCATCGATACGTAGTGGGATTTTAAGATATACTGAAAATGTAAGAAGAGGCAGAGGTCGACCAAAATTGACATGGGAGGAAGCAGTTAAAAGAGACTTGAGGGATTGGAATGTATCTAAAGAATTAGCTTTGGATAGAAGTGCATGGAAGTTAGCAACCCACGTACCGGAACCATAAGAAAGTTAGGGGTAGTGTTTTAGGCCCTTGGCTCAGATAGCAGGTTGTACAGCTTAGGGTTTTAGTGTGGTAGGTTTTATTTCAAGGCTCATTTCTCTTTGTTCTTGAGAAGGTTTCATTCCTAGCCAACCCCAACTTGTTTGGGATAAAAGGCTTTGTTGTTGTTGTTGTACAGATGGTTTGTGATTGGACATGTCTGCGATATGCCACGTTATTAATTTATACCAAGCCAGACTGGTCCACTACTACAAAAGAGGCTAAACTGGACGCTTACATCACATACAGTTCCTACGAACCGTCTGTATTGTAAGTAATACAGACAGTTCATACAAATAACCGTCAGTGGTATTTTCAAAGATGATTATTTATACGAACCATCTGTGATAATACAAGACATCACAGATGGTTCTTACTAATACCCATCTGTGATAATTCACATACAGTTCTTGATAAGAACCATTTGTGATAATAGCAGATATCACAGATGGTTTTTTATTTAAACCATCTATGATGCTTCACAGATGGCTTGTATTAAAAACTGGTTATCATAGATGGTTTGTATTCAAAACCATTAGTGATATGTTTCCCTCCTCGTAATCCTCCAAAATTTCATAATCTCCCGCCTGAGTCTGAGTAGGATTCAGTTTTAAGACATCTTTAGTAAAATGGGTATAACTTTTGCATACAGTGTCCGTTTTCAACGTTCTTGTACTTGTGCTAGTCACCCCCTAAGACCCTCAAAATCAGCCATCTTTAGCACCAACTTTGTGTTTTAAATTTTCAGTTTCTGTTTTTGCCAAAATTTTTGATCTTCCCTTCAGAATTTAGGTTTTGCCTCAACTGCAAAATTGTAGATCTCATCGAAACCTTTCAAATGAGCATGTATAAGCCATATAAAATTTTGCTATTTATCTTTTGAGACTAGCTATTTATATTGTACCGATATATTGTCTTTGTGACACCATTATCACCAACTGTTTTGTTTTGAACCGTCTGTGATATCTTCTATTATCATAGACGGTTTTTGTTATGAACCGTCTATGATATCTCCTATTATCATTGACAGTTTTTGTTATGAACCATCTGTGATGTCTCTATCATAGACGGTTTATAATCCGAACCGTCTGTGATGTCCCGCTACGTCACTGATCCGCAGCATATCCCCTAGGATCCCGATCTCACCCATCCATTCTCTCCGCATTGAACGGTAGGCACCGTTCTCCTCCCCACCTCTCACCTGTTATTAACCCCCTCTCCCTATTCGAAGAACCAATACCTCCAGTACTACACCAACTCGTTTGTGCGCGGCAAGTGTGGGAAGGGGTTCGGCAAGGGCGACTGAAATTTCATTTGAAGCATGATGGAAAGGAAGAAGGCAATGGCAAATCTGTACTATTCTAAGTCATCGACATAGAAGTGTTGATTTTGGCATAGAAGCTGAAAATGGTGTTCGTTGCCTTTTTGCTTCTACTACATGAAAATTTTCCCGCACCACTTGTTTTAGATTCTAGTTTAATGAAGAATGTGTAAGTCTAGCTTGCATTAGCTTGATGTTTCTTGTAGTGTAAGCATTTTTCTGAATTTGTAATCATGAAGCTTATCTTTGTTAATACCATCTGTGATATGTTCCCCGTCTCGTAATCTCCCAAAATTTCATAATCTCCCACCTGAGTCCGAGTAGGATTCAGTTTTGAGACACCTTCAGCAAAACGGGTATAACTTTTGCATACGGTGTCCGTTTTCGACGTTCCTATACTCGTTGGGAAGCTAACGACGAGCCTGATCCAAAAAAAATATGACCTGTTTGCACTAGTGGACCTCCAAGACCCTCAAAATTGGCCATCTTTAGCGCTAAATTTATGTTTTATGTTTTTAGTTTTTGTTTTTGCCAAAATTTTTATATTCCCTTCGGAATTTGGGTTTCACCTCAACTACAAAGTTATAGATTTCGTCGAAACCTTTCAAACAAGAATATATAAGCCATATAAATTTTTTGCTATTTTCTCTTTTGAGACTAGATATTTATATTATACCGATATATTGTCTTTGTGATGCCATTATCACCAGCTGTTTTTGTTATGACCTGTCTATGATATTTCTTATTATCATAGACGGTTTTTTCTATGAACTGTCTATGATGTCTCTATCATAGATGGTTTGTAATCCGAACCGTCTGTGATGTCCCACCATGTCACCGATCCGCGGCATATCCCCTAGGATTCCGATCTCACCCGTCCATTCTCTCTGCATTGAACAGCAGCACCGCTCTCCTCCCCACCTCTCGCCCCTTATTAACCCCCTGTCTGTAGGAGCCCAGATTATATAATCCGGAATCCTCTGTGATTCCACTGCACTATTCCCTGGATCAGTAGATAGTGCTCACAGATTACAGTTCTGAATATCAAAGTACATATCATGCGGAAGCGTAAAAATATAATAGTAAACTTACTCACGGGCCGATTGGGCCGAAATCAACAAAATACAGCAGCGGAAACGAAGCACACAGGTGGGACCCTCAGGACATGTCCACAGGCAGCCAACTGGAGGTTTGCGACCTAGTTCTTGACATCTTCATCTTCTTCGCCATCATGATGCAAAAGTGTTGCTGAAGCGTAGTGATTTGATTCCTGATTCTGGATTGGGGGGAAAGCGAATATGAGCACAAACCACTGTGCTCGCGAGCCAACACACAGGATAGAATTAAATAGTATGCATGGCTTATCAAAGGAGAGGCTCGGGTTATTTTATTTGCCAAAAATCGCTTTTGGTATCATTATTATTATTAAATCATAGTGTTACTAATTCTACCTAAACTCCAAATGGCGATTGCCATAATTGACTTAATCCACCAAAGACACACTTTCTTTACTGATTGCTGTCAAAGACTCCAAACAGCGAGTGACATCAATTAACTAATCCACCGATCATACACTTTCTATATTGATTGCTGTCTAAACTCCAAACAGCGGATAACATCAATTGTACAATACACCAATCAATTGCTACCTAAATCCCCAAACAGCGAGTATCATAATTTATATAATCCACCGATCAATTATTGCCTAAAACTCCAAACAGCTAGTGACATCATTTATCTAATATCATTTAATTAATCCACCGAACACACACACTTTCTATATTGAGCGCTGTCTAAAACTCCAAACAGCGAATATCATTGATTATACATTCCACCAATATCTTTGGTATTCCAAATTCCTAAAAATCCGATCTGTTGTGGTTACAGACCAAACAGAGAGAGAGAGAGAGAGTGTGTGGTAGTGGAGAGTTAGGTCAGTGAATGGCTTGGGGTTCCTTCCCGTGGCCTATGTCATATATATATATATATATATATATATATATATATATATATATATATATATATATATATATATCCAAATGGTGAGTGCAATTACAATTATACCCTTACACGTGAGTATTCCCCTCAGGGGTACTCATGTCATTACACATGTCCCATTTTGGACCTTACATCCTTCTAACAGGCCTACTGGGCTTAGGTGGGGGCCACCCCTACAACAGGAGCCTCTCATGGTGAAGGGCTTCACGGGCCGAAGACATGTCGCTGAGCCCTTTGGCCCCCTCCGCCCCATCGGCCTATGATCCTCGGTAACCTAGATATACCTCCGCTCGTGCTTGTGCGAGGGTTGTCTTCCGCTCCCAGAGCTCACACGGCCTCGAGGCCGAAGGCACCGGGCAGGCCGAAGGCCTTGACGGGGCCGAGGTCCGGGCATGCCCTGCTTCGCGCTCCGGATATTTGTGGGCGCGAAGCAAACTTGGTTGGCTGCCTCGGGCAGCTGAGTCTCGGGAAATGCTCCGCATGATGTAGCGCCAGCGCGGAGAGGTGGTTGCGTGGCCTGGGAGTGCGTTTTAATGACGCCTGGAATCGCGCCGGCCTTTGTCAGGGGCAGGCTGTCGCGGCTGCTCCATCTGCCCTGCACTGGGTGGGGGTACGTGGCTGGCTGTAATTAGAGCGTCGTGGGATGCCAGCGGTCCTACGACCACGGCCGTTCGCCTCTTCCCCAGGAAAAGTGGCCACATGGCAGGAGTGTATCGGCGCATTACGCGCTAATTGCCCACCTACCGCCACCTGCCGCGGGTGCCAGCGGTTGCACTGCCCGATCGTGGGTAGCCGAACCGCTGTAATTCTGTCGTTCGATCTTCTGCCTGCGGGGGAGATGTGGGGCTTTATAAGTCGTCACTGTGGGCATGCAAGCGCTCCCCTTTGCTTGCTTGCTTGCGCGTTCCTTCCCGTTTTTCTTGCTCATCCTGCTGCTACTCTCGCATCCGTGCCTGCCCGTCGCCGTAGTGGGGAGAGAGGAATGGCTGCGCGCGATGACCTCCCAGCTAACAGGGGTGCCGCCCTTGATGATCCTGCGCGCTGCCTTAGCGAGAGCGTCTCGTCGAGCCAGCGTTGCCTGACGCCACCACCGGTGGAGTACCGCCTGGTTCCGCATGACAAAAAGCAAACCAACCATCGCTGGGATGCCATGAAGAAGTCAAAGGGTCACTGCTCCTGTGTGCTGGGGCGGAGTCACGTCACGGAGGAGACCCTCCAAACCCTTCTTCGGGAGAAGAAGCTGGAGGATCGTTGCGGGGCTCATTTGCCCGGGCCTGACGAAACAGAGCCGAACCCGGGAGAGTCAGAGGCGATCGTCTTCGTGGCGTTCTTCGATGCCGGGCTTCGAATCCCGGTGACATACTTTGTTCACGAAGTGCTGCGAGCGTATGGGTTGGAGCTGGCGCAGTTGACTCCGGCCGCGATCGTTCAGTTGGCCATCTTTACTTGGGCGATGCGGACGGAAGGTGCCCGTCCCAGCGCCGAGTTGTTCGCCATCCTGCATGACGCACGGTGCCAACCGAAGAAAGTGGAAGCGGGGCGTACTCGAACTTCGACAGCGTGGACTTCATGTTGAGGACGGATTGCTCGCACTTGTTTCCCGCGTTGGCTAGGCGAGAAAAGTGGGAGTCCGGTTGGACATGGCGGTGGTTCTACTACCTCGTGACGAGCACGAGCGGCCTCCGAAGCCGGGTAGAGACAATATCATTCAACCGCTGTCCGGATGTGACGCCTCAGCCCGGTGACGAACAACAGGCGCGGAGACTTGCTGGCATCGCACTCCGGTTCAACATGCGTGACCTCGCCGAGGAGTTCGCCATGTACGGGATATCTCCGCTTTCTTGTAACTGGAAGTACGAGCGGCGGGGGCCCGACCGAAAGGACGACATCCATCTGGGGGTGTCTTCGCTCCATAGGCCCTCCGCGCCCTGTAAGTATCCCTGCCATAGGCCAAGTACCACCTGGGTGGTTGCCAACCCTTTGGTATGATATTCTGTTTGTGCGTGCAGTACGCCGGTTAGAAGATGCGGAGTGCGCAGTGGTTGCGGTTCTTGGTCCGTACACGGCAAAGGAACACAAGGCCCGTGAATCCGCAACTGCCTTGGCAAAGCAAAGGCGGATTAACCGGGTATGCGAGGTTCTGAGAATTCCCGTTCCAGAGCGCCCGGTGCCTGCGGAATCGCCGAGCGGCGCGACGGCGGTGGCGCCATCCTCTCGATGCGAGGTCCAATCAGAGACCATTGCCTTCAGCTCGCTGGATGTGCCGCCGGTCGAGGACATGGGGATGGGGGGCGAGACGGGTGCTGAGCTCGGATCGACCGGTTTGGGGAGGCACACAACTCCCAACGAGGCCCTATACGGTGGCGAGGCGACGGGCCCAAGCCTCGTTGTTCTTGAAGATGACGCCTCGTCACCTCCAGTGGCAACCGCAGCGTTGGCGCTGACGACGGCTTCCGCGGCTGCCAAGGTAACCACGGAGGCTTCACCTGCGACTCCGAAGGCGAAACGGCCTCGGGTGCAGTCGCCGCCATCTTCGAGGGGCCGGTTCAGCGTGGCAGGCCCAGTGACTGAGGTCCTGACACCTAGCGGGGATGCTCCTGAAGCCGGGAAGGTTGTCGCTCCTTAGGCCAGCGAGGTGATCATGACCCAGGTGGAGGCCCGGCGAAGTGCCGCGGTAGAGGGTACTGGAGGTAGGTGTGGTTCATTTTCCTCCCGCGACTTCGCGAAACTCTCCCTGATTTGCTCGCTTATTCCGTCGACATCAGGCGAGACAAGGTCTCCCGGACGAGGACAAGAATCAAGCAATGGGGGTGCTCGCGATGTCGCTGGCCTAATTGGGTAGGGGACTGTGTGCGCCCCAACTGCTGCCGAAGGCTCTGAGGCGGGGGCCCTAGGGCTTGGCGTCTCCGACTTCGTCCCTCGGTGGGAGACGCTTCGCGCCTGGAGCGAGGTGGCGGAGTATGCTGGTAGCCGCCTAGATCAACAGGCGCTGCAGTCCTGCGGGGGCGACCTTTTGGCGCTCGCGCTGGGTGCCTCGGAAATGAGGGTAACGGTCTCTGTTCTCGCTGCATGTCCTTTGCTTATCTGATGGATAACCTTTGTTCCTGCGCCCGTGTAGACGCTTGCAATCAGCAAAGCCCTGGAAGAGACTCGCGCGCACGAACGGAGGGCGTTGGAGGACCAGTTGCGTGTTGCTGATGATGCCCACGCCACCAAGGACGAGCACATTCGGGTGCTGATGGCGGAACGGGACGAGGCTGTCATCGACGCGCAGTTGGTAGGCGCGAACGCGAAGAGCACGGCACTAGCCGCACAACGCGCGATGGAGGAGGCTCAACACATCGCAATGGAGGAGCAGACCGCCCTTCTTCAGCGAATCTCCGCACTAGAGGTGGAGAAGGAGCAGCTTACTGGCTCCCTCGCAGAGAAGGCCTTATCCTGGGACAACGCGTGTGCCTCCGCGTGGGGGGCGATGGAGTCTTTGGAGCAGGCCCTCCGGGGGCTTTTCGTGCACGTGGAGGACGCCACTCACAGCCATCAATACTTGATGGAGACGCTTGGGTGAATCGAGGAGGGCTCGAACGTCGCCCTTCGCGGCGCCAAGGCCTTTGGCACCCACTGCGGCTACATGAGTGCTAGCCTTGCCCTTGCCTTTCTGCACGCTGGTGGGTGTGAGCATGTCAATGAGCTGACAAACCCCCAGCTTGACTTGCCTGTCCAGCCCGGGATGATATCAGATGCGGTTCGCGCCGCCCAGCCCGCCACCCGAAACTTCCACAATCGGATTTGGAATTACATCGGGGAGGACACCGCCATGGTTGCATTGCGGCGGACGCTGCACGACGAGGGGGATGTGCTCCGCTGGCTCGAAGAGGTTCCCCGGTGCGACGAAGGCGGCGCAGGCACCCGTCGCGGCGAAGATGGCGTGGACTCGTAGGGATAATTCCAGGTTTTGGTGCGCAGCGCGCCGTGTATGTCTGCTACTGTAATGCAAGTTCTGTCTTACACGGGCTAAGCGCCAACTCTCCTGTGCTCTTTTTTGTTATGTAATATGCTGTGAGCTGGGGTATCATGTAAGGTACGGGTCCTCAGACTCGACGCCGCCCCTCGTTCTGATAGTAGTGAGTCAAGGAGATCCACTGACAATTGGCGCTCCTCGTCTGGTGCTTGGACGAGGACCCACCGCGAGCCAGCCTTTATTTCTTCAGGTGTGACCGCCTCATCACTGAAGAGGAGCTTGAATGGTGTGAACCCCGTTGGGCGTGTGACCGTTGTGCGAAGGGACCAGAGGACGCTGTGGAGCTCGCCCGGCCACTTCCCCTTTGGTAGCCCGACGAGGCGCTTCTTGATTGCGGCGGAGATAGCGCCATTCGCCCGCTCCACCGCCCCGTTGGACTGTGGGTGTCTGACCGAAGTGAACCGGAGGGTGATGCCTAGGTTGCCGTAGAATTCTTTGAATGGGGCTGCATTGAATTGCAGACCGTTGTCAACGGTGATCTCCCTAGGCACGCCGAATCGACATATGATGTTCTGCTAGAGGAAGCACTGCAGAGCTACCGAGGTAATTTTGGCCAGGGCTACCGCCTCTGGCCACCTGGAAAAGTACTCCAGAGCGACCGCTACAAACCGCAGGTCACCTGGGGCCCTGGGAAGCAGTCCCACGACGTCGATGCCCCACCGCGCTAGCGGCCATACCGGGGGTATGGGATGGAGGCTTGTCGGGGGCCTGTGGATAGCCCTTCCCATCCACTGGTAGCTTTGACAACGGTGCACGAGATCCTGGGCGTCCGCGACAGCCGTTGGCCAATAAAAACCCTGCCTGAATGCCTTGCCCACCAGAGATCTTGGTTGGAGGTGCGAGCCGCAGAGTCCCGCATGAATTTCTGCGAGGAGGCGCTTTCCTTCTTCGCGCGGGAGGCATCGCAGGAGCCGTGCGCAGACCCCCTTCTTGTAGAGCGCCCCGTCGAGCACCTGGAAGGACCTAGCGCGGTGTTGCAAACGCCGGAGCTCAGAGGGGTCATCCGGTTCCGCGATGCCCTGCAAAAAGCGAAAAGGGGTTCCCGCCAGTCACCCTGCTGGGTGATCTGGTGGACGAGGGCCGCATCCCGGTTATCCTGTGCTATGGCTGCCGCTGGCAGGATTTCGTAAAATGCCCCCTCGGGGGTTGGGAGCTGCGGACTGGCAGCCTTGGCAAGGACGTCGGCTTGCTCGTTGTCTGCTCGAGGGATGGCCTTCACTTTGACACCCAAAAAGTGCCGTTCCTTCGCTCTCGTACGGCTGCTAGGTACTTGGCTAGCTCCGGGTCCTTGGCCTGGTATGACTTGTCCACATGGCCCGCCACTAACCGTGAATCAGTGCGGACGAGGACTCGCCTCGCTCCCATCGCTTTGAGCTTCCCGAGGCCGAAGAGTAACGCCTCATATTCGGCCATGTTGTTTGTAGCCGGAAACGCTAGGCGCACCGAGTACAACAGGCGCTGCCCCTCAGGTGTGGTGATAACGGCGCCCACCCCTGCGCCCGCAACACCGTAAGCTCCGTCGGTGTTAAGTGTCCATACCGGGTCTTTGACCTGGAGGACGGGCTGAGCTGGAGGGGTCCATTCCGCGAGGAAGTCCGCCAGAACTTGAGACTTGATCGCCGTTCGAGAGGTGTATGTTAGGTAGAATGGGGCAAGCTCGGCCGCCCATTTGCCGATTCGCCCTGTGGACTCCTTGTTGTGCAGCATCTCCGCCAGAGGGAACGAGGATGGCACCGTTATCGAGTGCGCCAGGAAGTAATGCTGAAGTTTTCTTGAGGCCATGACCAGCGCGTAAGCAAGCTTCTCGAGCTCAGTATATTGCGTCTTGGCGCCCTGGAGGGCTTCGGAGACAAAGTACACTGGTCGCTGGAGCGCGCCCTCTTCAAGGACGAGGACGGCGCTGACCGCCGTTACCGAGGCGGCAAGGTAGAGTAGGAGGGGAGCCTCTGGTGCTGGGGCCACCAGAGTGGGAAGGGTTGTGAGGTGTTTCTTGAGGTCGTCGAAGGCCTTTGCGCAGTCGTCGTCCCAATGAAACCCATTGCAACCGCGGAGAGTCTTGAAAAATGGTAAGCCCCGCTCCGCCGCTCTGGAGAGGAAATGGCTCAAGGCCGCCATGCGGCCTGCCAGCCTCTGGACCTCCCGCGTCGTCTTGGGAGGTTCCATGCCCAGGATAGCGTCAACCATGTCGGGGTTCGCTTGAATGCCTCGCCCGGATACGAGGAAGCCTAAGAGCTTGCCCGCCTGTACATCGAAGACACATTTGTCCGAATTCAGCTTAATGCCCGCCTTCCTGAGGTTGTCGAAGGTCTCCTGAAGATACCGACCGTGGGAGGCGAGCTGCCTGGTTTTTACTACCTAGCTGGGCGGCCAGGGCCAGCGCGACAAGGCGGGTGAAGGTTGCGCCCGCGTTCTTCAAGCCGAAGGGCATCCTTACGAAGCAAAAGGTCCCCACCGGCGTAATGAAGCTGGTTTTATCCTCATCGTCCTTGGCCATGTAGACCTGATGGTAGCCGGAGTAGGCGTACAAGAAGCTCATGAGCTCGCATCCGGCGGTAGCATCGACCAGTTGATCTATGCGCGGCAGAGGGTAATCGTCCTTCGGGCATGCCTTGTTGAGGGCGGTAAAGTCGATGCACATGCGCCAAGCGCCGCTGGCCTTTTTGACCAACACCGGATTGGTGAGCCAGTCCGGATGTTGGACCTCGCGGATAACCCCCGCTCGAAGGAGCTTCGCCACCTCCACCTTGGCCGCTTGCTGCCGGTCCATGGACATATGGCGAAGTCTCTGCTTGACGGGCTTGGTGTCAGGGCGGATCCCGAGGTTATGCTCGATGAGGGCACGGTCCACACCTTTGATATCCTCCGGGGACCATGCGAAGACATCGATGTTGGCCTGGAGGACTCGAAGCAAGTCTTGCTCTACGTCCGGAGGGAGGCCCTCGCCTATGGATACGAGCTGCCCCCCGCCTGGAGCGGCACCCTCTTCACTCCGCCCTCCGGGTGGGGCTTAGGTGTCCATCCTGGAGCGGATGGCGTGCCCGCCTGACATTTGTCGGCGAGGACATGCACCTTACGGTGCAAGCTTCCAGCTCCGGTTTCGATGCTCCTGGCCATATCCTGATCGCCAAAAATGGTGATGACGCACCGCCGGCCTGGGAGCTTCATGCATAGGAATGCGTAGTGTGGGACCGCTTCGAAGGAGTTGATGGCAGGCCGGCCCAGTATGACATTGTACGGATACGAGACGTCCACGACGTCGAAGATGACATCTTCAATCCGGGTGTTGTCGCCCTGGCACAAGGAGACTTGGAGGCGTACCTGACCCAAAGCCTTCAGGGGCTGCCCTCCGAGGCCCTGAAGGGGGGCTTCCAAAGCCCTTAGTAGGCTCCGAGGTATTCCCATACGATCAAGGGCCTCCGCGAACAAGATGTTTGCGGAGCTCCCTCTGTCAATGAGGATACGCCTGACGTCGCAACCTGCGATGTCAGCCTGGATGACCAAGGGATCTTGGTGGGGGAATTCCACGCCCTGGGCGTCGGCTGACGTGAAGGCGATGCTGCAATGGGACGCCCGCAGAGGCAGCTGTGCTGGGAAGTGCTCGATGAAGAGCCTCCAGTGATGACGTTAATACCACGGCACTGGGTCTCTCCGGGGGACCCAGCACACGAGGGACTGCCTTGCGTACTCTGTACGTGGGCTATTGCGGGGGTCAGGGCCTCCGAGGCCCGTACGTGGGCCATCGCTTGACGTAATGCCGCAATTTTGGTGCATGTCCGCGTGAAATGGCCCCCGTAGCCGTGCACTTCGCACCACCTGCCGTATTCTAAGATTTCCTGCTCCGCACGCGGCTTCTCATCACGGCCTCCTTCGCGCTCCTCTCCGGCGCGCGAGGTCAACGCGGCCTCCCGGGGAACGCCTTGCGCAGCGAAGACGTGGCGGGACTTTTGGGGTCTTCGCCGGTTACGTCGGGGCCTTCGCCTGTCGCCTGGCGAGTTTTGGTGCACCCCGTCCTCGACGGGCTCATGAGTGTCGCCTATGGACACTTGCTTGTGTTTCGTCCTCAGGTTGTCTCTTGTGTTTCCCCTTTGCGACAACTCCTCCGCTTGCCCGGCATCAGAGCTGTCGCCGTTGCGCTTCCGCGCGTCCACCTCGGCTCAGGCGTACGCTTCCATTTTGTCGAAGAGCTCTGCCTCCGACTTGAGTGGCTTCCGCGCGTTATACTCAGCGAATGGTCCCGGGCGGAGACCTTGTATCACTGCGTTGATAATGGTTGCCTCGCTGGCATCCCTGACTTGGCAGCGTACCTTGGCGAAGCGTTTGAAGTAGGTCCGGAGCCCCTCTTGGGTTTCTGTTTGACTTCGAAGAGCTGGTCCGCATCGACACGCTCGACGTAGCTTCCCTGGAAATTGTTGCAGAGCCGACCACGGATCTGTTCCCACGCGTAGATGGATTGTGGTTCGATGGTGAAGAACCAGGACAGCGCCACCCTTTGTAACACGAGGGGGAGTCCCTTTGCCTTCGTGGTGTCGTCTCCGCCAACGGCTTCGATAGCGGTCTCATATACGCGCACGAACTCTCGCGGGTCGGAGTCACCCTTGTACGCCTCGATGACGCTCGGGAACTTGAAGTCCTCTGGCCACGCCGCTTGCTGCAGGCCCACGGAGAGTGGGGACTCCGGGTCTATGCGCCGTAGTGGCGAGCGACTGGACGTAAGAGCGTCACGGCTGTTCGCCCTCTCCGAGGTGGGCTGAGACGTAGCCACCGGTGTGGCGCGTTGGCTCCGAGCCTCTTGTACGTCTCGCACGGCCCCGTGGAGATCTGATAGCTCCCGCTGGCACGCGCTGAGGGCCGCCAGCAGGGCGGTCTCCACCGTGGGCGCGATTGGAGCCGTCCGCACGCTCGGCGGCGCGACCGGGACGGCGGCGACCACGGCCTATGCGCCCAATCCACCCGCAGCGCTGGCGCGGAGGACCCTGGAGCTGGTGACGAGGCACGCGTCGTCGCCGGGGTTGGTGGTCGGGGTGGTGGTGGGGTCGGGCGTCGCGTCGCGAACGCCGGTGCTCACGGTCGCCATGCTCGCATCTGCAGCTGCTACAGCCGAAGCCTTGGTGTTGACGTGAGATTTCGCCACCTCCGCCTTCTTCTTCGCCACCGATGTTGAAGCTTTCCTTGGTGCCATCCTCCTTCAGATCTGGAGGCTTGTTCCTGTCCTCCCCACGGACGGCGCCAACTGTTGTGGTTACAGACCAAACAGAGAGAGAGTGGTAGTGGAGAGTTAGGTCAGTGAATGGCTTGGGGTTCCTCCCCGTGGCCTATGTCATATATATATATATCCAAATGGTGAGTGCTTTTACAATTATACCCTTACACGTGAGTATTCCCCTCAGGGGTACTCATGTCATTACACATGTCCTATTTTGGACCTTACATCCTTCTAACATGCCTACTGGGCTTAGGTGGGGGCCACCCCTACAACACGATCCTTTTGTTATTGATCCACAACCATAGTTTGCTCTTCCAATAATCTACCTTATTTTCCCATTATCTATCCCTAACTAACTCATCAGTATACCTCAACCAAAATATCATTGATCAAGTCTACGATTTACTAGTATTTATCCACCAAGAATATCATTAATCAGGTTTACGATTCATTAGTATTCATCCACCAAGAATATTATTGATCAAGTTTATACTCCAATAACTGTTATCATACCTCCAAGTGCCTAAAAATCCAATTCATCCATCCATTATTTGACTAGAGCCTATTAATTCCATAATCGCTAACAACTCCCAATAATTAATCCAACAACTACCTTTGCACTACCTAATTCTCCAAAAATCATTTAAATCACCTATCTAGTCTATATATTCATTTAGGCTCCACCAATTTATTTCTCCCAGAATCCACACTATCGTTTCCTAATTATGATCGACATGAATCCACCAATATCTTTATGTGTTTACTACAAACATCCATCTCCTTTACTCTCGACTTTATTTATTTCCCCATATATTTGATTTTGTGAGAAGAGAAAACATTTTACTTTTGAAATATGATACATAAAAATTCCCTGAGACCTAGCAGTTTTGAACAAAAACATAATGTGTAAGGAAATGCATTAATAATAGCGATCCTGATTCCATCCACCGTTACATGGCATCTGCACCATATAGCCTCTTTCAGCGTTATAACCGCTTAATTTACCACTGGGACGACACCCAAGACAATTCAAACCAGGGCTTTCCACTGCCCTTCCACTTTTCCATTCCCACCCACAAAGTTGTTTTTGAAACAGAACTATATTTGGTTAAGTTCCCATGTCCGCCCTTGACCGTGGGCACGACTATTCGAATAGTTTTGACTCTGCAGAGTTTGTACAATTTCACCACAAGAGACAATCCGCTCGTTGCCCCACAGGATTCCTTAGTCATGTGGTTGAGTAGACCATCACAGTGACTTTTCAAAGTATCTAGCCCCTTTTGTCATCTCACCTTATGGGAAACTGCCCACTTGCAGTGGGTCCCATACTATGCACGAGATGTAACCACGTCTACTAGCGAAGCCTAGGCTCCACTCCCCGCAACGCTAGTACGGCTAGTTACTTCACCCTCCACTCGGTGTCCCTTTAGGCCTCCCCTTGCCCTTGCGTATCCACTTCCATCCACTACCAGTGAGATGAGTCCGGGGGTTTCGATAAATTTACTTAGCCAAGTTGTACTTTACAGACTTGTGGTTGTACTGTTTTACACAGGAGGTCATGAAAAGTTCAGTCCTTGGTGGTATCTGGGCGGTTCTACCACTACCCACTTTGTGCTTCCACTGCACCACATACACACACCCTCGAACCATCCGCCCAGATAATTAAGCAAGTTGGGGTTTTTGGGAATATAAAATAATCATATCCAACATATACCAGTCATTACCACCATGACTGCCCAACCAAATTTTCTCATGATTAAAAGTGATGCTTGAGAGTTCTCGCGCCCATGAGTTATGGACTAAGCATGGCATATAATTACGGACTTATTTTCGAAAGGTTACTATTATAATTTTTGCTAGGGCGACAAGGTTCACAATTTCAAATATTCCAAAGGAGGGGTAATATTAATCAAGGTACACAATGGGATATAACTAGAATTGTAAATTAAACATGTATTTGCATATAAAATAACAGCATGCAATTTGATAATTTAAACAAAAATAATTTGTAGAAAGTGTAGGTTCAACATGATCAAAGTATTGACTCGCCTTGCACGGTTTACCGCGGCCTTGAGCTCACTCAAATCTTTTCCATTGGATGGTCTTGAGCTTTTGGTCTTTTTCTTCACTTCGATCCTAATCTCGCTTGATCCTTGATTCTTCCAGACTCCCATTTCTAATTACGCGCTAAACAATTGAATTCAAATAAAGGCAAACAACTTTAAGATCCAAACAAATCCCTTTGAACTGGATTAATCTTATTATGATTAATGTATGATTTGAGGTTGGGTTGGCTGTGGTGTTGACGAAGTCAGATGAATGGAAGCGAAGGAGTACACAGCCAAAGGAATTCCGTTGAGGTGGGTGCCAAGGATGGTTTATAGTGAATAAATATTCATGGGAAGGTTTCTGCTTAAAACTCTGAGATGGTTAGGTATAGATGATGGCAGAATATGATGACTCGATCTATTTATTAATAACTTCTTTTTATTATTTTTATATTTATCAAGGAAGTTCCATGAGTCACACTAGACCTATGGGTAGACGTAAGACTGTAGTTGGGTGTAGGGTATTGCCTTGTCTAATGTTAGCTTTTAAGAGTTAGGGCATGAGTTACATACACGATGTATACGATTTCTGGTTTGTCGGATTAATCTTATGGCTTACATTTTTAGCAATCCGAGATGCATTACTTTAGGTTGTGCTACTGTTACCTTGTTCACAAAAAGGCAAGGTGGTAAGATTATTTTAACTACCGATGAAGTAGGGATTTTGGTAGATATGCCAACATGATTTTTACTTAAAGAGGCCCTTCGGATTAGGTATCATAGATATTCTGCGTATCTTTTAGTTACTATTGTAGTGTTATTATTATTATTATCGTTGTTATTCAAATTTATTTACCTAGGACCGAGCATGCCATACCAGGTTATATTTTAATATCAATAGTCGATTCAATTTACGGTTGAGATTTATTTATCGATGACACGCTAGTGAAGACTACTATTTACATAGCTACATTGGGTAGGTTACTTTTAATCATCCGATGACCTAGGGGTTGCTTTATTATAATTGCCACTTATATATTTTTCTAACATGGCATTTCTACTTAAAGACACTCTTTTGATTAAAGGTTGCTATCAATTTATGTATCTTTAATTGTGGTGTAGTGCAATTTAAGCCTTAAAGAAAAGACTGTATAATCTTTAATTCAAACCCTTATTTTTATAGCTAAACATAATATCTAATATCTTTTATTAATACCTTTAATTAAAACTTATTATTTTATTTTTTTTGGGTTAAATGTTCCAAACTACATTAGTTACTTAGATTTAACATTTAATCCATTATTAAATCCTAAATAATCTTATTTTATATCCTAATTAAATTTGTTAACTTCTCTAAATTATTCTCTAATTTTCTATACTTTTTCTTACTTAAAATGAGCTGCAAAAATCAAATTAAAAAGAAATGGCAAAAGGTGCCATCTCCGGAATCGAACTCGGAACCTCTTGGTAAGAGAGAGCAAGGGCTGGCGCTGGTGACCAACCGGGCGGCGGGTGTTGCCTGACTAGGAAAGGGGGAGAAATTAAATAAGTCAATAGATGGGCCTGGGGCAAAACAGAGCAAAACCAGAGGAGGTCCGGGTGGCGCTCGGCCGACTTGAGTCGCCGTAGGGGATTGGCCGGCGGCGAGGTGAGCTCGGGGGCGGTGGCGCCGGAGGGGGTGGGAGCAAAATTAGAGAGGAGGGTGAGCACGACGGGGCAGGGAGAATCTCACCGGTGGTGACGGCTTGGCTGGGGATGCACTGAGGCGAGCCGGCGGCGACGGCCGGTGGTGGCGCGCGGAGCTTCATGTCGCCGGCGAGGTACAGGCACGGGGAAGCCCGATGGAGGATGGGTTTGTCTTCGCCTTGCTCCTAGGAAGCTCTGGGAGAGAGGAATTGAGCCGGCGTGGCCTCAATCGTCGGCGTGCTCGTCGGCCGGAATTGGAGAAGATGGGGTCGCCAGCGAAGCTAGGGCTCGGGAATTTCCAATTGGCTGGGGTGGGATCTAGGGCGAGGTTTGGCGATGTAATTGGGAGCTGCAGGCGTGGTTTTTATAGCTGGGAAAAGGCGCTACAGCAGGTGGGCGGGTGGCGCTGAGCTCGGCAGCGGCATGGCAATAGTTTGGGCGACGGGACGAGGTGGCCAGTGTGACGCAAGCTGGCGCGGGGCGATGTGCGTAGGTCAGGCCGTGGTCCGGGCAGTACCACCGAAGCTGTGACGTCGTTCTTCGGCATGGCCAGAGGTGATGGCGGCCAAACGGCGACGCGGGCACAGCGTGATGCGATGGCGAGGCGACTTGGGGTGATGCACGCACAGTGGTCAGCGACATGCATGAGATGACGGAAGCAATTGGCGCCAGAGGAGGCGGGGCCGGGCGGTCAGGCAGAGCGAGCGAGCGCGAGAAAGAAGAGAGAACGAGGAGGGAGAAGGAGGAAAGAATGGAGGCGAGGTAGGAGCCAGGCCCAGCGGGCAGAGGGAGAAAAGGAGGGAGGGAGGAAGAGAGAGGAGAGAAAAGGAAGTGGGGCCCATTGGCAGGAATAGAAAGAAATTGAAACAGAGAGCAAAAAGCTGATGATGGATTTGGAGATTTCAAAGTTAAGCTTGTAATTTGCATTAGGGTTGGCGGCTTAAATTTTTGCATGACATTTAGAACTTTAAGCTTCAATTTTTCAATTATTAAATGATAGTTTCTATTATTATTATTTAGGTTATATGGGTATACACATATATTTATGTGTGTATTTGTGCTTGTATTTTATTCATTTGCTTTTATTGCTATTCATGTCATTATTTCCAAAATGATATTTTATACCTTAAGTCCAATTTCTCCCTTCCATTTCTGGATCATCTTTTCAGATTCGACTTTTAAATTTCAATTCTCTACTATTGACATATTCCTTTTGGTTGCCCTTTGAATTCAACTCTTTTCTCTTTAGTTAATCCATGTTTTGATTTCATAGATTAATTTTAAATTAAGCTCTCAGAGGTTAAACCCCCATTTAAATTATTTTGCATTTATTTATTTATTTTTAGTTGCTAGTTTGCGCTCAAGAACTATTTCCAGTTATTATTTACTTAGCACAAATATGAAGAAAATCCAAATAAAATTGTGGCAAAGATTACAAATGCCAATACGATGCAATTAAAATTTTTTAATTCTCCCCAATTTTTGAACATTCAAAATTTAGGATGTTACACTGTCCCTATGTGAATAACCAATACAACCAGTACTACTCCAACTTTTTTGTGAGCGGTAAGGGTGGGAAGGGGTTCGGCAAGGGCGACTGAAATTTCACTTGAAGCAAGATGGAAAGGAAAAAGTCAATGGCAAATCGCTGGCATAGAAGTTGTTGATTTTATCATAGAATTTGAAAATGGTGTTCGTTGCCTTTTTGTTTCTTCTACTTGAAAATTTTCCTGCACCACTTGTTTTAGATTGTAGTTTAATGAAGGATGTGTAAGTCTAGCTTGCATTAGCCTGAAGTTTCTTATAGTGTAAATATTTTTCTGAATTTGTAGCTGTGAAGTTTATCTTTGTAAAATTGTAGTGTCCACTTATGTGTGCAGTGATATGGGTAACCTACTCGATATCTTGTGATGTTGTAATGGTGGATTCTAATCTTAATGGAAATAGAATGTGTTGTTATGTTTGTTGTTGTATTTACTTCTTTTCAGATGATATAGTCAACATTTCCTGACGCTAGCCAAAAAATAGAAAAAATTTAGGTATGGAATGAACAATCACAGACAGTTTTGTGGTATAAACTGTCTTTGAAGAATTATCACAGACGGCTCGAACCAGAAATCATCTGTGATGGGGAAGTATCACAGATAGTTCTATATACCAACGATCTGTGATACTCACACATCACAAACGGTTGGTAGCTAGAACTGTTTGTGATGTGTGAGTATCATAGATGGTTTCTGGTTCAAGCCATCTATGATAGTGTTCTTTACAGACGGTTTTAGTTACAAACCGTCTGTGATGTATTTATCACAGATGGCTCAAAAACCGTCTGTGATAACCTCTGATTATCACTGATGCATAAGTTCAGACAGTTCAAAAACCATCTGTGATGATAGTTTTGAACCGTCTGTGATGACCCATTTTGTAGTAGTGGTCCTGATAGATCTATCTTCATTGCGCTGTATTGAAGGAGGCGACTGGCTTTGGAAAGTATTCTGATTGTAAATCTTGCTGTTTATAGATCAATTTGTGCTAGCTTGGTGACTAGAGGTTAGTATTTATTTCTAAATTATATGCCTTGTAATAAAGAGAGATGTAGGACCGAACAGGCAACAAAGGGGGAGGTGAATGGTGCCTTCAAATTCTCCCCTAGTATTCACTTAACCCTTTTCCCCGATAGCTACAGTGCTATGAAGATTAAGGTTGAAAACCCACTTGAAAACCGCAGCAACAGAGAGATATATCAAGAAAACACATCGTGGTTAGAAGTTGGCTACGTGGTCGAAATTTGACAACATGGTCGAAAACTGACAACGTGGTCGAGAGCTGACAACGTGGTCATAAACTTGACTATGTGGTCGAAAGCTGACAACGTGGTTGAAGATTCAACAACGTGGTTGGAAATCGACTATAGAATGGAAATCACCCTTGACTCAAATCCACTTATGCACGCTTTTCAAAGCACATAAGTGCGCATCCGTTAAATCCTTAGCCTTGATCCACCTTGATCAAACCAGCTCCATCTTCACCTAAAGAACTCTCTAACGCATCGCCTATGCGCCGCGGTTTTGAGCCAAAATGGTTTCCGATATTCTGGTCAAAATACCAAAATGCCCTATGTTGACCCGGTCATCACCTTTCTCTTCAAGCAAACACCATGCTTGCCATGTGTAGGTACACCATTAGCTTGCCACGTACCGCCAAATCTCTCCCGTCCCGGTTCCACTGAACCATGGTTCACTTGGCCCATGCAAGCCACCTGGCGTCATCCCGCTATTCGAACTTGCATTGAACATTCCTGCCTTTATCGTGCCATGCTTGAGCTCACCAACTCACTCGGCATCCTTGATCGTTCTAGGCCTCAACTCCTCCATGAGCCTAGCCCTGATCACCGCCGTTGACCACAGTTGACTCCAAGCGACCCTGCACATCCAAAGACAAAAGAATTCATTTCCTGGTACAAGTTCTTCATAACTTGACCTACATTAGACAAGACATGCATCATACAACCTTAACTCAATGACTCAGGTCAACCTAATTAAATTCATGACTCAAATCCCAAATCCTCAATATCTGCACAAACTAATCCTGACAAAGAGTTACTTTCAAAGCCAACTGATTACTCCACAAACATTGCAATGGTTCATCACAACAATAACCTGGACCATCTCTCATGGTCCATCAAGAGATGATAGCTAGATTTAGATGTAGCTTAATTGGTAGTTTACTGAAATTTAAGAATGGTCAGTACTCCTAGTTTACTTCAATGTATTAATTATTGCTTGATATATATTGCTACATGAATAGTAGGTAGCTGGCTAGCTGTAGTAGTATTAATAATCCAATTTGACACTAATTTGTTACATGTGTAGTGTAGATAGACCAAAGCTAGATGTACGTTGAGAATCGCGTGAGTGAAGAGTATGCTGATGGTGTGTCTGCTTTCACAAGAGTGGCCGAGCAGGATATGTTGAAGAAGGGGGTAGAATATATCGAAGCTCACTTGATTCGAAGGAATTTCAAAAAGGGGTATACATGTTGGACCAGTCACGATGCATAAATGATTATACAGGAAGGTGTCAAGGGAGACAATGATATGCCAATTGTGGACTGTGCTTTCGATGAGGATAGGTCGTATGATGACAATCTGGATCAGATGCAAAAGAAAACTATAGTGAGATAGTTTGGTAAATTCGAGGGCTTGATAGAGGACCTAAAGAAACTTTTGTTCCCAGGCTGCAAGTCGTAATACACAAGGTTACCATCTATTCTTGAACTACTAAAATTGAAGGCAAGCAATGATTGATCGAACAAGAGTTTCACAGCATTGCTAGGTCTCCTAGCGAACATCCTTCTAGAGGGGAAATGTGTTGCCAAGAACCACCTACCAAGCCAAGAAGGTTTTTTGTCCATTAGGAATAGAAGTAGAAAGAATACATGCATGTCTGAATGATTGTATCTGCTACTGTAAAGAGTATGCAAAATTACATGTTTATCTGGTGTGCAAAGCATCCCTATAAAAGCATAAGAATGACTTTGATGATGGTGTAGGCATCGAGGTGAAGGAAGGACCTTCTACTAAGATGTTGTGGTATCTACTTATAATTCTCTATTTGAAGCATTTATTTGCAAACCAAAAGGGTGCAAGATTGCTGCGTTGACACTCGGAGGAGCATAAGAAAGTTGGAATGATAAGACACGTTGTTGATTCTGCCCAATGGAGGAACGTCAATAGGATGTTTGTAGACTTAGCTGCAGAATCAAGAAATATAAGGTTTGGGTTGAGTATAGATTGAATGAATCCTTTCAATAACATGAGCAGCCGACATAGCACTTGGCATATGAATCTATGCATGTACAACCTTCCTCCTTAACTGTGTATGAAGCGGAAGTACATTTTGATGTCACTACTTATACAAGGGTTGAGTAACTTGTGAAAGATATTGATGTGTATCTAGCACCATTGGTAGAAGATCTTGTGACACTGTGGAATGAAGGGGGTACAAGTATGGAATGCGAACAAACGAGAAAACTTCACTTTGCGCGCCATGTTATTCTGCCCCATCAATGATTTTTCTGCACTTGGTAACTTATCAGGATTGAGTACGAAAGGAACCAAAACCTATCCGCACTACTTAGATTATACCGAGAGTGTGTTGTTGAACAACTCGTGCAAAACTATGTACATGCGTCACCGTAGGTTCCTTCTACAGTATCACCCATACAACAAGATGGAGAAATAATTTGATGGAAAAAAGAGGATGACTCAGCACCAATGCTTTTTAGTAGGAAAGAGGTCTATGATATGGTCAAGGATATCAATGTTGTACTTGGAAAGGGACGTAAGCTGAGGACCCGTCAGAAGAACATATAGAAGAAGAGGTCAGTATTTTAGGACTTGCCTTACTGGGAACACTTAGAAGTTCACAATTGCATTGATACCATGCGCGTAGAGAAAAATATATGTGATAGCTTGATTGGTCTCTTACTGAACATTCATGACAAAAGAAAAGATGGTATCAACGTATGGTGTGACTTGGTCGCTACGAACATCAGGACCGAGTTAGCACCGATGGAGACCGATAAAGGCCGAATGTACCTTCCCCCAGCTTGTTACACTCTATCAAAGTCTGAGAGAACTAAATTGTGTTAGTACTTGTATGGTGTGAAAGTTCTATCTGGTTACTCCGCCAGAGTGAAGAAACTTGTTTTCATGCAACATTTGAAATTAATTGGCATGAAGTCTCGTGATTGTCATGTGCTAATGATACAATTTCTTCCTGTTGCAATTAGAAGTATTTCACCAAATAAGGTTTGAGTGACAATCATGAGGTTGTGTTATTTTTCTTTAATGCAATTGCTCAAAAGATCATTGATCCTGATGGACTAGATGCTCTGTAGACTGAGGTGGTGATGACTCTATGTTATCTTGAGATGTATTTTCCTCCGTCATTTTTTGATATCATGGTCCATCTCATTGTCCACCTTGTGAAAGAGATAAAGATATGCGGTCCCATGTTTCTACATCATGTGTACCCATTCGAGAGGTACATGGAAATTCTAAAGTCCTATGTACGCAATCGATCTTGGCCAGAGGGTAGTATCATCGAAGGTTATGCAACCAAAGAGGTTATTGAGTTTTGTGTCGATGACATGGCTCAAGTCAAATCAATAAGTGTGCTTGTATCTCATCACGAGGGTAGGCTACAGGGTATCAAGACTATCAAAATGAAAGCAATAACTCCTAATCTAGATACATACACTCAAGCCCATTTCATGGTCTTACAACACATGACTAAAGTGTCCCTATATATTGAAGAGCACAAGGACATGCTACGCTAAGAGAATCCAAGCCAGTCGGAGGTTTAGATCATGAGATAGTGTTGGATCGAAATCGGCGACAGAGGGGGGGGGGTGAATGTCGACTATTAAAACTTACCCCCAACAAAACCCCTCAAAGGTGTCTACTTAAATGATCTTCTCTGATAGCAATATGAGAGACCATGCGAAGGTCATCCCATGTGTGTGATGAGTAATTGACATCGGTTTAGGAAAGTCGAGTTTGGTTTGGATGGTTCAGACCTTGACGTTGCATGATGCAATCGGGCTTGGTCGGACTTGGTCAAACCTGGTCAAAGTGATTAGGATGCATATTCTGTTGATTTGACAGGTTTGGGCTATTTCATGCTTAATGTGGTTTCATTAATGCATTTGTGCTTACATGTATCGAGCGGTGCTATGTGATGTGTTTCTTGTTTGTGATGGCTGCAGGACGTCGAGGCGGAGTCGTAGCGAGACACGAGGTGACCGGACTAGACACAGGCGGTGTCGAGGTTAGAACAGTTGGAGGTGTCGAAGATGGCAGAGACTCGAGGTGGTTGCGAGGCTTGGACGACAAGGAACGCGGAAGCTTCCTAGAAGGTGCAAGAGGGGCATTTCGGTAAAAACGCAAAGCTGCACTGATGGAGGCGGTTCCGTTCGGGATTTAGCGGGCGTAACGGGTTGGAGACCCGTTAGCCAAAGGCTATATAAGGAGGAGGTGCCTCCTTGTGGCTGCATGCATTCCAAGTGTTGTGAGGGGTTGTTAGGGTTTGCTTTAGTCAAAATGACCTTTGGAGAGGTTGTTTGGCTTTAAGCTTTAGTGGTTGAGAGCAGGAGAGGGTGTGTGTCTTGTAGCTCTCTCTGTGTCTCCTCTCCAAGAAACATGTAGAGTCCTGGTGTTCTTGAGCTTGGGGAGAGGAGAGGATGGATTGATGAGTATGTAATCACCCCTTGTTTCAATGTCCATGCGTATGGGGACTCCTCTGTAATCCTTGTTTATTGAAATGAAATCTCTGAAGTTTATTTCTCTGTTCATCTCTGTTTCCCTTCGATGTCCCTTTTTGAGTGATTCTTGAGTTTTTTTTGATTTCTTGTTGATTCTTGCTGAGGGGTACCAAAATGGGTTGCTGTGTGATGGAATTGCATTTCTAGAACCTTTGGTCATCTAGTTCCAGGAGCAACTTGATTGATTTGCATGTATCACATTTTTGGCTTTCCTGTGTTCATGTTCTCATTTCTAGGGTTTTAGTGAGAATCTTGTTTCCCTTCATGAGATGGCATGAAATTTGGACTCTCTAGTCCTAAGGCTATTGCTAATCTATCTGCAAAGTTTCATGGCCAAAGGATCAAAGATCAGAAGGGAATTTGAGTTTTCGTTAATGCTCTCTGTTATTTTCAGATTTTGGATCAAATCTGAAATTATAGGTTTTGAGTTGGCTTCCTTTGTCTCTCAAGCCTCCCTTGCTATTTTGTTTGTGGTTGTGCTGCTTTGGGTCCAAAAGGTTGGAAGCAAATCCCCAATTTCTCATATTTTTGAAGAGTTGAAGTATTTTTGGGTTTTAGAAATTTAGTCTGCAATCTCGGGCTCTCTGGGATCAGGGGACCGGTCAAACTGGTGCTCCCACTGCGGTCAGACCGGGATATGAGGGGCGGTCAGACCGGCATCTTGGGACCGGTCAGACCGGCGGCATACAAGAGGTCTGACCGGCCTCTGCACACCGGTCTGACCGGCTATTAGGGATCCTGCTAATGCTTCTTTTCCCTTGGCTGCCTTTTGCTTCTCTTCTCTTCTGTGTGTTCTAGGTCCCAGAGAGTTTGAATCACCTACTTCATAGCTCTTCATAGCTATTGGAAGAGGAGTTTTCTTGTGGGTACTTTGAGGGGTCGAGATTTTAAAGAAGCGACTGTCACCCCCCTCAGTCGCAATTTTGGTCCAACAATTGGTATCAGAGCTGGTTAGCTCTTTTCCATAGATCTTAACCGGTCTCTAGAGCCATGGCGACGGACAAGTACTCGACCAAGCCCCCGATCTTCGATGGGATCGACTATCCCTTCTGGAAGAGTCGGATTGAGACCTACATCCAGGCTCAGGGCTATGCCATCTGGCGGAAGGTCAAAGTACGATATGTTGTTCCTGCCGATGAGAACATCAATGCCGGGAACATGGCTGATGTTCAGGCGAACGCTAAGGCAAGGAACATCATAATCCAGGGGTTGAGCCGAAGCGAGTTTGACCGCATCTCTCATCTTTCGTCGGCTTTCGACATCTCGGTGACCCTCGATGCATACCATGAGGGCACCACCCAGATCAAGACAGTCCGACAGGACCAGTTCAAGCGAGATTACAACAAGTTTGAAATGCTCGCTGGCGAGTCCCTTGATGAGTGTTTTGCGCGTTTCCACAAAATCTTGAGCAACCTCCGAGCGGTCGGTCTCACATACCCCGTCTCGGACAACGCTCGTCAGATGCTCGCGGCTCTTGACTTACGCGTTTGGGAGATGAAGGTGACTACCATCAAGGACACCACCGACCTCTTGACCTTGACTCTTGACGCGTTGTATTTACGCCTCAAGACTCACGAGATTGACATAGTCTCTCGTAGGTCAAAGTCGCAGTCGATGGCCTTAGTCACCGATCCCACTTCTGGACCTTCTTCCGAGTCGACTTGCGGATTCTCCCTTGTTGCTCTCTGTGACATAACTGATGATCAGTTAGAGCAGCTTGCGGATGAGCAGTTAGCCCTCCTAGCTTGGAGATTTTCCCATGCTTACAAGAGGAGGAGGGACGGAAAGAGAGGAGGACCCGTGATTTGCTTTGAGTGTGGTGGCCCCAACCACATTCGAGCAAACTGCCCCAAGCAGGGAAAGGGCAAAGGCGACTACGGCGGTGTGAGCAAGAACGACTACATCGACAATAACCGCAACAAGAAGTCCCATGCTCACACCCAAGGCAAGAAGAAGTTTCGCGACCTTGGCAAAGCCAAGAAGCTCTTCCACCGCGTCGTCACCGCCTTCGACGACCTCGACCTGAGAGAGGTAGAGGGGTGGAGCGACGACGAGGGAACGAACGAGCAAGACCCGAAGGGCGGCGATGACTTCTTCGGCATGTGCTTCATGGCCCTTGAGGGCGAAGTGAGCGACAACGAGCTATACTCCGACTCCGACGAGGTATCTCCCACCTACGATCAGCTTAATGATGCTTTTCTTAAGCTAGGTAGATTCCTTGCTAGATCTAGAGCTAGGTGTAGCAAGTTGGAGATGGAAGTAGATAGATTGTCACGGGAGGTTACTTCGCTTACATCTGTTCCCTCCCGTGTTGAATGTGATACATGCTGTGATCTGTTGGGTGACATGGAGAAACTAAGGACCTTGCATGATAGTGTGTCCTCCGAGCTTGACATGATTAGGGTGGAGAACATTAGTCTTCTTGCTGAGCTTGAGATGAGTAGGGTAGTTCCTGTTTCATCTGCTACTGTTGAGGCTATTTTTTCAACTCATGTGAGGATAAGGACAATGTGTTTAGAGGTCTTTATACCATGTTGCTCGATTTGCCCGAGACTTGTGAAAATTGTAATAATCTGAAGATGAACCTAAAATGGGCAGATCATAAAATTGCTGAATTACAAGCTTTTCTTCTTGAGCATGTTGCTTCATGTGTGAACTGTCCCAAGCTTACTGCTGAGCTTGAAGCTGTCTCCAAACAGTTTCAAGAATTAGTTGATGACAACAACAGATTGGCCCAATATGCTTCTAAGGACCCTGTTAGCTCACCATGCATTAATTGTAACAAACTAAAATCTGACTTAGTTGCATTGGATGAAAAATGTGTGAAGCTAACTAAGGACCTTCTAGAGAAGCCACTTTCTGCTTGTAATGTGTGTGCGGCTGTGGAGGAGAAGCCCAAGGGTAAGGTAGAGACGCCTAGCGACGTGAACCAATTGGCTAGCAGTAGGACTGTCCTTTCTGAGTCGACTGTGCATGCACAAGCCATTCGTTCCTCTGCTATTGGTTCTTCTTCTACCTCCTTACCTTCTGCTATTCCCTCTTCCCCCTGTTCTTCTTGCACCTCTCTCTTTCGGGAGTGTCAGTATCTTATGAACACTCTCGAGAGATTTGTAGGAGGCAAGAAGAAGCTTAATCTTATTCTAGACCAATCTAAGATTTGCAGATTTAATCAAGATCTAGGATACGATTTCTATGAGGACATGAGAAAGCATCCACCTGCCGTGCTCAGACCCATAGCACCAGGTGTGATCGAGGTTGAGCCCAGTCCTGAGATAGTCCATTTCAAGTCAGCGGGCTTCGTCCAAGTGATTTCTGACAGCAAGGTGAATCCACCTGCTGCTTCGGCCTCTCAGAAGGCGAAGCCTCACCGTGTTACTTCTACCTCTCAGAAGGTGAAGTACCACTGCACCTTCTGTCAGAAGGATGGACACTTGATCGAGTGATGCTTCAGGCGCGCCAAGATCGCGCGGAGAGACCGTGCTCATGATCTTAGGTGTATTCAGGGTCAGCCCCAGACCTTGAGTGCACCTAAGACCAACACGAGGTCTAGGCTTGCTTCAGCTGATGGGTTTGGGCAGCACCGAGGACTTGGTTTTTTTGAGTTTTCTGGTTTTCGTCCTCATGCTCCCTTTGGTCGTGACTTCCGCCGTTCTGAGGGTAGATCTCGCTTTCCCCGTCGAGATGGCTACCTGCGGCGAGATCAGCGTGTTGCTGGTACTCTGACTCGCTCTCCCGTAGCAGTCGGACCCAGCAACAGCTTCAGGTCTGCTCACAGACCTTCTGCTTCTTTGAGCGATAGAGAGCGTAGGTAGTTAGAGGTCAGTCGTGCTTGACTACTTCTGCTGCTCGACGTGTTACTCAGTATTGGGTACCAAAATCACTTTTGATTTACCTGAAGGAACGCGCGTAGGCTACGATAGCAGAAAATAAAAATTTCTACCGCGCACACCAGGACATCATGCTAAGGAGGGATCATAGATCGTTACCACTAGACGCGCAGCGCAACGGAAGAAGAGTTGGACATCATGCTAAGGTAGTAGTGGAAGTAGCCGATCGTCCCGAATATATCGTCTCCTCCACGCGATCAACCACACCACGAGCAGATCCAATCTGTAGATTGTTGATGCCGATCAACGCCGCAACGAGCAGCGCCTCCACCGGTATCCACACGTCCGGGGCTGGAACGCCGATCGCAAGTGTACCAGCACCTCCATATATATAGACCTCCTCACTTGGGCCTCGTGGACCGAGGCCCAATAGGAGTCTATCTGGATCTCTATCCGAATTGAGCCCACATCCGAATCACATTCGAATTAGTGTTCCAACCCGTTAAGTGTGTGACCCTGTAGGTTCACGTATACTTGGTCGCAACCCGGAAACGCCTTTTCGGTCACCCTGTTAATAGCGGCCTCTAGTAAGACATATTAACCCCAAAGTATACATAAAGATCATATCGGCTGAACCTGTAATGTTCTCATGTACTAATCCCTTTGCCTCACGATATAGATTAAGCTCAAGGCGAGACCAATGTCATCCTCTTAATAGCTCAATCACTCTCTCGATTCCGTGATGGATTATAAACTCGTGATTGACTCCTCAATCACCTTGGCATGGCCATGCACTTTCATAATCCATTACATCGAGGGGCCCAGAGATATCTCTCCCATAAGGAGGGGCAAATTCTATCTTGATCATTCACATCCCACTACATGTTTCATAGCAAACCCGAAGACTACTTTTATGACTACCCAGTTACGCAGTAGTGGTTAGTAGTCCCAAAATAGGCTACTACGCATGTTGGGAACCATGATGATCTCAAGTCTAAGGATTCTACATAAACACTACTTGAGACCAACTAATGACACATGGAATCTCTGCAGTGTCTCATGGCGGGTCTATCCAACATATGTTCACTAACACATGTCCATATTATTAATTTGGTATCTCCATACCATGATCCATGAGACATGATCATCAATCAATACATATGCTGATCTTTGAATCATATTTGTTCCTCATATGAAATATAATCAGGGATCATTTAGAAATAGCAACATTTTGGCATTAAGAGTCTCATGAATAAGTCACATACTCATTGATCAATAATGATAATGTCTATTTCAAGGAACAAAGCAATGTATCATAAACATAGTATGTGATATATTCAACATCTCCATGTTGCCTCTAGGGCATGTCACCAACATTACCCAATACTGAGACTTTACTCTCTGTTTGACTCAGTTTCGCTGGGCAGGGAAGGGAAAGGTTTGGCTCATAGACTCCGGGTGTTCACGACACATGACCGGAGACTCCTGTTGGTTTTCTTCCCTTGCCCGTGCTCCAGGTGATGAGACGATCACCTTCGGAGATGCTTCATCTGGGCGCGTCATCGCCAAAGGTACAGTGCACGTTAATGATTCTTTCATTTTGAAAGATGTTGCCTTGGTTAGTAAGCTGCAGTATAATTTGCTTTCAGTCTCTCAGCTTACTGATGACGGTTTCGAGATGAGCTTTAAGAAAAACACTTGCAAAATTCTTGATTCTTCGGGTAGTCTGGTTTGCGAGATTTCTCGTTATGGGAGGATCTTTTGTGCTGATTTTTCTGAGTCTTCTGGTGATCCTCTCCGGTGTTTGGTTGCTTCTGAGTCCCGTGACCTTTCTTTCTGGCATAGGAGACTTGGTCATATTGGATTTGACCATTTGACCCGAGTTAGCGGCCACGATCTCATTCGTGGTCTGCAGAAACTCAAGATGGTCAAAGATTTAGTTTGTGCTCCTTGCCGGCACGGCAAGATGGTTGCCGCTTCTCACCCTCCAGTCATAGTGACTATGACCGATGCACCGGGACAGCTGCTCCATATGGACACAGTTGGACCAGCTCGAGTGCAGTCAGCAGGAGGGAAGTGGTATGTTCTTGTCGTGGTCGATGACTTCTCAAGGTTTTCTTGGGTGTTTTTCTTAGCCTCGAAGGATGAGACGTTTACACATTTCCAAGGTCTTTTCAGTAGGCTTTCTGTTGAGCTTCCAGGTGCCTTACAAGCGATCCGCAGTGATAATGGCACGGAGTTCAAAAATTCCTACTTTAAGAGGTTTTGCGATGAGACAGGTGTAGAGCACCAGTTCTCTTCTCCGCACGTCCCACAGCAGAATGGCGTCGTGGAGAGGACAAACCGTACCTTGGTCGAGATGGCCAGGACAATGCTCGATGAGTACTCTACACCGAGAAAATTTTGAGCTGAGGCTATTGCGACCGCGTGCCATGTTTCGAACAGAGTTTTTCTTTGGGCACACTTGCATCCCACTTCTTATGAGTTGAGATATGGGCAGAAGCCCAGTGTCTCGCATTTTCATGTGTTTGGTTGCAAGTGTTTCATTTTTGAAGTCCGGGAACCTAGATAAGTTCGAGTCACGTTCTTGTGATGGTATCTTTCTAGATTACTCGACTTCTTCGCGGGCGTACAGGGTCTGGAACTGCGAGTGTAGTAAAACGGTAGAGACCTGTGAGGTGACTTTCGACGAGGCCAGTCTGGGGACTAGGCCTGATATCTCAAGTTCTTTAGAGCAGTCCGAGCCCATCTTTGTGGATGATGAGGACGATGGAGATGAGGGTTGTCTACCCAATCCAGTCCCTCATCCACCCCTTGAGGTGCCTTCTTCCACCGCACCTCGAGGCGATCAACCCATGCCTTCTACTTCCTCCAGAGCTAGTGGCTCTGTTCCTACCTCATCAGCTCATGAGGTAGAGGCCACTTCTTCATCTCATCCTGGACCTCCTCGTCATATCCAGAAAGACCATCCTTCCGAGCAGATTATTGGAGACCTCTTTGAGTGAGTCACACTCTCAAAGTCTGGCATGTCACATTGCTATCTCCATTCTGCCTTCGTTGCCACCTTTGAGCCCAAGGATGTTAGTCATGCTCTGTCTGACGAGTCTTGGGTCAATGCCATGCATGAGGAGCTAGAGAACTTCGTGAGAAACAAGGTCTGGTCGCTTGTTGAGCCCCCTCGAGGTCACAATATCATTGGAACTAAGTGGGTGTTCAAGAACAAGCAGAGTGAGGATGGGGTTGTCATTCGGAACAAGGCTAGACTGGTAGCTCAGGGCTTCTTCCAGGTTGAGGGTTTAGATTTCGAGGAGACCTTTGCCCCTGTAGCTAGACTTGAGGCCATTAGAATCCTGCTTGCTTTTGCAGCTTCTAAGGGCTTCAAGCTTTACCAGATGGATGTCAAGAGTGCCTTTCTCAATGGCTTTATTGAGGAAGAAGTCTATGTCAGACAGCCTCCAGGTTTCGAGAATCCCAAATACCCAAACCATGTCTTCAAGCTTTCCAAAGCGTTGTATGGACTTAAGCAGGCTCCTAGAGCTTGGTATGAGTGGCTTAAGTCCTATCTGTTGAGTCATGGTTTTGATATGGGTAAGGTGGATTAGACCTTGTTCATTCGTAGGCATAGCACAGACCTTCTGCTCGTCCAGATTTATGTGGATGACATTATCTTTGGTGGCTCCTCCCATGCTCTCATTTCACAGTTCTCGGATGTCATGAGCATCGAGTTTGAGATGAGCAAGATGAGTGAGTTAACCTTCTTCCTTGGCTTCCAGATCAAGCAGACTCGAGAGGGTACCTTCTTGCATCAGGGCAAGGACACTCGTGACCTCCTGAGACGCTTTGACATGAGTGATGGTAAGCCTGTATCAACTCCCATGGCATCTTCTGCCACACTTGACCCAGATGAGGACGGCGAGCCAGTTGATCAGAAGGAGTATCGTAGCATGATTGGCTCCCTCTTGTACCTCACCGCCTCAGAACCAGACATACACTTTACTGTGTGTCTTTGTGCTTGGTTTTAGGCTTTTCCTCGCATATCTCACCACCAGGCAGTGAAGCGCATCCTTCGGTACCTTCGAGCTACCATTGACTATGGTATCTGGTACTCTTCCTCGTCCTGTCTTTCCTTGAGAGCCTACTCGGACGCAGACTTTGTTGGCTGTAGGATGGATAGGAAGAGCACTTCGGGCACCTGCCAATTCATTGGCACTTCTCTTGTTTCCTGGTCATCGAGGAAGCAGTCCGGTGTTGCACAATCCACCGCAAAGGCCGAGTATGTTGCTGCTGCCAGTTGCTGCAGTAAGGTACTTTGGATGGTCTCGACTCTACGGGACTTTAGGTTAGTTATCGATAGTGTTCCACTCTTTTGTGATAACACTTCTGTGATTAACATTGCTAAGAACCCAGTGCAGCATTCTCGGACCAAGCACATTGATATCCGATGTCACTTCCTTCGAGACCATGTAGAGAAGGGTGACATAGTGCTCTAGTTTGAGGAGAGTGACCACCAGTTGGCAGACATCTTCACCAAGCCTTTGGATAGCTCTAGGTTTTCGGCTCTGCGGGGAGACCTTGGGGTGGTTTGTCCTTATGGACTGTTGTGAGGGCGAGCTTTGTGCTTTACTGCTTTATCTTGCTTATTATGCTCTTACTCCTTTCTGTTGCATTGCATACGGGTGCATTGGGTTAGTCCTCCTAGCATAGATTAGAGTGCTTCTCTTATCTAGTTGTTTAGACTTCTTACTCTTATCTTGTGATTCTAGGATGCTGCTTATTAACTGTTTCTCTTCTCACTAGGTTGAGCTCACTCACTAATTCTAGGTTCTAGCGAGGGTTGGGCCACTCTCGGGTAGACATGGTACATGTTTGCTCCCTAGTGTGTTAGTTGAGCAGCTAATAGTCCTAGAGTCATATGGGGTAGATGAGAGTCAATCTGAGTCATGGTATCCTCTATATCTTGTCTATGCTTTAAGGACTGCCTTTTGTGTTTTCTTGCCAGCTTCTCGATTTTATAGCTTTGGTTCAAGGGGAGTTCATTAGGGAGCTTCTGGAGCTTAATATTGACATAACTCAACTTGAACTAAAAGTGCATCACTGTCGGGACCCCGGATTTCCAAACCCGGACCCTTTGTGTATTACAGAACTAGTCCCAGATCAAAGCTAGTGCACACAGTTAAACAGAAATGATTCATCACCAACATCGTCTTATTACAATATTAAAGAGTACTGACCGAAAGGTCTCATTATTACAAATGAGGTTTCCAGACCTCGCACGCACGAAACACAGCGGAAGCAAAATAAATTCAGCAGAACCCATCAATATGCCACAGGCACTTGACTGGGGAAGCGCGACCTAGTACTCCGGAAATCCTTCGTCGAATGCACCCGCGAAGTAGTCGTAGTCTCCCTCTTGAGCTTCGTATTCCTCTGAGTATTATTTTTGAGTGCAGCATGTGATTACATAAAGTACTCCACAAGTCTTGGGAAAAATGCAGTAGATGCAACGCTTAACAAAGGAGGTTATATGGTTCTTTTGCACAAGCAATATTTTTATTTCAATTACTACTAAATATTTTCGAAGGCTTTGATTTAACAAGGTAAATTGCTTAACTGAAATTAATTAACTTTTTATAGTGAAGGTTCCATCCACCAACACTACATAACCAATAAAGTTTAAAACTGCGGGTTACATCCACCCTCTCTGGCTCCAACCGCCAGGATACCCTTCCGAGAGTTCCCTCCACTCTCGGAATACCAAAACTTTGATTTTAAAACCAAAACCAAAAATCTACCATGTGAATGCATTCCTTGCCCGCCCTTGATCGTGGGCACGGCTATTCGAATAGTTTGACACTCTGCAGAGGTTGTACAACTTTACCCCAAGAGATAAATTATCTTAGCAGTCACCACGCTTCCTTTGGCATGAGACACAGATAAAATATCACAAAGCCTTATCCTCACTCTAGTCTAGCTAGACACCACCTGCTGAGGTTTCACCGCAGAAGTGTTCCATCCACCCAGTCCGAAGCCCCCTCTTGCGCCGTATGAGTACAGTAAATCCCTGTCCCTCACTGTGAATAACCAGTAACTCCCTGGCACCCACTTTCCACTGGTGGCACCTAAACTAAACTATCATGATTTAATCAGCTAGGTCGTACCCATATAGACTCGGGGTTGTACGGTAGTGCTCAATCTGGACAATCACAAGCGTCGGTCCTTAATTGACTAGGGTGGAGCATTCACTTTACAAGATCTCGTGCTTTCCGCACCAATCCCAACCAACCATCCACCCCAGTCTAAACCAACTTTCACATTTTGTTTTAGTTTGAAAAACACAGTGGCAACACCAGTCACCAATTATTTCTAAATACAAATACCAGTTGAATGACATATGATTTTTCCATTTCAAGGTTACAAAAGAATTAACTAGCATGACTAAGCATTATACTACCGTCTAATATTACCAAAGGATTATGTAATTCTCATTATTGAGACAAAGGTAATACTAGGGTTACAAGGCTACATGGCATTCAAGTTCAATTGAGGGCATAACAAGGTTGGATATAACTAATGCCTTAACACCAAAATTAGAGTTCTAATTAAATAGCGATGCACATAAATTTAAAATAATTTAAAAACATTTCACAAACATGGGTTCAAAATGGTCAAAGGAGACTTGCCTTCTTGCACGCTCTCTTGGTCTTCTTGCTGCGGAGTGGAGAGATCTTCAACAACAGTGGAATCTATGTGCGAAAAAGACGAAGCAAACAAAACAAATAAATACAAACAAAATTCAAATAGAGGCCATATTTGGATATATTATGATTTTAGAAGAATTTAGAAATTTGAACGGCTTAATTTGGAGTTAAAATGAGAAAGTTATGCTTATTTAAAGATTTCAGTTTGAATAAATGTAGATATTTTTAAATTTCTGACAGGTGGGACCCACTGGCAGTAAGCCCACTGTGCTCGGTCTCTGGCATGTGGGACCCCTCTGTCAGTGACCATACGGCTGTTGATCACTGGCAGGTGGGACCCATTGGGCTCTGGGCCCATATGTTAGTGGCCAATCCAGACGGTAGTGGCCAGCGCAGACGGCGGCCGCTGACGCGTGGGGCCCTACTGTCAGTGTGGAAATTAAAAAAATGGCTCAACCTCAGCGTGCGGAGCGGGGGCTCAAACGCGCGCCGAGGGAGCCAGGGGGAGGGGAGAGATAGCAAATTTTGAAATTAAATTCCAATTACTTTAAAATAATTAATTTGAAATTAAATTTTTCCAGAAAGCAAATTTTGGGATGTTACAATCACATGTTGAGGGGAAGCTGGATTTTCTTGCATTTCATCATTCTGCATTGTAATATAAATACATAGAGCCTTGATTATTATCCCTCCATGATATGATTACAGTGCTTGCCATGACTTGTGCTTATTTGCTAGATTGATCATGACTTTATATGTGTAGACTAGCTTTTGCCATGATGAGTTAATTAAAATTGCTCAACTTGAATTGAAACTTGTCATGTTAGTTCTCTAGACTAGTCTTTTCTAGTTATCCTTTTATGATTCATGTCATGTCAAATAGGCTGAGTTGAGTCTTGAATCTTTGTTGAGCTTTAGATCGAGCTATGCTAGTTTCTTGATGACACATGAGTTAGTACAAGTCTTATGTTCATGAAAATGCAAAAAAGATCTCTTTTGTGCGAAAAAACTGATCTCACCAATTCTTTTTCATGAGACGGCTTGCCATTGCACAAGGCATGAACTCAGGGGGAGTTTTGGATGACCAAGATCATTCCCTTAAGCTTCTTGCTTGGAGTGGTCGCATAAGGCTTGAGATCTAGCACATGACTAAAACAAAAATCTGGTTGGAAGCAATCATGAGATTTCTAAAGAAAAACTTGTCAATTGTGCTCACTTTGTTAAAAATTACAAGACTTACAAGTACATGAACAAATGAGTCATTCTTGAACTTGTAGCACTCTAAATTGACTTAATACTAGCTTCTTGGTTCCACTTAGACTATTGACATGACCTGCATCATCTTTGGATACCTTTAGCTAGACTAGAATCATGGTTGACTTGACATGCTAAGAAATTCGATTAAATTTCAGATTATGGCTTATTTGGCTTAGCTTGATTATACATGTCTTGTCATGATCTTGATAGCATACTTGTATGTTATGGCTTGATGTAATTCTCATATGGTCATTTTGGATAATTCTCATGGCTCTAAATGCTTAGAATAAATCAACTTCAGCCATTTCATCCTTTATCATGACTTATTCTCTCTTTTGCATCCTTGATGTGTTTATTGCCAAAAGGGGGAGAATAGTGGGAAAAAATCCATTTTGGGAGCTTTGAGGAAAACTTGCTCTTTCTTTTGCTCCTTGTGTCAACATGGTCATTAGCATCATTTTCTTCCCTTGGACCATGTTCGACTTTCTCTTCAAACTCAACTTTGCGCTTTTTCTGGGTTTGTCAATATACTCATCAAGGGGGAGATTGAGAGACCATGCGGAGGTCATCGCATGTGTGTGATGAGTAATTGACATCGATTTAGGAAAGTCGAGTTTGGTTTGGATGGTTCAGACCTTGACGTTGCGTGATGCAATCGGGCTCGGTCGGACTTGGTCAAACCTGGTCAAAATGATTAGGATGCATATTCTGTTGATTTGACAGGTTTGGGCTATTTCATGCTTAATGTTGTTTCATTAATGCATTTATGCTTACATGTATCGAGCGGTGCTATCACTACAAGAAAACCCCCCTATAGTAACACTGTATTGTTATTTTTGATACACTTTATTTCGTCTATACAGGAATATAGGCATGTTTTTGAAAAGCGTGTTAGGAGCGTCTTCGCATGGACCGTGTCAGGAGTTGTAGAGACGAATTCTTTAAGCATATCTATGAGATAAAAAGACGTTTTATAGAGACGCTTAATGCATTCCTACACATATTGATACACTTTTATAGACACATTTATACAACACATCTATCAGTATAGTTACGTCGTATAGTAGCGCTTCATCACGTATTAAGAATTGTAGAGACAGTCTCGTAGGTACATTTATATTACGTGTCTACTAATATAGTCACGCTTTGTAATGATGCTTTAATGCGTATTAAGAAGTATAGTCGCGCTTTATAACGACGATTTAATGCGTATTAAGAAGTATAGTCGCGCTTTATAATGACGCTTTAATAGGCAGCCCTTGGGACACCCGAAGTAGGCAAATTTCTAGTGTCATTTGGCACGTCAACAAATGAAAATGATGGCTTGTCATACTTCTCGCCATGATGAACCCAGGTAGTATAACCTTGAATAATACCATCACATCTCAAATGTGTCCTGACTTCATCATGACTATGGTTTAATCTGTTTTTGCATTTTTTGCAAAGGACAAAGTATCTCCCTATCATGTGGAATGTCCCGGTAAGCAAAAGCCAAAAATTGCTCAACGCCATCTTGATATGCAACCTCCCGTTTTGGCCTACTCATCCAACTTCGATCCATCTCCCTATATATGTCGAGCTGTTAAAATGAAATAAAATCAATCAGATTTTTCTTTTCTTATTTTTTTCAATGCATAGTTGTCAGAGGATGTATAGTACTTGGCTAGCATCAGCAAATTTGATTAAGCTCCCTTTTCAACTAGATGAACTCACATGTTCTCAGATGATGAATATTACTTAGAATGTGAGCATCAAAATTAGTTTAGCAATTACATGATAAAAAAACAGTATCATGGTTATGATATCCATTAGTTTAAGTTAGTTCATTTACAAAAATCATCCCAAAATGCAGGTGTCTATAATCACCTGTACTGGACCTTACTACACGAATGCTAGGGAGTCTTCCTAAATGAACTGATCATACTGACAATCTTAGTATCTCACAATCATACTGATTAGTGATCATACATTCATACTGACAATCTCACAATGAACCATGAACATATACAGACTAACAGACATACTCACATACATTGACCGCTCTCTCCTCTCTTTCCCCGGCCTCTCTCTCCTCTCTTTCCCCCCTCTTTCCCACTGGCTGTTGGGCCCTCCTCCTGCACCCGCACCCCCTTTTTTCTCCCTCCTCCCTGTCTTCTTCCCCCTCCCGACCTTTTCTTTTCTCTGTCCCATGCGTCCTTCCCTCGCGTCATCACCCAGCCTCCTCCGTCCTCTCCACCTCAGCCGCACCTACCCCCATCACTGCGCCATGCCCTGCTCCGACCCACCCCCGAGATGTCACCTCGCCATCCCGTTGCCGTGCTACTCCAGTCGCCTCCGTCGCCGTCACCTCTGCGCTCCCCACGTCGCGCCGTCCGGCCACGCCGCTGCCCACGCCCCGGCAACAGCCCCGCCCCCGCAAGCTTTCCTCTCCGACTATAAGAACCCCGTCGCCCCCATTACTCCCCTGGCTCTTTCCCCTTTTCCCCCTCTGTCTTCTCCTGCGCACGGGCGATGCCGCCGCCTACGCCTCCACGCCGTCCCGGTCGCTCCGATGATCCCCGGCCAAGTGCACCGCTCCAACTCACGCCCCCACTCCTCTCCCTCCCCTTCTACCCAATTGGAGATCCATTCACCGGAGACCCCCCAATTCGGCCTTCTTCTTCAAAGCCGGCCGCCATTGCCCTCCGCGCCGCCGCCGTCATTTCTCCCTCCACGGTGGGTGGCGTCTCAATTCCATGCTCGGGGAGCCTCCTCACGGTGCCCTGAGCTCAACCCCACCGCCGGCCGGGGCCATCTCCCACCCCAGCTCGCCGGCGCCGTGGACATCCCCATGCTGCCCCGGGTCCTCGCCGCCGGCTCACCACGGCCCCTCCCCGACTCAACCACCAGCGCGGTAAGCATCCGTCCACCTTCCTCCCGCTCATGCGCACGCTATCCCCTCCCCTCTCCTTCCCAACCGCCGGCGCGTCACTCCCACCCTCACCGCCGGCCGCTCAACTCGTCGCCCCAGCCGCCTCGCCTCTTCTCGGCTTCCGCCACCGCCCCCACTTGGCCTACACCCTTCCTAGTGACCCATTTTGCGGGTCGCCACCCCCTCCTCGGCCACCGTTCGCCGCCGGCAACTCCGGCACCGTGCACCGCCGTCTCTCCCCTGTTTTGGCCCTAGGAGCAACTCAGCATATTTTGTTTTAGTGCCATTACACTATTAGCCCAGGCATCCTACCCATTTGGCTACCTGAGCGCGCATAAGAATTTCTAAGCCCTGAGATCCGGAGTTCGAATCCAGTCTGCATCACTTTTTCCCCCACATTTTTATTCTGCTTTTTGTAGCTCAGTTTAATTAATAAAAAATAGGGAAATTAAGGGAATAATGTAGAGAAGCTAATAAAAATTTAACTAGGATATAAATGAGATTATTTAAGATTTAAATTTTGATTAGTTCATTAATATGGTTTGAGCAATTATTTAAAAGGCTAATTATTAAATCCAATGCAATAACAAATAAATATGACTTTGGTTAAATATTCGAACATAATAAAGAATACCCTTAATTATAATATATGCTCTGATATTCATGATGCTGCCATTAAATAAATCCCCGTGGTAGATTTAAATAAATAGCGATATTGATTTAAGAATCTGTATGACAAGCCTTGTTAGATAAATAAAATTTGAACTAGAAATAAAACTAAGTTTAATAATAACAAAGGTGTATACAAGATAATAATAGTACCATTAATTAAATCCTAAAGTTAGGTTTAAGTGAATAATAATATTGACTATTACACATAGATCCTAATACAAATTAAGCTAAGCCTATTTATTTGGATCATAATAAAAATTAATCAAGTTCAATTGGATTTATTTGGATCCTTTATGTTATTTGTTTTTATTTGAATTCAGTCACCTATCGCGTAGTTAGGAACTGGAGCCTCAATGAATTATTGGATTCGGCGAAATCAAGATCAAGGTGAAGATAAAGACCCGAAGCTCAAGACCACCAAAGGAGATAGCTTTGAGTGAGCTCAAGACCGCGGTAAACTGCGCAAGTCGAGTCAATACTTTGATCATGTTGAACCTACATTTCCTGCAAATCTACGTTTGTTTAAATTATCAAATTGCATGCTGTTATTTCATATGCAAATATATGTTTGTTTGAAGATTCTAATTACATAACCATTATTCGACTTGCTAGTATTATACCTCCTTTGAAATATTCGAATATCTGAGCCTTGTCACCCTAGCAAAATTATAATGGTAACCTTTCGAAAATAAGTCCATAACTATACGCCATGCTTAGTACTGCTTAGATAATCGGGGGCACCAAAAATGCCCCAAAATATCACATTGAATCATGAGAAATTGGTTTGGGCAGTCATGGTGGTAATGACTGGTATATGTTGGTATGAGTATTTTATGTTCCCCAAAAACCCCAACTTGCTTACTTATCTGGGCGGATGGTTCGAGGGTGTGTGTTGTGGTGCAGTGGAAGCACAAACTGGATAGTGGTAGAACCGCCCAGATAACCCTAAGGACCGAATCTTGTGATCTCCCAGTGTACAACAGTACAACCACAAGCTGGCAAAATGTAGGCAGGGCTAACTAATTTGCATCGACTTAGTAAGAGTTGCGCCGGTGTGACCACGAGCGGGTAGAGGATGGCCACATCCTCTGACGTGACGGCGCAAGAGGGGGCTTCTGGAAGGGTGGTTGTACCCCGAAGGAAGTGGAAACCTTAACGGACGTAACTCTGCTAGGAAAAGTGCACTGTAAAGGTCCTGTGATAGTCTACTCAACCGCATGGCTAAGGAATCATGTGGGGCAACGAGTGGATTTATCTCTTGTGGGTAAAGTGTGCAAACTCTGCAGAGTCTAAAACTATTCGAATAGCCGTGCCCACGGTCAAGGGCGGACACGGGAACCTTACTAGATATAGTTCTATTTCAAAACTTTGTGGGTGGAATTGGTAAAGTGGAGGGCAGAGACAGGCCCTGATTTGTGTTGCCCTGGGTGTCGCCCCAGTGATAAGTTAAGCAGTTATGACGCTGAAGGATTAAGCACATGGTGCAGAGGCCAAGTAACGGTGGATGGAATCTGGATCACTATTACTATTGCATTCTTTCACAAATTAAGTTTTAGTTCAAACTACTAGGTCTCAGGAAATTTCTATGTATCATATTTCAAAAGCAATTTATGGTAAATAAAATAACCCGAGCCTTCCCTTGATAAGCCATGCATATTATTTAATTGCATCCTGTGTATTGACATGCGGAGCACGGTTGTTTGTGCTCACACTCGCTTTCCCAACAAATCCAGAATCAGGAATCAGATCACTATGCTTCAGCAACACTATTTGATCATGGTGGCAAAGAAGATGAAGATGTCGAGGGCTAGGTCGCGAACCTCCAGTTCGCTGCCTGTGGGCACGTTCTGAAGGTCCCACCTGTGTGCTTCGTTCTTCCGTTGCTGCAATTTAATGATTTCAGCCTAATCGGCCTATGAGTAAGTCTATTACTATATTTATGCTTCCGCTTGATATGTACTTTGATAATCAGAACTGTAATCTGTGAGCACTATCTACTGATCCAGGGAATAGTGCGGTGGAATCACAAAGGATGCCGGATTGTAAAATCTGGGGTCCTGACACTCTCTCCGTGTCTCCTCTCCAAGAAACATGTAGAGTCTTGGTGTTCTTGAGCTTGGGGAGAGGAGAGGATGGATTAATGAGTATCCCTTGTTTCAATGTCCATGCGTATGGGGACTCCTCAGTAATCCTTGTTTGTTGAAATGAAATATCTGAAGTTTATTTCTCTGTTTGTCTCTGTTTCCCTTCGATGTCCCTTTTTGAGTGATTCTTGAGTTTTTTTTATTTCTTGTTGATTCTTGCTGAGGGGTACCAAAATGGGTTGCTGTGTGATGGAATTGCATTTCTAGAACCTTTGGTCATCTAGTTCCAAGAGCAACTTGATTGATTTGCAAGAATCACATTTTTGGCTTTCTTGTGTTCATGTTCTCATTTCTAGGGTTTTGGTGAGAATCTTGTTTCCCTTCATGAGATGGCATGAAATTTGGACTCTCTAGTCCTAAGGCTATTACTAATCTATCTGTAAATTTTCATGGCCAAAGGATCAAAGATCAGAAGGGAATTTGAGTTTTTGTTGCTGCTCTCTGTTATTTTCAGATTTTGGATCAAATCTGAAATTATAGGTTTTGAGTTGGCTTCCTTTGTCTCTCAAGCCTCCCTTGCTATTTAGTTTGTGGTTGTGCTGCTTTGGGTCCAAAAGGTTGGAAGCAAATCCCCAATTTCTCATATTTTTGAAGAGTTGAAGTATTTTCGGGTTTCAGAAATTCAGTCTGCAATCTCGGGCTCACTGGGATCAGGGGACCAGTCAGACCGGTGCTCCCACTGCGGTCAGACCGGGATATGAGGGGCGGTCAGACCGGCATCTTGGGACTGGTCAGACCGGCGGCATACGAGCGGTCTGACCGGCCTCTGCACACCGGTCTGACCAGCCATTAGGGATCCTGCTGATGCTTCTTTTCCCTTGGCTGCCTTTTGCTTCTCTTCTCTTCTGTGTATTCTAGGCCCCAGAGAGTTTGAATCACCTAATTCATAGCTCTTCATAGCTATTAGAAGAGGAGTTAAGTCTGTAAAATACAACTTGGCTTAGTAGATTTAAAGCCCCTGAAAGTCATCTCATCGGTGGAGGTGAGGTAGTGCAAGTGGCTGTCTATGTGACGACTTGAATGGGGCACTCGTAGAGGGTGAAGTTTTCCACGGCGCGCTAGTAGTGTGGGTAGCTAGTTGCTAGGCGCATAGGGGAAGAACATCCCGCACAACTTATGGGACCTACCGCAAGCGGGATAAGCCCATATGGGTGAGATGATAGAAGGGGCGAGGTACTTTGAACGGTTACTATGATGGTTTACTCAACCGCACGACTAAGGAATCATGTGGGGGCAACGAGTGGACTATCTCTTGTGGGTAAAGTGTGCAAACTCTACAGAGTCAAAACTATTCGAGTAGTCATGCCCACGGTCAAGGGTGGACATAGGAACTTAACCAGATATAGTTCTATTTCAAAAACTTTGTGGGTGGATATGGAAAAAGTGGAGGGCAGTGGAAAGCCTTGATTTGTGTTGCCCTGCGTGTCGTCCCAGTGATAAGGTAAGCGGTTATAACGCTGAAAGATTAGCATATGGTGCAGAAACCATGTAAAGGTGGATGGAATATGGATCGTTATTATTATTGCATTCTTTCACACATTATGATTTAGTTCAAACTGCTAAGTCGCAGGAAATTTCTATGTATCTTATTTCAAAAGCAATATATGGCAAATCAAATAACCCGAGCCTTTCCTTGATAAGCCTTGCATGTATCTATTTGCATCCTGTGTGTTGGCTCACGGAGCATGATGGTTTGTGCTCAGCCTCGCTCTCACAATTAATCCAGAATCAGGAGTCAGATCGCTATGCTACAGCAGTACACCAGGTCATGATGGTAAAGAAGATGAAGGGGTCAAGAACTAGGTCGCGAACCCCCAGTTGGCTGCCTGTGGGCACGGCCTGAGGGTCCCACTAGTGTGCTTTGTTTCCACTGCTGCATTTTATTGGTTTCATCCTATTTGACTCATCAGTAAGTCTACTATTATATTTACGCTTCCGCATGATATGTGTTTTGATATTTAGTACTGTATCTGTGAGCACTATCTACTGATCCAGGGAGTAGTGCGGTGGAATCACAGAGGATTCTAGATTGTAAAATCTGGGTCCTACAGCGTTGCTACAGATTTTTAAAATTTATCATACTACATGTTTTAAAACTCACGGGTGGTAAAAATTTATAAAATATGCATACAAACATGTTCTAAAAGTTTTTAAATCCGTCAAGTAAGTCGAAAGCCATCGATCACACCTCATGGTCATAAGTCGGAAGACATCAACCACACCTCGCGGTCGTAGGTTGGGAGCCCTTGAGCACACCTCATCGTTGTAAGTAGAAAGCCATCGACCATCGCACATGATCATAGGGCGGGAGCGACCAATCATCACTAGTGGTCATAAGTTGGCAGTGGTCGAAGATCGATCGTGGTCCTAAATTGGGAGCCTTCGACAACAGCTCATGGTCGTACATCAGAAGCCGACGACCATCGTTCGTGGTCGTAAGTCAGAATTCATTGAGGATACCTCGTGGTCATAAGTTGGAACACATCGACCATGGCCCTTCGACGTCGAACACTTCTCCTTTCGACCACGGCTCCGTTTGACCGCAGCTTTGACTTTGACCATAGATCTTCGACTTCGACCACTGCCCCCTTCGACCACTATCCACTTCGACCACAGCACTTCGATGACCACGGCCTTTCGATGTCAACCACTTCCCCCTTTGACCACCGTCCACTTCGACCACGGCCCTTCGATGTCAACTACTGTCCCCTTCGACCATGGCCCTACGACGTCGACCACAGTTTCGACTTTGACAATTGTCCCCTTCGATGACCACGGCCCTTCGATGTCGACCACTTCCCCCTTCGACCACAGCCACCTTCAACCACAGCATCGACTTTGACCACGGATCTTTGAATTTGGCCACAGCCCTGACAATAACCATGCCCCGCTTTGACCACAACCCCGATGTCGACAATGGCCCTTCGACTTCGGTTGTAGACCGACTTCATCCACGGCCCTTCGACTTAGACCACTGCCCCTTCGACCACTGTCCCCTTCGACCATGGCTTAGACTTCGACCACGACCCTTCGACTCCGACCATGGACTGACTTTGTCCATGGCCCTTCGACTTCGACCACTACCCCCTCCGACCACAGTCCCCTTCGACCACGGCTCGGACTTCGACTTTGATCATGGCCTGACATCAACCACAGCCCTTTGACTTCGATCGCAGACCGATTTTGTCCATGGCCCTTCGAATTCGACCACTGCCACCTTCGACCACTGTCCCTTCGACCATGGCTTGGACTTCGACCATGGCCCATCGACTTCAACCACGACCTGACATCGACTTCGACCATGGCTTCGACTTTGACCACGGGTCTTCGACTTCGGCCACGGCCCCCTTCAACCATAGTTTTGACTTCGACCATGGCCCTCGACTTTGACCATGGCCTCTCAACCATGGCCCCATTCGACCATGGCACCAACTTCGAAGACCATCTTGGGAGACCAAAATCGCCAAACAGTGCGATGGACTCCGAGCAAAGAGCAGGAGGTAGAGAGGCTCACAGGGCGAGTGACAGCTGGGCGGTGGTGGGGGAGAGCCACGTGGGTGGGCGTAGTAAGAGCAAGCCGCCGCCGCCATCGTCGAGTGCCGTTCTCTTTGATCCACCAGCCACTGTCGTCGAGCGTCATTCTCTCTGATCCACCGACCACTATCACTGAACGACCTACCGCTGGTTGGAGGGGCAATGGGAGATGGAATTGGCGGTGGCACCCTAGGGATAGTTGGGGGACTATGACCAGATGCTGCCGCGTGGGGAAAGAATTGGTGGCAGCACCGAGGAGGAGGAGGAGGAGGCCCGACACGAGGGTTCGTGGGAGAAGAAAGTGACAGTTGCGAGAGGTGGAGGTGGGGAGGCAGCGGCGAGCAAATGCGTTGGGAAGGTGGCAACGGGGGGATGCGACGCTACTGCGGAAGGTGGGGGACTACTGTAGGGACCCAGATTTTACAATCCGGATTCCTCTGTGATTTTCTGCACTATTCCCTGGATCAGTAGATAGTGCTCACAGTTACAGTAACGAATATCAAAATACATATCATGCGGAAGCGTAAATATAATAGTAGACTTACTCATGGGCCGATTAGGCCAAAATCATTAAATTGCAGCAGCGAAAGAACGAAGCACACAGGTGGGACCTTCAGGACATGCCCACAGGCAGCCAACTGGAGGTTCGCGACCTAGCCCTTGACATCTTCATCTTCTCGGCCAGCGTGTCCAATCTTGTTGCTGAGGCGAGGTGATTTGATTCCTGATTCTGAATTTTGTCGCAAAAGTGAGCGTGAACACTCCAACCCCGTGCTCCGCGAGCCAATACACAGAATGCAAATAAATAGTATGCATGGCTTAACAAAGGAGAGGCACGGGTTATTTTATTTGCCAAAAATCGCTTTTAGTAGCATTATCATGATTTAATTATAGTATTATTGTTGCTACCTAAACTCTACACAACGATTGTCGTAATTGACTTGATCCACTGAAAATGCACTTTCTTTATTGACCGCTGTCTAAAACTCCAAACAGCGAGTGACATCATTTGAGTTGTCCACCGATCTTACTCTTTCTATATTGATTACCGTCTAATACTCTAAACTGAGAGCGACATCATTTAATTAATCCACCAATCACACTCTCTATATGGTTTGCTGTCTAAAACTCCAAACAACGAGTATCATCAATTATTCAATCTACCAATCAAATGCTGCATAATCCTCAAACAGCGAGTATCATAATCTATATAATCCACCGAGCAATTACTGCCTAAAACTCCAAGCAGCTAGTGACATTATTTATCTAATATCACTTATTTAATCCACCAATATCTTTTGTATTCTAAATTTCTAACAATCCAATCCTTTTATTATTGATCCATAACCATAATTTGCTTTTCCAATATTCAACCTCATCTTCCATTATCTATCTCTACTAATTCACTAGTATACATCCACCAAGATTTTCATGGATCGAGTCTACGATTCACTAGTATATATCCACCAAGTATATCATTGATCAGGATCACGATTCACTAGTATTCATCCACCAAGAATATCATTGACCAAGTTTATACTCCAAGCATTATTACCTTACCTCCAAATTCTTAAAAATCCGATTCATCCATCCAGTATCTGATCAAAGCCTATTAATCCCATTATCGCCAACTACTCCCAGGAATTAATCTAGCAACTACCTTTTCATTCTCTAATTCTCCAACAATCATTTAAATCATCTATATGACCTATATATATATATATTCATTTTTGACTCCACCAATTTATTTCTCCCACAATTCTCACTATCATTTCCTATTTATGATTGATATGATTCCACCAATATCTTAACTATATACATCCATCTCCTTTACTCACGACTCTATTTACCCTTTCCATATTTAATTTTGTAAGAATAGAAATGCCACTAATTGAAATACAATACATAAAATTTCCTGAGACTTAGCAGCTTTGGAACAAAACATAATGTTCAAGGAATATTAACATGATTTTTCATACATATGGCATCACACCATATGCCTAATATCACCATAATTTTTCCATACATACGGCATCACACCGTATAACATCTTTCAGCGTTATAGCCACTTAACTTACCACTGGGACGACACCCAGGACAACTCAAATCAGGGCCTTTTTTCTGCCCTCCACTTTTCCATTCCCACCCATAAAGTATTTTGAAATAGAACTATATCTAGTTAAGTTCCCATGTCCGCCCATGACCGTGGGCACGGCTATTCGAATAGTTTTGACTCTGCAGAGTTTGTACACTTTCACCACAAGAGACAATCAACTCATTGCCCCACACGATTCCTTAGAAGTGTGGTTGAGCAGACCATCACAGTGACTTTTCAAAGTATCTAGTCCCTTTTCTCATTCACCTTATGGGAAACTGCCCACTTGCGGTGGGTCCCATCTATGCGCGGGATGTTTCCCACAGCCACTACGCAGCTCGGGCTTCTACTTCCCGCAACGTAGGACAGCTGGGAAACTTCACCCTACACCGGTGTCCCTTCAGGCCCCCTTGCCATAGCGTAGCCCCATCAATCCCCTACCAGTGAGATGAGTCCGGGGATTTCGATAAATTTACTTAGCCAAGTTGTATTTTACAGACTTGTGGATGTACTGTTTTACACAAAAGGTCATGACAAGATTCAGTCCTTATTGGTATCTGGGCGGTCTACCACTAACCCACTTTGTGCATCCACTGCACCACACATACACACCCTCGAACCATCCGCCCAGATAATTAAGCAAGTTGGGGTTTTTTTGAGAGTATAAAATAATTGTACCAACATATATCAGTCATTACCACCATGACTGCCCAAACCAGTTTCACATGATTGAAAATGACAATGAGGTTTGGGGCATTTCAGCGCCCCCTGAATATCTATGCAGTACTAAGTCCCCTGAATTAGGGACTTATTTTTGAAATGTTACTATTATAATTTTGCTAGGGCGACAAGGTTCACACATTGAAATATTCCAAAGGAGGGTAATATTATTCAAGGTAAACAATGGACATATAACTAGAATCGTAAATTAAACATGTATTTGCATATAAACTAACAGCATGCAATTTGATAATTTAAATCAAAGTAATTTGCAGAAAACATAGGTTCAACATGATCAAAGTATTGACTCGCCTGGCGCGGTTTACCGCGGTCTTGAGCTCACACAAGGTTGTCTCATGCGATGATCTTTAATTCCTGGTCTGCATCGATCTCGTCCTTGCTTGCTCCATAGAATCTCCAGGACTCCAGTTTCTAACTACGCGACAACGACTGAACCCAAATAAAAGTAAATAACTCAAAAGATCCAAATAAATCCGAATATACTTGGTTTAGATTTATTATAAGTTATTAGGTGATTCAGATGATCTGAGACAAGGCATGTTGTGTGATATTTTATGTACCTCCATTTATCACTAGGCTAGTTTAATTTGAGTTAGGGTGCATTTACACGGGTTCCAGCTTGCTATATATACAATTATGTTCAATATTACTACGTGCTAACGCTAGGGTTAAGACTTGGTTAACGGCACTTTTTTTATCCTGCTTATAGTTTAGCTACTATTAGGCTTAGCTTTGTTTCTAATTTTAGTTCATACCTGCTATCTGGGTAAAGCTTGGTATATAAGGTCATATTTTAATATCTGCTATTTAGCAAAATCTACCACAAAAATTTGTTTAATAGAGGCAAGTTAAATAGTGGGCACAGATTCTAATTATATTTAAGGGCAGTCTTTAATCTGGAGTCTTGATTTTATAACTAAACATAATATCCAAACCTTTAACATTATTTGGAATTTCTTTTCAATTAAGATCTTTACTAAATTTGAATACCTAACCAAAGAAAATTTTCTTTATTAATACCTTTAATTAATATTTAGTCTTTGAGTTAATTATTCAAATAGTATTAATTATTCACATATAATAACTAATCCACATTTAAATATTAAACAATCTGGTTTTAAGACCCAATTAAATTTATTAACTTTTCTAGATTATTCCTAAATTTTTCTTGATTTTTATTAATTAAAAAGAGCTACAAAAAATAGAACAAAAATGTGGGGAAAAAGGTGCTACCGGCCGGATTTGAACTCAGAACCGGTGGGATGCAACTCTTAACGCTAGCGCGGTTAGCCAAATGGGCCGAAGCCTGGCTGGGTTAATTGAGGGAGCGCACAATATTTAGTTGCGCTGGGGCTGGGGCAGAACAGAGGAGGCGGGCGGCGCACAGACTGGGCGGCGGCGCCGACGAGGGGTGGCCGGGGAGGCTGGGCAGGCCAGTGAAATGGAACCCCGGGAAAGCGAGGAGGCTAATGGGGGTGTGGCGCAGCTCGGGATGGTGGCGATGTGGGCAGGCAGCAGCCTAGAGCGGACGGCGTCGAGGTGGAGAGGGGCGGCGGCGCCGGAGGGGAAGGAGAGGGAAATCCATGTGCGCACGAGCTGTAGGAGGTCAAGGGGAGACTTACCAAGTGCTTGGCCGTGTCGGAGCAAGGTCGAGGTGAGCCGGCGTCGTACGAGAGCGGCGGCGCAGAGGAGCTCGCGTCGCCGGCGAGCTACAGCGGGAGGGAGAGCGAGGCGGTGCTCGGAGAAGCCTGGCGACGACTTAGTGATGCTCCCGGCGAAGGGAATCAAGCTGATGTGCTGCGAGCAGGAAACGGGGGCGGTTGCGGCGGTTTTGGCCAGTGACGGGGAGGATGGCCGTGCGGCGAGCTACGATGCGCAAGATTTCAATTAACTCGGGAGAAGGGCTATTGGGGAGTAGAGACACGGTATGACACAGTCACCTCGGCCGGAGCTTCAACGGGCGGCCAGAATGGTGAGGACGCGGCACGGCGGCTCACGGCGCTGGGCGGAAGAAAAGGCATGGGAAAAGAAAGGAGAGGGCACGGGGCTATGGGGGAATCGGGAGGCCTCTTATGGCCGCAGAGAGGCGGGAGAGACGTGGAGGACCGGGTGGTGGGGAAGGAACTTCCGGGCAAAGTCCTAGTGCGGGGCTTGGTGCGCGGAGAGGACATGACGGGGCAGAGCCTGGCTGCGCGGCGCATGGCAGGGAGTGGCACGGGGCTCGGCGCGCAGAGGTAGCTGGCGAGCAGGGGCGCAGAGCAGGGAGAAGAGAAGAGGGAGACACGGAGCGAGCTCGTCCACAAGCGAAAGAGGGGAGGAGGGAGAAGAATGAAAAAGAAAGGAGACGGGGGCAGGAAGAGGGCCCTGCGACAGGGAGGGGAAAAGAGGGAGGGAGGAAGAGAGAGAAAAGATTAGGGCCCACTTGTAAGAGAGAGGGAAATTGGGAAAAGAATGAGAGAAATGAATGGCTCTAGCAAATTGTGGATTGTTAATTTGAATTTCTATTTCATTTTTTTTAGATTTTTAATTCAAATTTTGATTCAAATATCTAGGTATCGAGATATAATAGTCCTCTATTTTCGATACTATTTAGTCTGCCTTGGGATTTCGATTTCGATATTATGAATCTTAGAGTTTTACACTCCCCAAAATTATTTCTTACCTTTTATCGTTATAATTCTTAATTGTATTTGAAATTTATTCCAGTTATTATTTTGCTCAGCACAAAATTCGGGAAAACCTAAATAAGATTTCGAGCCAAAAAGTCAAATGCCAGTATGATGCAAATAGAATTTTAAATTCTTCACAATTTTTGAACATTCGAAAATTTGGGATGTTACAACTACGACCAGACGTTGCCGCACGGGGAAGGAATTGGTGGCAGCGCTGAGGAGGAGGAGGAGGTGCGGCACGAGGGTTCGGGGGAGAGAAGGAGGCGATGGTTGCGGGAGGTGGAGTGGTTGCAGGAGGCGAAGGATGCGGGGAACAGAAGAGGAGGAGCGCGGCCCATGTGTCGGCCTGACCTTTTCTATGAGGAGCGGAAGAAGTTCCTACATGAAATCTGGATGGCTGATCTTTAATCGGACGGCTGAGAAAAGAGGAGGGAGAATGGACCAACGACCACCAACTCATATTTTTATAATAGTAAAGATAATGGGATTGAACATTTCTACTCGTGCCAAGTATATCTGTAGTGACACATATCTAGGGTACTTTTGGGTGTTCCTTAGTTAGCTGTATCTATAGTATGCCACTTTAGATTGAAGCTAAAGTAGAGGAAAAATTAAAAAGGAGAGGGCCAAGCTCTATCTTACATGGGCCTGAATGGGAGGTAACGTGAAGAATGGTTAGTGGCCGGGAGTACATGGCGAGAGAGATATGGGAGGACATACAGCCAATGTCAAGTTGGTCTAAGGCTGTACAAGTATTATAAAAATGATATTTATTTAGATAGGTGTATACTATGTGTACAAAATTGCAAAGCCTAAATTTACATATTAGAGCAAGCAGAGGAGTGCTGTGTATCCTAGTTCACACTACTACCGTCGTCCACAAAAAAAAAAGCAGTTTTGGGTATACCTGTGCGCTACAAAATTACCCTCATCAATATTCAAAATGGTTGGTGGAGTAAATACTTGTAGTTGATGGGATGTATGTACGGTTTCTTTCCGAGAATATGGCTAGCGGGAGAGTTGAATATGCCACAACATATGACTCTAACGAGCGCAAGGCTCTATGGCTACTCTCATGGGCGGAGCCTCATCGGACGAGCATTCAGGTTTATCGTCAAATTATAATTTTACTATCAGAGGAATTAAAGATAATATTTTCCTAGACAAACAAACGTTATGGTTTGCTTCGTCTCTTATTCCCGTACATAGCCAGTCATATCTCCAGATTTGATTGATGTGATTTAGATGTCTCACTCTAACCAATATATGTGTACCTAATCAAACCGGTCATATCTCAACATTTAATTGATGCGATCCATATGTGATGTAGATGTATGTACCTATGGTATATAAGCTTAAAATTGTCATTTTATGCCCAGATGCATTCAAATTTCTGCAAGTTGTATAGTATATTTACTATGTTGTTCATTTACAGGATGTTTCACTAGAGTTTGCTGCAGATTTTACTGGATGTGTATACGAGATAAGGGTAGAATAAATATTCCAATGTTCTACATAGGGGATATATCCTATTATGCAGATGAGTTTAGAATAACTTCCTCAACCAGTGGTCAGACGAATGTGCCCATACCATGCCACGTGCACCCACTTCGTAGTGGCTAAGCCCACTATTGCCATAGCCGACAAATATAGGTTTCTTTTTAGTATTAGAATTTTTTCTTGTTGTAGCCATAACATTTTATTAGCAAGTTTAATTCACAAACGGTTAGCACAGTAGCTTACTAACGATATGAGGAATGGAATGATATAAGTCTCTGCAATAAATCTATTGAGCTACTGGCTCAAGAATTCCTTAGTACCTCGTGTGTATATTGTACTAGTACCATATTTCAATGGCGGCTACACACATCCACGACATTGGTAAGACATCCATACAACAATATAATGCATGCATCATAAGCTAATAAATACATGAAAAAGGTTGGTACTTAGCGTATTACATATGAATGACTGACCAGCCAAATAGATCTGCAAAATATGTAAGTGCATTGAAGTCATAGCAGAATAAATAAAAGTACAATGGCATGCATCGTACCACCCCACAGACAACCAATAAGATTACACTACAACAGAAAGGGCCATCACAGATGGTTCACAACTGTCATCATAAATGGTTATCAAACCATCTGAATTTATATGTCTATGATAATATGTGGTTATCACATATGACTCTCAAACCGTCTGTGATAATTACAACACAGATGGTTTTTCAAAAAACCGTCTGTGATATATCAAGTAGCACAGATGGTTCTTAATATAATCGTCTATGATATGCTAATTATCATAGACAGTTAATGCCAAAAACCATCTGTGATATATCATATATCATAGATGCTTCTCAAACAAAGCCATCTATGATATCTTACATATCATAGACAGGTAATACCAAACATCGTCTGTGATATTCATATAGCACAGACGATTTATTGCTACAAACCATCTATGATAGCTATTTGAATATCTATATTATTTCCTGTTTTTCGGCTAGCCTTAGGGAAAACTAGCCATGCCTTCTAAAATAAGCAAACATATTACATATATAGCACACGACAATCATTACACAGATCTCACAAATGAATTAAACAACTAAATGAAATACATTTTAATGAATTGTTTGATTAAGCATAATTGAGTGGTTAGAATTGTATCGAATGTTTCAACATCTATTCTTCATCGCCGGGGTAGAACTATCCAATCTTGTTTATAACCTCTGCTACCAAGAATTGGGAGAGCTTTCCTTGAATTTCAGCGAGTTTGTAAAGATCTAATGTACTTACATTGAATTCCACGCGCTATCGCTAGGAGTGTTAAAGTCATTAGCATATATATATATTATCGGCGTCGCCTTCATGGGAGCCGATACGCTGGCCTTTTGAAGAGGAGCTTGAGGTGGAGTCATAGAGCATTTTGTTTGATAGCCATGGTCATGTGGAGATCGTGACACAAAAGGGTCCAGGGTGATGTCCCTCTTGGGCCACTAGACAAATGTGTGAATGACATCCCCTAGTGTCATTATTTCTCTGTTTGGGGCCTGTCCAATAGGACAGCCCTAAAAACGTCATTAATCATGACCACCTGGACCTTTGCAAAACTGGTCCATAGCTGGGCATCGTGCACCAACGTCCCTGGCAGGCATGGATACGTCAACCACCACCCAACATCAATGGGAATGGAGCCAACAACCCTGATTCTGAGGATACACAGCATGGCCTCTTACATAACGATACATGATGAGCTAAGGCATCTACCAGGTCTATCTATTTAGCATTTAAGAGATGTATATTACTTGTATGTCATCGATAGATAAGTGGACGTCGCTATGTTCAGAAAGTGGCGTGGGCGTGCAGCCACTCCGATGTTGAGGGGGACTGGGTATTGTAATAATGGGGGTGGCTTGCAACTAGTTGTGGATTTCTCTCAGTTCTTTCCTCAATGCATCTATCTCTACTCAAAGTGAGGCAGTTATGTCCTCAAGTTTTGCATCAAAGTCTCGTCTCATACATTCCTCATGCTCAGCACTGGATCTCTTCTTACCCCTATACGCCTCGGATTCATTTGGGAATCCGTGCCTCCAAGATATGTAAACCCCTAGGCCTCGCATGCAACCTCGGTGCTCCTTGTTTCCAAGGGCCGTGGACACTATATCCCTCTCACTGACTACTTAGAAGGAGCCTTCGGAAGATTCGGTAGTTAACATTTGCTGCAAGAAGCAATCATGTTATTTTAGACCTATGAAGTTATGGACCTATTAACATCTAGGTAGTTTAGCATATCTTACCAAGTGTTGGGACACTTCCTCGTCTACAGGGTTTTTGAAAGAGACGATGGCTGAAGACGTGGTTGCTGACCTCGCTCTTAACCAGTTTTGGGCGCGCTCATTTGTGATGCTGACAAATGGTGGCAGATATCCGATCGGATTGCAACCTCATCCTCCATTGTGGGATTTTACTCGCATACCCAGCGGTGTCAAGTCTATGGGGTGAGTGTTTTGTGCCTACATAGCCTTGTGCGCCGCACTTTCCTATTTATATTTGGTTGTCGTCTTCATCCGCACAAAGGCCTCCCATGTTTCTAGTGACACAAAAGGATATCTCATAAAGGGTGTGCGATCCTTGGTCATGTACTGCATGACAAGCATGCTTTTGAAGTTCTTCCATGCTTTTCCCATCACGAGGAGTTCATGCGTTCCTGGACTTTTGCTGGGATCTCGAATGAGTTTGAAATTTCCATCCATAGCACATTTCTCTCATGTTGTCTTCATCCATACGGTGATAGGGACATGTACCCTTCTAATTATACCACAGATAGTCCAAAATGCTGCAGTTGCTTTCTTCAGTTGTAGAGGGATCCCATCCGGAGAGACCTCCGTGATGGTCATTCATCCCGCTGGCCTTTTGATACTCCTCTGCCATGCTTAGTTACCCTAGTCTTCTGAGTATTAGATCTAATTGGCGACATCAATAAGAACTTTGCATTGATTTCATAAGAATTTCAATAGTGCAATTAGTGAACAAGCATATATTTGGATTTAAATGAATTGTATATAAATGACAAAAATTGTATATAAATATATAATTCTACCATCTCATTAAAAGCATAAACATAAAGCCGAAAGCACGATGACGGCTGAAATGAACATAAAGAGCATTCTCAAGAATAGGGAATCAACTAAAATTAGCATAAAGCTCAAATTTTAGTTTAGTGCTATCGGATGCAGGGTTACACAAGAATTAATCTTGACCGTGCTGCTACTATGGTCAATACTCTTCACTAATTGGATATAAAAAGTGAGATTCAAACCTTGAGCTCTTAAATAGCAAATTACTTATCTACCAAGCTTAAATTCATCAATTAAACATTTGGCTAGTAGGAAGGCAAAGCTAGTGATCGTAGGATAGTATGTTAACTTAATATACTCCCAACAATACAGTCACAGATTCAACAAGTTTGACAGCACATAGAATTAGCTAACAAGTGAAACATATATCATGAAGCACTAAAGATCACAAAATAAATTAGCCAACTATTCCGAAAGTGACAAACCACTAGATTCACAAATGATAGTAATAGTAACTGTTGTTGTTACAGACCAAACAGAGAGAGAGTGGTATGGTAGTGGAGAGTTAGGTGAGCAATGCTTAGGGTTTCCCCCATGGCCTGGATGGTATATATATTCACATGGGGAGTGTTTTACAATAATACCCTTACATTCAGGTATCCCTCTCAGGGGCATTTATGTGATTATACATGTCCCGTTTTGGGCCTTACAGCCTTCTAATAGGCCGGCTGGCTTAGGTGGGGACCACCCCTACAATAGGAGCCTCTCATGGTGAAGGGCTTCACGGGCCGAAGCCATGTTGCCGAGCCATTTGGCCCCCTCCGTCCCTGCGGCCTGTGACCTTCAGTGACCTTGGGCAGAATTCTTATTTGCCGGTGCAGCCTGACTTCGCACCGAGGATATGGAGTCAAGCTAGTTACTGAGGCCGTCTTCGGCTTCGAGGTCTTTCAGTCATGGAGTCGGGGATGCCGGCGGAGTTGTCTGGGTGAGTCGACGTACAGCCCGATGGCCGCCCCCCCGACGACGGTGTCTTAATGGCACCGAGGATCGTAGCGCGCTGACGGGGCCTCTTCGACCCGCGTTTCTCGAGGCGCTGGGACACGTGGCGAAGCTTGACTAGGGCATTGTGCGCTGTCGTGGGGCTGCCTTGAGGGAGGCGTGCGCGCGCACGTGACCAGGCGGCGGGTGTCGGGTGCCGTATGCGTCTGTCCGGGGGCGCGGGACACGCGGCATGGCGGGACAGGTGCATCGGGCGCATGCTCGACCGCGATGCCTCACCTCTCACCGGTTGATCTTTCGTCGGTTGACCTTCCGCCGGTTGAACTTCCGCCAGTTTAGCCGTTTCCGACCGGGGGGAGTTGGATATATATGCTTCTACCGCCACATCGCCCTTCCGCATCCCTGGCTATTTGCTTTGTTGCTCTTTGCTTGGGCGGGCCGCGTTCCTGCAAGTGGCAACAAGGTTTGACTTGTTCTCGTAAGTAGGCTGCTTTGGTTCATCTGCGTTCTTTGATCGCACCGATTGGCGCTAGTATCAAAGAATGTTGATGGACTGAAGGTGGCCTATTTATAAGAACAACTCAAAACTTGTCGTAGATCAGTATTCGCGCTCCCCAATTGTGGGGAGCGCAGACAATTGGATCCCCACTTGTTAGGGTTGTGAGGCTGTCGCGCGGTCTTCGAAGTCGAGGTGGCCTCCGGCGTTGCTACGCGGGTTCGATCGGAGCGGATCCAGAGTCTTCACGCGGACTGGAGGTTGGAGGGCTACATGGTATCCCCCGGGTCGAGGACGTTACTCTGATAGCGTTGTGGGTTAGACCGGTGTTTACACGTCCCGGGACCCCGCCAGCTAGGGGCGACTTAACGAGACAGAGCCGAACTTGCATCTGACCTCGTTTTTTCATGTGCAAGACCGAGTCGGAGGCGCGACTGGACCCTCGAACTTGAGTTGGCGTGGGCGTCAGAGTTATCCCACGAGCTCGCAGTGGAGGTGGTCTTCGTGTTCACATCATAGACTTGTGGAGGCGCAGCAAGGTGCCGCTTCGCGGGGTCGAAGCCAAAGTCAGAGCCAGGGTCCACGCAGAAGTTGAATCTGGGGTGACTGGTCAATGACCTATTGTCATTGCATTGATGGCCTTGAGAATCGTACCGACTACCGACGCGGAGCGAAAGGTGAGTCGCATCATGCAGCCCGCATTCATTTTCGAGGGAGTAGACACGTGGCAGGACGCGATTGGCGCATTGTGCGCTGTCAGGCTGCCGCACGACCGTGGTCGTGCATCCATTTCTGACAGGGCACAATGCGCGTGGACGGCTGCGCCACATCGGCTCCCATTGATTGCGCTTGCCAATTGTCGGGGAGACGAGCAGTTCGTCTTCCTACCCTACCTTCCAGTCCCTTGCTTTCTTGCGCCCTGTGCTCTCGCCTTCTTTGCCGTCATGCTGCTCCCACCGCCGCTTAGTTCTCGGAGAACAATGGCTCACGGCGAGGAACGCGCTCAACAGGTCGGCGGTAGTACCTCATCCCGATGGTCACCGCCGCTCGAGGTTGAGTACACGGTCGAGGGGCGCGAGTCATCGCTGGTAGACAAATGGTGGGTGGCGGTGGTAAAAATGGAAGGTCCGTGTTCCCGCGTCTTGGGCCCGATTCTCATGACGGAGAAGACGATCTGCGCCCTCCTGCACGAAGGGAAGCTATCGGACCGCCGTGAGGTGCGATTGCCCGCTAGTGAGGAGACGGAACCGCACCCTGAGAAGTCAGAGCCAATCATCTTTGTTGCTTACTTTGAAGCAGGGCTTCGCATCCCGGCCGCCATGATTGTCAGTGATGTCTTGCGAACCTTCAGGCTCGAGCTGGCGCAGATGACTCTGAACGCGATAGCTCGCCTTGCCATGTACAGCTGGGCCCTGTGTATGGAGGCATGTTGGCCCAGCGCCTCGCTGTTCGCGTTTCTCCACGACGCGTGGTGTCAGCCGAAGAAGTTAAGAGGCGGTTAATTTTCCAACTTCGACAGCGTCAACTTCGTCCTGTGATCACCGTGTGGGAAAATCTTCCCTGCCAACTCGAGTCGGGCGAAGTGGGAGCCGAACTGGATGAAACGGTGGTTTTACCACCGTGTATGGGCCGACCGGTGTCGTTTAATACCACACTCGGCACGTCGATCGATGACGAGGACAGGCGGAGGGCGCAGAGGCTTGTGGAGATCACCGCCCGCTTCAACATGCACGACCTCGCCGAGGAGTTCGTCATGTATGGCGTGGCACCGCTTGCTGATGGGTGGCGCATCACCCCTGGGGGCCTTCGGCGCGACAATGTCCATCTGTCTGTGTCCTCACTGCCGAGACCCTCCAGCCCTCGTAAGTCTTGGGGAGCCTTGCTTTTCCCCTTCCCCCTATCGGGCTCCGCCTTTTTAACTCCGCCTCTTCTCGCCTATAGAGCCTCTCCTGGGGGACGCGGAGCGTGCGGTGGGTGTGTTCTTCGGACCGTATATGGCAAAGGAGCACGGCTTGCGCGTCGCTGCGACCGCGGAAGCGAAGCTGGGGTGGATAAACCTTGTGTGCGAAGCCCTAAGCATTCGCGTGCCAGAGCACGCCACTCCGGCCCCGAGCCAACCTCACCGCCGAGACGACGATGTCAAGGGGAAAGGACTGCCATCTCGTAGGAGGGCTCGGTCTTCTGCGGTCGTACCTAGTGTGTCGGCTGCCGCTCCTATCGGCTTTGTTGGTGCCGACAGTGCGGCGGACGTCGACTCCGACTCAGCGAAGTATGCCGATTCAGAATTGGAAGCAGGTGCGGAGGACGAAGGCGAGGGGTCCTTGGGCGGTGCCAAGGACCAAGAGTGCAATGCGAACAATCGGGAGGGGGAAGCTTCTTCGTCTACGGTGGTCGCTAAGGCGGAGCCGTCACCCGCGGCTGTTGCTAAAGCGGAGTCCTCGCCTGCAGCGGTTACCGAGGCGGATTCCCCGCCTTGCTCTCCGAAGGCGAAGCGATCGCGCACGCGATCACCCACTCGTCCAAAGAGGGGGTTCGCTATGGCGACCAGGGTTAGGGGCCTGTGGGATTCCGACTCCGACACAGAGGCCCCCCAGCCCGGGGAGCCAGCTTCCTCAGGGGGCGTTGGCATTCCTGCGATTCCCTCTGAGGCTGAGGGGACACCTCAGTGGGGTCCACCGGCTGGTGCTGAAGGTAAACTCACCCCCCTTGGCGTAATCCTATGGTGCATTTGTATGGCTCTGACTGTTACGTCCCTTCGCAGTGCCACGGCCCCCAGGCACGGACAGTCTTCGGGTTGCGGGGACATTCCTTTGGGAGGGACGCCTGACGCTCCTGAAACTATCATCGTGGAAGCAGCGCACCCAAGCTTAGCGGATTTCGTCCCTCGACCGAAGGTGGTAGGGCGTGGCGGGGGGTCGCGGATAATGCAGCCGTGAACTTGGATCGCTAGGCGCTGCTGACATGCGGGTCAGAGCTCCTGGGAGGCGCACTGGAGGCCTCGGAAATGAGGGTAAGTACTTGACCTTTAGTAGTGTGTCGTCATATAGGATCTTGCTGACTGCAGCGTCGTGCAGACCCTCGCCCTTGGCCGGGCACTGCAAACGGCTTACGCCCGTGAGCGGGAGGCGTTAGAGGACCGTCAATGCGCTGCCGAAGAGGCCCTTTGCGTGACCGAGGAGGTCCACTCCGCTAAAGATGAACATATCCGACTCTTAGAGGCAGAGCGTGCGAAGGTGATTTTTGGCGCCGAGGCGCTCGCGGAGGCGGCACAGCGAGCGGGCGCCGAGGAACGCGACGGCTTGCTTCAAGAAATTACTGCGCTGGAGGAGGAGAAAGCCACCTCACGGCATCTTTTGGGGAGCGAGACCGTACTCTAGGTGATGCCTCGGTGGCGGCATGGGACGCCAAGCTAGCTCTAGAGGGCGCCCTCAAAGACCTTGTCACCGAGGTACCGCCTCGCTCCTTCGGTTCTGAGAGCTGCCGCGGACGCTTCATCGAATCGCAGAGGCGTCCAACCTCGCTCTCAGCGCTGCCAAATCTTTCGGTAACCATTGTTCCTTCGTGACCTCGCGCCTGGCCTTTGCGCTGCTTCATCACCGGGGCTACCGGCATGTCTACGGGCTAGTTGACCCCGAGCTAGAGATGCCAGCCAGAGCCGGGGCGATGTCAGGTGCTGTGCGCTCCGTTCGTCTGGCCGCCCGGGCCTTCCATGAGCGAATCTGGGACTACATCCATTCGTCTGCTACGTCTTATTCATACTCCGTAGAGTGCACGCGAAGGCAAGCCTCTGCTGCGCCTTATTTATACTCTGTCGAGTACGCGTAGGGACAACATCCATGCATGCGCGAGAACAACGTCCGCGTCTTTTTCTTTATACTCCGGGCAGTACGTGTGGGGACAACTTCCACGTGTGCGCGGGAACAACATCTGCATCTTTCTTTTTATACTCCGTAGAGTACACGTGGGGACAACATCCACGCGTGCACGGGAACAACATCCGTGTCTTTCTTTTTATACTCTGGAGAGAACACGTAGGGACAACTTTCACGCGTGCACGGGAACAACATCCACGTCTTTCTTTTTATACTTCGGAGAGTATGCGTAGGGAAAACATCCACGCGTGCGCGGAAACAACATCCGCGTCTTTCTTTTTATACTCCAGAGAGTACGCGTAGGGGCAACATCCACGCGTGCGTGGGAACAACATCCGCGTCTTTCTTTTTATACTCCAGAGAGTATGCGTAGGGACAACATCCACGCGTGCACAGGAACAACATCCGCGTCTTTCTTTTGTCTACTCTAAAGAGTACGCGTAGGGACAACATCCACGCGTGTGCGGGAACAACATCCGCGTCTTTCTTTTTATACTCTGGAGAGTGCATGCGGAGGCGTCCCCCCACGCGTCTTATTTTATACTCACGAAGAGTGCACGCGTTTATTGCGTGTCTTTGTTTATACTCACAGAGAGTGCGCACATTTACCGCGTGTCTTTGTTTATACTCACGGAGAGTGCACGCGTTTACCGTGTGTCTTTGTTTATACTCACGGAGAGTGCGCGTGTTTACCGCGGTCATTGTTTATACTCACGGAGAGTGCACACGTTTACCGCGTGTCATTGTTTATACTCACGGAGAGTGCGTGCGTTTACCGCGTGTCTTTGTTTATACTCACGGAGAGTGCACGTGTTTACCCGGTGTCTTTGTTTATACTCATGGAGAGTGCGTGTGTTTACCGTGTGTCTTTGTTTATACCCACGGAGAGCGCGCGCGGAGGCAAGCCTTTGTGCGTCTTTGCACAAAATATGAAGCTTCGCAAACGGTGGATTTTATTGATCTTCCGTTTGCGCGGGCGAGCGACTACAAAAGATAGGATACTGACCAAAAACCGCTTGAGGGTGGGGATAGCAGTGACTGCTGGTGTCGTGGCAGCGAGGCAGGGCACGCGGGGAGCCTCTAGTGCTAGGGTGGCCCAAGTGGAAGCCCAGCAGGGTGCTTCCTGGAGCCGCTGAGGGCCTTTTGCGTTGTCGTGCCCGCTTTAGGAATTCCGGTGGACCTCGTGGTGCGGGCTTTGGGTACCAAGCTCTATGCGTCGGGCCATATCCTGGTCACCGTGGGTAGTGATGATACCGTGTGGGCCCAGGAGCTTGACGCATAGAAAACCATGGTGAGGGACTGCCCTGAAGGAATTGAGGGTTGGCCACCCCCAATATGGCATTGTAAGGGTATGGGATATCGACGACATCGAAGGTGACTTCTTCGCTTCTCACGTTGTTGTCCGGGCCAAAGGAGACCAGCAAGCAAATCTGGCCCAATGCCCTCAAGGGCTGACCTCCAAAGCCCTGTAACAGGATTCCCGAGGGGCCTGAGCGGCTTCAAGGGATTCCCATTTGGTTGAAGGCCGCTGCGAATAAAATGTTCACAGAGCTTCCTCCATCGACTAGGACGCGCTTAACGTCACATCCCGCGATGGCAACTTGAATGACCAGGGGATCTTGGTGGGGAAAATCCACGCCCTCAGCGTCAGCCGTTGTGAAGATAATTTCGTGCCACGCCCAGTCGGGCGGCGCCTACGCCGGGTATGCCGCTACGTGGTGTAGCCTCCGCTCATAGGCCTTCTGCTGTCGCGCCGAGGCAAACTCCAGTGAGGAGTCCCCGGAGATGACATTTATAACCCGGCGCTAGGCTCCCTCCGGGGCTTGAACCCGCAGGGGGCCTTCCTAAGGTTGTTGCACGTGGGCTTGAATCCACAGGGGGCCCTCCTAGGGTTGCAGCCCATGATCTTGGATCTGCATGGGGCGTTCTAGGTGTTGTTGGACATGGGCCACGACGGGCAGCCGTATCTCGGGGTTTCTATCCCTGGCGACACTCTGTCGAAGTGCCGCAATAGTGGTGCACGCGCGCGTGTCGTGGCCACCCCGACCATGCACCTCGCACCACTGGCCGTAGTGCTGGTCCTCCTGTTCCGCATGGGGCCTATCCTCGCGGCCCTAGCCGCACCCCCGCCCTCGGCCCCAGCGACCCCAGCTGCCGTGGCCGACGGGGGCGTTATCTTCAGAGCTAACCTCAATGTCGAAGATGTAGCAGGCTCTCTGGGACTTGTGTTGGCTGCGCTTAGGCTTGTCGCTCGACGAATCTTTGTGCTGGGCGTCCTTGCGCTTGAGGGCATCCTTCGATGGCTCCTGCTTGCGCTTGCTCTTCGAGGAGCCTTCCTTTGACGTGTCTCCGTTCTTCGTTGTGCCCTCCACCTGATTGGTGTTGGAGTCATCGCCTTGGCGCCATCGCGTGTCTTCCTCCGCCCTGGCATACACTTCCATCTTGTCGAAGAGCTTCGCCACCGTCTTGATTGGCTTCCATGCATTGTATTCGGCCAGCGGCCCCGGGCGGAGGCCCTGTACCACTGCGTTGATGATGGTTGTCTCGTTGACATCCTTGACCTGGCAGCGGACCATCGCGAAGCGCTTGAAGTATTCTCAGAGCTTCTCCGAGGGTTTTTGTTTGACGGCGAAGAGCTGATCCGCGTCGACGCGCTCAATGTAGTTTCCCGAGAAGTTGTTGTAGAGGCGGTCACGGATCTCCTCCCATGTGTAGATGGAGTTCGGCTCTATGGTAAAGAACCAAGAGAGCACCACTCCCTGTAGCGCAACGGGGAGCCTCTTCGCTTTTGTGGTGTCGTCTCCGCCTGCAGCTTCGATGGCAGTCTCGTACACACGCACGAACTCTCGAGGGTCCGTGTCGCCCTTATACGGCTCGATGGCGCTGGGGAACTTGATGTCCTCCGGCCATGCCGACTGCTGCAGTCCCGCGGGGACGCGACTGGAGTGGGGGCCTTGCGGCTGTCCGCCCATTCTGGCGTGGGCTCTGGCGCGACCACCGGCGGGGTCTGTTGACTCCGAGCCTCTTGCATATACCTCACGACTCCACGGAGATCCACTAGCTCCCGTTGGAGCGTGTCGATGGTCGTTAGTAGGGCGCTCTCCACCGTTGCCGCGGCTCGGGTGACCGGCGCACTTGGTTGCACTGCCGGGGCTGTGGCGACCACGGCCTGCGCTCTCGGATTGTCCGATGCGCCGGTGCGGTAGACTCCGGAGTCGGTGATGAGGCCGACACTACCGCCGAAACCGCTCACTGCTCCCACACTGGGTGTAGGGACGATGGTCGTTCCAGCACGAGCATCGGCGTTACCGCTCCGAATAACCCAGTCGGTGCTGCTGGTGTCGACCATCACGCCAGCAGTGGGGTTGATCGTCGCGCGCAGGGCGGGGTCGACCGTCACGCCAGCAATGGGGGTCGATTGTCGCGCCATGAGTGCCGATGTTCATGGCTGCCGCGCCTGTGTCATCGTCCACGCTCGTGATTGCCGATGCCGAAGCTCTAGTGTTGACGCGGGACTTCGTCGCGTGCTCCTTCTTCTTTGCCGCCGATTATGGAGCTTTCTTCAGTGCCATCCTTCTTCAGATCTTGAGGCTTACTCTTGTCCTCCCCACGGACGGCGCCAACTATTGTGGTTATAGACCAAACAAAGAGAGAGTGGTATGGTACTGGAGAGTTAGGTGAGCAATGCTTAGGGTTTCCCCCATGGCCTGGATGGTATATATATCCATATGTGGAGTGTTTTTACAACCTTGCCCTTACACCTGAGTAACCCCCTCAAGGGCATTTATGTCATTACATATGTCCCATTTTGGGCCTTACATCCTTCTAACAGGCCTGCTGGGCTTAGGTGGGGACTACCCCTACAACACCAACCATTGTAGTGTTTCACTTGACGAACTCCCAATAAATTGCATCCTCAACCATTCGTTGAATCGACGATTGTGCTATCTGAGAGACCATGTGGTTGTGACCCCATGTGAGTGATGAGTAATTGACAAGGGTTTTGGAAAGTTTGAGTTTGATCGGTGCATTTCATGCCATGACGGCATTTGGCTCAGTCGGGTTTGGTTAGACGGACTTATTGCATATTCTTTCTCCCGATTGGTCGTTTGGGCTATTTCATGAGTAAGTATGATTCATTGATGCTATTTATGCTTACATGTATCGAGCGGTGCTTTGTGATGTGTTTCTTGTCTGTGATGGCTGCAGGACATCGAGGCGGAGTCGTGGCGAGGCATGGAGTGACCGGACTAGGCACAAGCGGTGTCGAGGTCAGAACGGTCGGATGTGTTGAAGACGGCAGAGACTCGAGGTGGTTGCGAGGCTTGGATGACATGAGACGCGGAAGCTTCCCGGAAGGTGCAGGAGGGGCATTTTGGTAAAAGCGCAAAGATGCACAGGTGGAGGGGGTTCCGTTCGAGATTTAGCGGGCGTAACGGGTTGGAGACTCGTTAGCCAAAGGCTATAAATAGGAGTGAATCCTGTTTGTATGCATGGCTTTGGGAGAGAGTTAGGGTTTTACTTGAGTCAAAAGAGCCTTTGGAGAGGTTGTTTTGCTTTAGGGGCTATAGTTGTTGAGAGTGGGGGGAGGAGACAGAGGGTGTTCTACTTCTCTCCTTCGTTGTGTTCTTGGTTGTTCGTGAGTTTGTGAGAGGGAGAGATGAGTTCTTGATTTCTCTAAGCATGTATGGGATTGTAGGGATGGTATGAGTTGATACTCTATGCAATCATGTATCTCTCCTCCTCAATATCAATCCAAGATGGTTTTATTTGAGATGGACTGACTTCCTATTCTCTGCTTCGTTTTCATGCTCTCTGTTGATTTTCGAATTCTTGTGTTTTAGTGTTGATTCTTGTTGAGAAGGTGCAAAATGGGTTGCTGTGTGATGGGGTGTCGGGACACCCGGATTTCCGAACCCGAACCCTCTGTGTATTACAGCACTAGTCCCAGATCAAAGCTAGTGCACACAGTTAAACAGAAATGATTACATAACCAACAACGCTTTATTACAATAATAGAGAGTGCTGACCGAAAGGTCTCATTATTACAAATGAGGTTTCAAGACCTCACACACACGAAACACATCGGAAGCAAAAGATAAATCCGGCGAAGACCCATCAATACGCCACAGGCAATTGACTGGGGAAGCGCAACCTAGTACTCCGGGAACCCTTCGTTGAATCCGCACGCGAAGTACTCGTAGTCTCCCTCTTGAGCTTCATATTCTTCTGAATTGATTTTTAGTGCAGCATGTGAGTACAAAAAGTACTCCGCAAGTCTTGGGAAAAATGCAATAGATGCAAGGCTTAACAAAGGAAGGCTATATGGTTCTTTTGCACAAAGCAATGTTTTGTTTTAAATAACAGTAAATATTTTCGAAGGCATTAATTTGAACAAAGTAATTGTTTTAGCTGAAACTAGTAAAAATTTTATAGTGAAGGTTCTATCCACCAACACTACATAACCAGCTCTATCCGAGAAAGTTTAAAACTGCGGGTTACATCCACCCACTCTGGCTCCAACCGCCAGGATACCCTTTTGAGAGTTCCCTCCACTCTCGAGATCTCAAAACTTTGATTTTAAAAACCAAAACCAAAGATCTACCATGTGAATGCATTCCTTGCCCGCCCTTGACTGTGGGCACGGCTATTCGAATAGTTTGACACTCTGCAGAGGTTGTACAACTTTACCCCCAAGAGATAAATTGTCTTAACAGTCACCACGCTTCCTTTGGTATGAGACACAGATAAATTATCACAAAGCCTTCTCCTCACTCTAGTCTAGCTAGACATCACCCACTGAGGTTTCACCGCAGAAGGGTTAAATCCACCCAATCCGAAGCCCCCTCTTGCGCCATATGAGTACAGTAAATCCCTGTCCCTCACTGTGAATAACCAGTAAATCCCTGGCACCCACTTTCCACTGGTGGCACCTAAACTAAACTATCATGATTTAATCGGCTAGGTTGTACCCATATAGACTCGGGGTTGTACGATAGTGCTCAATCTGGACAATCACAAACGTCGGTCCTTAATCGACTAGGGCGGAACATACACTTTACAAGATCTCGTGCTTGCCGCACCAATCCAAACCAACCATCCGCCCCAGTCTAAACCAACTTTTACATTTCATTTATTTTTAAAAGAATAGTGGCAACACCAATCACCACTTATTTCTAAAATACAAATACCAGTTGAATAACATATGATTTCCCATTCCAAAGTTACAAAATAATTAAATAGCATGACTAAGCATTTTACTACCGTTCTAATATTACCAAAGAATTATATAATTCTCATTATTGAGACAAAGGTAATGCTAGGGTTACAAGGGTACATGGCATTCAAGTTCAATTGAGGGCATAACAAGGTTGGGTTAGCTAATGCCGTAATGACTTAAGGCACACATAGGAAGTGACGGCACAACAAGCGGAGCACGGTGACAGCACGGGCGGCTACAACGACATGGGTAGGAGAGAGGAATAAAATTCGGGCATAGGACATGAAGAAGTAGGGTGAGCACGGGCTAGAACGCGGCTTGGCGAAGCTAGGAAAATTGTTAGCTCGGCCAAAGACCCACCGGAGATGTCGCAAACGACGTTTGAACGACATCGGGAAGGAAAAGAAAAAACTTAATATCTTGGTGCTCGGTGAACGAAATCTAAAACCATTTGAAGGGTAGCTACCTGGGATGGTTTGGCACAATGTGACGTGAACGGGTTGGGGAGAACGCCACCGGATAGATAGGGACACGAGATGCAATTGGCGGCTATGGCGAGGTTCGGAGCCAAAAATTTGTGGAGGTTTTCAGGGAAAAGGAAGTGAGCATGGTGTAGAACGCGATGAGGCAAGTCTAAGAAAAATTACGGCAAGGGCTGAACCTTACCGGAGGCGACGAATCGACGTCGGGAAGCGATCTTGGCCTAGATTGGGGAAAACTCGATTCCGGGAGATTGGATGCACCAAAACCAAATTAACTTGGCAAGGAGGTAGATGGCATATGATGGCACAATGTGACGTGAAAGGATCACAGAAAAACTCACCGAATAGCTCGAGACGCGGCGAGCAAATTTGGGACCGAAGGGCCTCGTTGCCGACGGCGTCCTGACCTTTGAGGGGACTTGCCACGACTTGGGATGGGTTTAGAGGGGTCAAGAGGTCGTATTTATAGGTTGGAAGAGGTAGAAACCAGCTCCAATTCGCGGATTTTGATTTAGAGTCCGTTTTAGAAAATAGAAGATAAAAGGCAAACAGATGAACGAAATGGAAAGAGGTCAATTGGGATGGATTCCTTGCGTGATTTGGCACAACTTTCCTTTTGGAAGGACATTGAAATAAGGTCCGGATTGGAAGTTATGAAGAGAGAGGGAAAAGGAAGGAAATGTGTACAGAACTGGAATCGAGCTCTGCTCGCGTCGCGCTTCCTCTCTCTTTTTTTTGGAAATTTAAAATTGAGCTCAAACAAACTCCGAAAAATCCAAGACAATACAGACAAATTCCTTGTGACACAAGGAACACAAATAAAATATTTTTGGCAAATGTTAATGTTTAATTTAATTATATTAAATATTTTTATTTAATACAAATTCCAATTAAGCTTTAATTAATTTCGGAAAAATTCAAATGGTGAATTTTATTTTAAAAGCTTCAAAAAGGCTTTGAAAATCAGGATGTTACATGGGGATAGGTCTCAAGATCATTTGATTGGTTTCTCCCTAGAACAAAGTAAATGAATCAAGGATTTTTCATTTCTTGGTTTCCTGAGCCCTGTTCTTTCTCAGTTCATATTTCTAGGGTTTGGTGTCTCTTTTGATTTCCCTTGAGAGATTGTGCCCTAATTTGAGTCTCAGAGTCTCAAGGCTATTCCCTTGCTAATCTTTGAGTTTTATGATCAAAGAAATAGAGATAAGATGGGAATTTGAGTTTTTGGGCAGGTCTCTGTAAATTTTCAGTTTTTCCTCAAATCTGAATTTCCTGAGTTTCTGTTGATATCCCTTGCTAGTTGGAGTCTCTGTCGTATTTAGAATAGGGGTATGCTCTTTTAGGTGGAAAAGATTAGCTGTGAAACCTCAATTTGGCCAATTTCAAGTTGTTCAGGTCTGCTGCGCTGAATTTTCAGTCGACTGTCTTCAGGTTTTTGGGGGACCGGTCAGACCGGTTTTCATTTGGTGGTCTGACCGCACCATCAATGGAGGTCTGACCGGCCGTGTTTAACCGGTCTGACCGGCATACAATAAGCGGTCTGACCGCTCAGCCTATTGCGGTCAGACCGGCCTGATGAGGTTTGGCTGCTGGTATCCTTTGTCTATTGATATCGTTCGTTATCTCTTTTAGTGCTTGTGTTTTACCTTCCCTCTCTCTGTGGTTTTGAGTTTTTAGCGGGCATGGTCATTTACTTCATAACGTTTATTGTGTTGGACCGAAATGGCGACTGAGGGGGGGTGAAAGTCGCTTCTTTAAAATCTCGACCCTCAAAGTACCTTGCACTTGTGTTACATAGGAGGGCATGACAAGATTCGGTCCTTAGGGTTATTTGGGTGGTTCTACCTTAACCACACTCTTGTGCACCGCTGCACCATACTCTCGATCCATCCGCTCAGATAGCTAAGCAATTTGAGGGTTTTTGGAAGCATAAAAAAATCATACCAACATATACCAGTCATTACCACCATGACTTCCCAAACCAGTTTCTCATGAATAAAAGTGTTGCTTGTGGCACTTTTGGCACCCCGATTACCTAAGCAATACTAAGTCGGGCGAAATACTGTAGACTTATTTTCGAAAGCTATAACATTATAGTTTTCACTAAGGTGACAAGGCTCAGATATTCAAGAGTTTCAAATGAGAGAAATACTAACAAGTTCATCGTTGGATATATAACTAGCAGCATGAAATCGAACATAAATTTGCACATAAAATAACAACATGTAATTTGATAATTTAAACAAAAGTAACTTGCAGAAAATGTAGGTTCAACATGATCAAAGTATTGACTCGACTTGCGAGGTTTACCGCGGTCTTGAACTCACTCAAAGCTTTCTAATTTGACAGTCTTGCGTTCTTGGTTCTCGTCTTTGTCTAGATCTTAGTCTTGCTTGATCCAATGAAACTTCAGGATTCCAACTTCTAATTACGCACTAAACCACTGAATCCAAATAAATGCAAATGACTCAAAAGGTCCAAATAAATCCAATTGAACTCAGTTAATTTTTGGTATGATTAAATGAGTGATTTGAGGTTATTTGGGCATGGAGTATTTGACGGAGTCAACGGGGTTGGAGCAAACTGAGAAAATGACAACAAGGAAATCCGCTGAGACGGATGTCAAGGATGGTTCAGGATATAGGAATATTCATAGGAATATTGCTCTGTAGACTTGAGGATGACTTGGCAAGGCCGATGGTGGAACATGATGACTCTTATTTTTTATTTATCAAGGAAGTTACATGAGTCAAGTTAGACCTATGAATCGGTGTACGAGTTTTAAATGAACATTATTTTGTCAAACACTAATATTCAGGGCATATGTTATATATAAGCGATGTATACAATTCTTAGCTTACCGAATTAATCTTAGAGGCCAGGTTTATAGCATTTCATGGTGCGATATTTTATGTATCCTCAGTTATCACTAGGCTTAGTTTAATTTGAATTAGGATATATTTATACGGGTCCTAGCTTGTTGTATATATTTATACTCAATATTATTAATCACTAAATCTAACGTTAATATTTAATTAATAGCACCATTATTATCTTGCCTATACTTTAGTTACTATCAGGCTTAGCATTATTTCTAATTTAATTTAAATTTAGTTATCTGGGCAAAGCTTGTTATGCCGGGTCATATTTCAATATTGCTATTAAATCTATCACCAAGATTTATTTAATTGCGGCATGTTAAATGTTAGGGCATATATTTTAATTACAATTAAGGGTAATCCTGATTAAATTTGGACATTTAACCAAAGTCATTTTTTTATTAATGCCTTTAATTAATAATTAGTCTTTTAGATAATTATTCATACCATATTAATTTATTCATACATGAACTAATCCAAAATTAAATCTTCAATGATTTCATTTACACCCTAGTTAAATTTATTAGCTTCCCTAGTTTATTTCCTAATTTTCTTAATTAAAATGAGTTACAAAAAATGGAATAAAAATGTGAGGAAAAAGGTGCAGCCGATGGATTCAAACTCAGGACCTAAAGATAGTGATTTTTAACGTGCGCTCGGCTAGCCATGTGGGCAGAAGCCCTGGGCTAATAGAAGGAATGCATGCAAACGTAAAATGCTGAGTAGCGGCTGGGGCAAAATAGAGCAATGCAGCGCCGGCAGAGAGCAGCCTTGTCGGTGAGGAGCGGCGGCCGGAGGGGCATTGGTGACTGCCAAAATGGGTCGTGGGGGAGGTGAGCAGGCTACAAGAGGTGGCGAATTGGTCGGGGCAATGACGAGGCGGGCGGGCGGGCGGTAGTTAGAAGTGGCCGGTGGTGAGGTGGGCTCGGGGTGGCGGTGCCAACGTGGAGGAGAGGAGAAATTAAGGTGCGCACGAGCAGTAGGGGATACAGGGGAGCCTTTCCAGGGGGTCGGCTGAGTAGGAGAGTGACTGTGGTGGACTAGCGGCTGAAGCGGCGACGAGCAGATAGAGCGCACGGCATCGGCGAAGATGAGCTGGAGAGAAGCTCGGCCGAGGATGGAGGCGGCTTCGCGATGTGCTAATGGTGCTCTGGTGAGAAGGAATTGGTCAGTGGCGGTGTGAGCGGTGGATTTTGCTTCGGCCGGAGTTGGGGAAGTGTTGTGGTTACAGACCAAACAGAGAGAGTGTGTAGTAGTGGAGAGTTGAGTAAATGAATGGCTTAGGCCTCTTTCCTTATGGCCTATGTCTTATATATCTACATCCATATGGGGAGTGTCTTTACAATTATACCCTTACACATGAGTCCTCCCCTCAGGGGTACATGTCCCATTCTAGGCCTTACACTCCCTTAACAGGCCTACTGGGCTTAGGTGGGGGCCACCCCTACAACAGGAGCCTCTCATGGTGAAGGGCTTCATGGGCCGAAGCCATGTTGCCGAGCCCTTTGGCCCCCTCCGTCCCTGCGGCCTGTGAGCTTTTTCAACGTTCGAAGTGCAGTGTCCACCTTATTGCGAAGGCGTGACGCCGGGCGGCTTGTCGAAGGCTTCGTCACCCGCCGAGTCCTGCCGTGGCGGGGTCGAGGCCGTCGTCCGGAGTGGAGATGTTGGGCCTCTTTAGTGCATCCACATTCCATGGCGGCACCACGCGGCTCGGGGGATGTTGATGTACTGATGGAGGCCTATTTTTCTCGGGAGCTTGGTTAGCGTCTGTTAACGGCAACTGTCTGCACTTGCTGTGCCCGCTCTATATTTCTGCATACAACAGCAAGGTTTGCCCTGTTCTCTTACAAAGGCTCACCTTCAGTCGGGGCTTGCGATCAAGCCCGCTTTCCGAGGAAATCTTGGTGGACTGAAGGTGGTCTGTTTATGAGAACAAGCCAAAACTTGGCGTGACATGATCCGTGCCAGTGCGGTGTGTGGGCAATGCCGCCGGATGTGCCGCCCCGCGGAGGCGGTGCCTGCAAGACGAGTAGTGGGGTGGTGTTCCGAAACCACCGTTCTCCTGCCTTGGAAGATAGTAGGTGCGGAGGGCAGGCGTTTGCGTGGTGGTCCGGGGATGCTGAGCGGTGGTTGGCGCCTAGTCAAAGTAGACGCGCGAGCGCTCTGTCCCCTACCCTTCGAAGCGGTGGCAGCGGAGCTGGCGTCTGGTCAAAGTAGACGCACGAGCGCTCCGTCCCCTATCCTTCGAAGCGGTGGCAGCGGAGCTGGCGCCTCGTCGAAGTAGACGCGCGAGCGCTCTGTCCCCTACCCTTCAAAGCGGTGACAGCGGAGCTGGCGCCTCGTCAAAGTAGACGCGCGAGCGCTCCGTCCCCTACCCTTCGAAGTGGGGGCAGCGGAGCTGGTGCCTAGTCGAAGTAGACGCGCGAGCGCTCCGTCCCCTACCCTTCGAAGTGGTAGCAGCGGAGCTGGCGCCTAGTCGAAGTAGACGCGCGAGCGCTCCGTCCCCTACCCTTCGAAGGGGTGGCAGCGGAGCTGGCGCCTGGTCGAAGTAGACGCGCGAGCGCTCCGCCCCCTATCCTTCGAAGCGGTGGCAGCGGAGCTGGCGCCTGGTCGAAGTAGACGCGCGAGCGCTCCGTCCCCTACCCTTCGAAGTGGTGGCAGCGGAGCTGGCGCCTAGTGTCAGAGTAGACGCGCGAGCGCTCCGTCCCCTACCCTTCGAAGTGGTGGCAGCGGAACAGCCTCTGGTGCTTCTCGCTCGCGGGTGTGCTCGAGCGGGAACCATCCTTTGGTGCTTCTCGCTTGCGGGTGTGCTCACGCGGGACCCAGCCTCTAGCACGCCGCCTTGGTACTTCGCAGGTGGCGCGTGGGGGTGGGCCCCGTGGTGTACTTTGCCCGCCGTAGGATTAACCGGGGTAAACTGTGCTGTGAAGTACGTGGGGCCAATGCCCACACCTTGTTGATACTCCGAAGAGTGCGCGGAGAGCGCGTCCACGTCTTCGTTATACTCCGGGGAGTGCGTGGGGTCGGCATCCACGTCCTATTTATACTCCGAAGAGTACGCACTGGGGCGACGCCCGTGCGCGCGCGGTGTTCGCGCCTTGTTTATACTCCGTAGAGCGCGTGGGATCGGCATCCACGTCCTATTTATACTCCGAAGAGTACGCACTGGGGCGACGCCCATGCGTGCACGGTGTTCGTGTCTTGTTTATACTCCGCAGAGTGCGTAGGGATAGCGTCCGCGTCTTCTTTATACTCCGGAGAGTGCGTGCGGAGGCGGACCTCGACGCTACGTCTTATTTAGAGTCCGTAGACTGCGCGCAGAGGCTCGCCTCCGCGCGTTGCGGGCGGTGAAATTGTGTGCGGAGGCGAACCTCGACGCTACGTCTTATTTATACTCCGGAGAGTGCGTGCGGAGGCGGACCTCGACGCTACGTCTTATTTAGAGTCAGTAGACTGCGCGCGGAGGCGAGCCTCCGCTCGTTGCGGGCGGTGAAATTGCTTGCGGAGGCAAACCTCGACGCTACATCTTATTTATACTCCGTAGAGTGCGTGCGGAGGCGTCCCCCGCTCGTCTTCGTTTATACTCATGCCCGTATCTTTGACAGAGAGTGCGCGCGCGAACGCGTGTCTTTGTTTATACTCATGCTCGTGTCTTTAACAGAGAGTGCGCGTGCGAATGCGTGTCTTTGTTTATACTCATGCTCGTGTCTTTGACAGAGAGTGCGCGCGCGAACGCGTGTCTTTGTTTATACTCATGGCCGTGTCTTTGACAGAGAGTGCGCGCGCGAACGCGTGTCTTTGTTTATACTCATGCCCGTGTCTTTGACAGAAAGTGCGCGCGGGAACGCGTGTCTTTGTTTATACTCATGCCCGAGTCTTTGACGGAGAGTGCGCTCGTGAACGCATGTCTTTGTTTATACTCATGCCTGTATCTTTGACGGAGAGTGCGCGCGCGAACGCGTGTCTTTGTTTCAGAGAACAGGAGTTTGTGCAAACGGTGAACTTTATTAAATTCCCGTTTGCGCGGGTGAGCAATTACAAAAGAAGGGGAGGGGGATACCGACCACTAACCGCTATGAAGGCGGGGCGATTGCTGACGAGCCACTGCTGCCGGGGCAACCTTGTGCGCGAGGAGCGCGGGACGTTCTCGAGGGTTGCCCGAGGGCTCCGCATCCGCCCTCCCGGATTAGGTGCCTTGGCGAGCCGCGTGGCATGGACCTCTGGCGCCGAGCTCTATGCGCCGGGCCATGTCCTGGTCTCCATGGACGATGATAATGGCCCGCGGCCCGGGAAGCTTCATGCACAGGAAGCCGTGATGCGGGACTGCCCCAAGGGTGTTTAGGAGCGGCCGCCCTATTTTGGCGTTGTAGGGGTATGCAATGTTGACCACGTCGAAGATGGCGTCCTCGCTCCTGACGATGTCGGTTTGGCCAAAGGAGACTTGGAGGTATATCTGGCCTAAGGCACGCAAAGGTTGCCCTTCGAATCCTTGCAGCGGGATGCCTGAAGGGCGCAATCGGCTCCGAGGGATCCCCATTTGGTCGAAGGCCGCAGCGAACAGGATGTTTGCGGAGCTTCCTCCATCGACTAGGACACGCCTGACGTCGCATCCGGCTACGAGGACCCGGACGACCAAAGGGTCTTGATGGGGGAACTCCACGCCCTCGACGTCAGCGGGCGTGAATGTGACTTCATGTTGCGCCCATTCTGGCGGCGCCTGCGCCGGGTATGCCGCAACGTGATGCAGCCTCCGCGCGTAAGCCTTTCATTGTCTTGCTGAGGCGAACTCCAGCGAGGAGCCTCCGGAGATGACGTTGATGATCCTGCGCTGGGCTTCCTCCGGGGCTTGTAACTGGAGGAGGCCTTCCCGAGGTTGTTGTACATGCGCCTGGATCCATAGGAAGCCTTCCTGGGGCTGTGTTCCTTGGTCTTGGGGGTGTTGGACGTGAGCCACAACGGGCGCGCGTGCATCCGGGTTTTTGTCCCTGGCAACGCTCTGCCGTAGCGCTGCGATGGTGGTACAAGCGCGCGTGTCGTGGTTGCCCTGGCCATGGATTTCGCACCACTGCCCGTGGTGCTGGTCGCCGTACTCTTCGCGGGTCCGGTCGTCTCCACCCCGGCCATGTCCCTGTCCTCGGCCTTGGCGCCCTCTGCCTCTGCGACCTGCGGAGGCGTTGTCTTCGGAGCCGCCCTCGATGTCAAAAATGTAATGAGGTTTCCTGGACTTGCGTTGGTCGCGCTTGGTCCTGTCGCCTTGCTGGTCATTGTGTTGGGGGTCCTTGCGTTCGGAGGCACCCTTCGGCTGCTCTTACTTGCGCTTACCTTTCGAAGGGCCCTGTTTCGGCGAGTCTTCGCTCTTGACCGAGCCTTCGGCCTTGTTGGAGTTGGAGTCATCACCGTGTCACCTCCGCGCGTCCTCCTCCGCTCTGGCGTACTCTTCCATCTTGTTGAAGAGTTTCCCGACCGTCTTAATGGGCTTGCGCGCGTTGTACTCAGCCATTGGCCCCGGTCGGAGGCCTTGTATTGCTGCGTTGATGACCGTTGTTTTGTTGACGTCCTTTACTTGGCAGCGCACTTTCGCGAAGCGCTTGAAGTAATCCCGGAGCCTTTCCTCGGGTTTTTGCTTGACTGCGAAGAGCTGGTCCGCATCGACACGCTCGATGTAGTTTCCCTGAAAGTTGTTGTAGAGTCGGTTGCGGACCTGTTCCCACGCGTAGATGGACTGTGGTTCGATAGTGAAGAACCAAGACATCGCCACCCCTTGCAATGCGAGGGGGAGCCCTTTTGCCTTCGTGGTGTCATCTCCGCCAGCGGCTTCGATGGCGGTCTCATACACGCGCACGAACTCTCGCGGGTCGGAGTCGCCTTTGTAGGCCTCGATGACGCTCGAGAACTTGAAATCTTCAGGCCATGGTGCCTGCTGTAGGCCCGCAGAAAGCGGGGACTCCGGGTCTACGCGCCGTAGTGGGGCGCGGCTAGACGTAGGGGCATCGCGGCTATCCGCCCTCTCCGGGGCGGGTTTGGATGCCACCGCCGGAGGGGCGTGTTGGCTCCGAGCCTCCTGCATGTCCCGGACGGCTCCGCGGAGGTCTGTTAGCTCCCGCTGAAACGCGCTGAGGGCCGCCAGCAGGGCAGTCTCCACCGCGGGCGTGGCCGGGGCCATCGGTGCGCTTGGCGGTGCAACCGGCATGGTGGTAACCACGGCCCGCGCGCCCAGGCTGCGCGTCGCATTGTCCTGGAGGGCCCTAGAGCTGGTGATGAGGTTCGCGTCACTGCTGGGGTCATTCACTGCTTCTGCGTCGGGTGGAAAAACGGGTGCGCCTGCGTTGCCACCGCCGGGGTTGGCCGTCGGGGCAGTGCTGGTGGGGTCGGTCGTCGTGTCCGTGGCGGGGTTGGTCGTCGCGTCGACGGCGGGGTTGGTCATCGCGTCGACGGCGGGGTTGGTCGTCACGTCGATGGCGGGGTCCTCGGTCGCACCTGCACCACTGCTCGTACCTGCGGCTGCTAAAGCCGAAGCCCTTGTGCTAACGCGAGACTTCGCCGCTTCCGCCTTCTTCTTCTTCGCCGCCGACGGTGAAGCTTTCTTTGGTGCCATCCTCCTTCAGACTTGAGGCTTGCTCTTGTCCTTCCCACGGACGGCGCCAACTGTTGTGGTTACAGACCAAACAGAGAGAGAGTGTGTAGTAGTGGAGAGTTGAGTAAATGAATGGCTTAGGCCTCTTTCCTTATGGCCTATGTCTTATATATCTACATCCATATGGGGAGTGCCTTTACAATTATACCCTTACACATGAGTCCTCCCCTCAAGGGTACTTATGTCACTATACATGTCCCATTCTGGGCCTTACGCTCCCTTAACAGGCCTGTTGGGCTTAGGTGGGGGCCACCCCTACAACAGGAAGAATGGGCTTGCCGGCGAGCTACGGTGCATGGGAGCTCTATTGCTCAGGGTGGAAGGTAGAGAGGGGTGTGGCGATGAGAATGGAGAGCCGTACCGGCTTTAAAGGCGGCGGAGAGGTCATAAACAAGATTGGAGAGTTCTACTCCGGCGATGAAGCATAGATGTTGAAACATTTGATACAATTGTAACCACTCAATTATGCTTAATCAAACAATTCATTGAAATGTACTTCATTTAGTAATTTAATTCATTTGTGAGATCTATGTAATGATTATCGTGTGCTATATATGTAATATGTTTGCTTGTATTAGAGGGCATGGCTAGTATTTCCTGAGGCTAGCCGAAAAATAGGAAATAATATAGATATTCAAATGCTATCATAGACGGTTTGTAGCAATAAATCGTCTAAGCTATATAAATATCACAGACGATGTTTGGTATTAGCTGTCTGTGATATGTAAGATATCATAGATGGCTATGTTTGAGAACCATCTGTGATATATGGCATATCAAAGATGGTTTTTGGCATTAAACATCTATGATAATTAGCATATCACAGACGACTATATTTAAGAACCATCTTTGATACCTGATATATCACAGACAGTTTTTTTTTTGAAAAACCATCTGTGTTGTAATTATCACAGATGGTTTGAGAGCCGTCTGTGATAACAACCTATTATCATAGACACATAAATTCAGATGGTTTGATAACCGTCTATGATGACAGTTGTGAACCATCTGTGATGGCCCTTTCTGTCGTAGTGTACACTTATTGGTTGTCTATGGGGTGGTGCAAGGCATGCCATTGGACTTTTATTTATTATTCTATGACTTCAATGCACTTATGCATTTTGTGGATCTATCTGGCTGGTCAGTCATTCGTATGTAATACACTAAGTACCAACCTTTTTCATGTATTTATTAGCTTATGATGCATGCATTATATTGTTGTACGGATGTGTTACCAATGTCGTGGATGTGTGTAGTAGCGATTGAAATATGATACTAGTACAATATACACACGAGTACTAAGGAATTCTAGAGCTAGGGGCCGATACATTTATTGCAGAGACCTATATCATTCCATTCCTCATATCATTAGTAAGCTACCTTGCTAACCGTTTGTGAATTAGACTTGCTAATAAAATGTTATGACTAAAAAAAATTCTAATACTAAAAAGGAACCTATATTTGTCGGCTATGGCAATAGTGGGCTTAGCCATTACGAAGTGGGTGCACGTGGCATGGTATGGGCACATTCGTCTGACCACTATGACAATTGTTTGCCTAGATAAATATTATCTTTCATTTCTCTGATAGTAAAATAATAATTTGACGACAAACCTGAACGCTCGTCCGCCCATGGGTGTAGCCATAGAGCCCTACGCTCGTTAGTCATATGTTGTGACATATGCACTGCACATATTCAACTCTCCCGCTAGCCATATACTCGGAAAGAATTTACTCCACGAACCATTTTGAATATTGAAGAGGGTAATTTTGTAGCGCACAGATATACCCAAAACTTTTTTTTTTGGTGGCGCACAGATATACACAGCACTCCTCTGCTTGCTCTAATATGTAAATTTAGGATTTGCAATTTTGTACAGATAGTATACACCTATCTAAATAAATATCATTTTTATAATACTTGTACAACCTTAGACCAACTTGACATTGGCTGTATGTCCTCCCATATCTCTCTCGCCATGCCACTATCTACTATATAGACCACTATTTTTATAATACTTGTACAGATAATACTTCTTCACGTTACCTTCCCATTCAGGCTCATGCATGTAAGATAGAGCTTAGCCCTATCTACTTTGGCTTCAATCTAAAGTGGCATCATACTATAGATACAGCTAACGAAGGATCGATGACTACTTCAAGCCTTGATTGTCACTTTGTGTGGTTAATTAGTGTGATCGAGCTGTGTTAAGTTGAAAAAACAATCTACTTTGGCTTGATGCAAGCTGGTGCACATCGTGGTCCAGATCCGTCATACTCCGTGCTCCACCTGCGAATTAGTGTGGACCACCACCGATTTATAATGCACACATGCATTTAAACGCGCATGTACGACAATTTCTGCGAACCACATGTATACATGTCTAGGTCATAACAATAAAATGTTTGGATAAGACCGGCTATACATAGGATAGACGGAGTAGCCACCGTAACATCCTGTTTTTAGTGCCTTTTCAAGTTTTTAATATAAAATTAACCATTTGTATTTTTCTTGAATTAATTAAAGCTTAATTTGAATTTTTACAAATTAAAAGGATTTAATTTGACTAAAGTAAACTTCAATTAAATAAAAACCTATTCCATTTTGGTTTGTTGTGATGCAAGGAATTTTTCTATATTTTGTTGGATTTTCTGCTATTTTCTAGAGTTCAATTTGACTTAATCACTATTATCAAATTCAAGATTTAGTAAAAATCTGGAGCCCATCCTATTTCCCTTTCCGGTCTAGCCCATTTCTCTCCACAGCTTGGTTCGCGCTCGGCCCAACTCCCTCCAGCCCGCAAAATTGTGCCACATCAACCCTTAGTGCCACATCAGCAAAGCCTTGCCAGCATATACTGTTCCATGCACCGAGTCCATGGTAGACATCAATGTTCCGTAGACTTGGTCCATACACCAAGGAGCCCACTTCTCTGAGCCAATTCTCTTTAGGGTAATAATTCAGTCAAAATTAAAGACCTTGCTAATGTCATAAATCTGATTTTTTTCGAAAATAATTCTAGAAAAGACAAATAGGATTTTTTTTCCTTTTTCTTAGAATTATATCTTCCGATAGCCCATTCTCCTCCGTCCAAACGCTAATCGACCCGATCTTATTCCTAAATTCATCTAAAATTGAGCTCTATCTTTTGGTCTTATTATGTAGTTTCTGGATTTTATTTAGATTTTATTTGAAATTATTTGTATTTTATCCGTCTTCTCTCTCATTAGATAATGTCTTCGAATGAGCAAAAGTAGGAACAAAAGATCAAGAGTTGGTAACTTAGTAAGGCCAAGACAAGTCTTGACCATTGTTGATGGTGAACCAGTTGTTTTAAATCTATTATTTATTATTTTGCTTTAGATTATTATGAATTGCTAATTTATTACAAACTTTTGTACTTAGTAGTTATTAAACAATTTAATTACTGCCCCAAATGACAATTTGAATGTCATTTTTCCATTGTCACCATAGGTTGGGTAATTATTTTGTGATGCAATACTAGTATCCATATAGGTTGTACATTTAGAATGCTTAGCCATGCTTATACTACTTTGGATTCATTATCACATGTTGATTAATTAATTAATTTTGACTAAATGAGATTTTGAATCGTAGTGGTCAGCCATAGTTATAAAATTTAAGTACCATGACATAGGTAGTGTCCTTGGTGTTGGCTACATAAAATGATTTTCACTTGGGGGAGTAATCTTGCAATAAAGGGGGGAGTATGGTCAGCACTTTCAGATGTGGATGTCTCGCATGGGTAATTCTCTTTCAATTCCCATTGGAAACTACTACTTATTTGGTATTGCAAATGAAAGCATGCCTTATGCTGATAATTACTTGCATGGTAGAGCCTCTCTACCTCGAGCCATGCATGTCTACATAACATTCTGACACACTATAAGTCTTGCTAAGTACCAAAGTACTTGTTTGTAACAGCCCAGCTGTTTGTTTCAAAAATTTCAGCAAAAAAAAATTAATTTAATTTAAAATAAAGTGTTCTTTGGTTGCCTAAATTTTGAAGATTTTATTTGCCTATTTTTAGCTTTTTAAAAAAAGCTTTTACAAAAAGTAATTTAACTAAAAACATAAAATTATTATTAAATAAAAAGATATTTTGAATTTTTTTAAAGATATCATTTCAAATTAAGTATTTAAAAGCATTTGGCTTTTATGTGGATTTTCTGTGTTTTTCTGGTGTTTATTTGGATTTATCTGAATTTTATTTCAAAATCTAAAGCAAGAAAATGTATTTTAAATATTTTATTAAAGCCAAAAAGAGTTTATTTTATTTTTCTCAACCTTCCCTAAATTTTAAAATAATTTTTGAGAATTTGTTGGAATTAAAAAATAATTGTAAAAGTTAAAAAGTATTTTATAAAATTATTAAATGCAAATATGAAATTAAAAATATATTTCCTAAGTCTATAATAGTTCCAGAAATTTTCTATGAATTTTCTGGAATTTTTAGACACTATTTATTATTTTCTAAGTATTTATAAAGTTTCTAGTATTTTCTGAAAATTAATCCGAAAATAAAAATCAATTTTATCCTAGCTTGCCACGTGTCGCTCTCATATTTAATCGTTCTCTCTCCACGATTTAATCCTAGCCATACAAAGTCAGTTACCTCTTCATATCCATTCAAAAGCCATGAATCATTCACTTGCCACGTGTCGCAAATCCGATGGCCCGTACCCCTTCACTTCCTCTCTCTCTCACCGACGCATGGACCCCACATGTCATATGTTTCTTCTACCTCTCCTTCTTCCTCCTCCCACCCTCTCTCTCCTCCACCATTAGAGCCGAAATAAAGCTTTGATTGCCATCCGTTTCTTCCTCTTAACTCCCGATTAAATCATGCAATCGAATGCCCTAATCACCCCCACTAATCCACCGGCCGTTTCCCGTCCTTTAACTCTCTCAAAACCGAAATCCCTTCACCTCCTCTCTCTTCTATAAAAGGACCTCCCCACCACCCTTCTCCCCCCTTCGGCCCCTCCAACTGCCACCGCCCTTCTTCTCCTCTCCGGCCGCCGCCCCGCCGCCGTGCGCCGCCCGGCCGTCTCCCGCTGGCCGCCCCGCACCTCCCCCCCGCCGCCGCCACCCCCCGCTGCCGCCGCCCCGCCTCTGGCCGCCGGTGAGGCCACCGGCCGCGCGCCACCATGTGCCTCCTCTTTTATTCTTTCACTAAGTATTTTGCACCTGGTTTATTTTGCCTTGATGATGCTTCTTTATAATGAAAGAACAAAGACTCACTTGGCTAGGGGAGGCAAGTTAGAGCATGCATGTGTGAGGTTGTGGGTTCAGATCCTGGGCAAGGCATGTTTTTGGTTGGACTTTGGCCAATTTTTGTTCACCTTTAGTCAATGACAAGCGGGACCCACTTGTCATATACTATTAAAATAAAAATCCATCACACACTCAAATATATCCAAAAATCAGCCAAAAATAAGATTCCAGAGGATATTACCTCGGTTTTGCATTTTCTGGAATTTCCAGTGCATTCAAACTTCCAATTGCTCGTTCTCCGTCGAACTCCGAATTCAGTGATTCAAATTTCTAAATTCTCCTCAAATCATAAACTACCCATTTTTGGACTCTTTTTGAATTTTTGGATTTTATTTGAATTTATTTGTTTGATTCTTCGCGCGTAGATTTTGACGAATTCGGAGAGAACGACGCCGACGATTCGCACCAGGTCTTCGAGCAAGGCAAGTTACACCTTTGATCATGTTGAACCTAATATTTTAAATTAATTATGTTGTTTTTAAATTATTATTGCATGCGTAATTTTATTCAAGTTAGTTTAAATTCAGTTTTGAACTCTAGTTACACCCAAATTCTTTGGACAGCCAAATTTGATATTGCTTACCATTATACCTTGTCAACCCTAGATAAAACCTAGTAAGTACATTAGCACTAACTAGGAATTTTGTAGAAATGCTTAGCCATGTTTATACTGATTATGGTTTGGGATGATCTTTCACATAAAATGATGAACTTTAAAACTGGATTCTCGACTTTGGTGAGTCAAGAATGTTTATAAAATAATTTCCAAACAAAATATGAAACTGGTTTAGACTTAGGCAATGGTACGGTGGTGGGTGCTTGCTGGCTTGCTGGCATGCATGGACGTATGTGTTGGTGGCGTGGTCACATCAGGCGCTTTCTTGGTTTTTTACCATAGAGCTAAACTCCATCTACGCGTGGGAGCAGATCCGCGACTGCCTTCACAACAACTTCCAAGGGAACTACGTCGAGCGGGTCGACGCAGACCAGCTCTTTGCAGTGAAGCAGAAACCTTCGGAGAAGCTCCGGGACTACTCCAAGCGCTTCACGAAGGTGCGCTGCCAAGTCAAGGACATTAATGAGACAACCGTCATCAACGCGGCCATACAGGGCCTTCGTCCGGGCCCCATGGCCGAATACAACGCGCGGAAGCCTACCAAGACAGTCGCCCAGCTCTTCGACAAAATGGAGGAGTATGCGAGGGCAGAGGAAGAGGCGCGGAGACGCAGCGGCGCCGCCCCCAACCTCGCCCAGGCGAAGCGCTTGCCACACGAGGGGGGGGGCGGGTGATGATTCCCCGAAGCAGGGCCGCAGACGAGAACCCGGGGAGACACTCCCGACGGTAGCAATACCGGGGAGCAGGAAGGCTCTTCAAGGGGCAGGCGCAAGCCCCGACGTCGCCAGCGCAGGCCACAAAAGGTCTTCCATGTCCTCGGCGTCGAGAACACTCCTCGAGGACCCGCCCCCACCTCGCGAGGAGGGGGCCGAGGATGGGAAGACGGACCAGATCGCGACGGGTGACCCCGCGCGGAAGAAAAAATTCTAGATTACGGCAAGTGGTGTGAGGTGCACGGTTACGGCGATCACCACACGAAGACGTGCATCGAGGTCATGGAGTTGCGACGGATGACGGCCCGAGCTCAGGCCTCATCCGGGGAAGGCACGTGGTGCCGCTCCATCAGCGTCATCACCGGAGGGTCCCTATCGGGGGCCCCCTTGGAGCAGCCGCAATCGTGGGTGCCGCCCCGCGACATCACCTTCACCCTGAATGACGCCAGGGGTGTCGAGTTCCCTCACCAATACCCTTTGGTCATTCAGGCGCACATCGCAAGCCATGATGTCAGGCGCATCCTCGTCGACGGGGGGAGCTCTGCGAACATTCTATTCGCGGGGGCCCTCGATCGTATGGGAATCCCCCGAAGCCGCTTAGAGCAGTCAGGAGCTCCACTTCAAGGCTTCGGAGGCCAACCGCTGGAGGCCATAGGACACGTGTCCCTTCCAGTTACATTCCGACAGGAGGGTAACACCCGAAGCGCGCACGTCATCTTCGATGTCGTAGACATCCTGCACCCCTACAACGTCATATTGGGACGGCCCGCCATCAACTCCCTCGAGGCGATCCCGCACCACGCCTTCTTATGTATGAAGCTCCCAGGCCCGGAGGGCGTGATCACTGTCTTCGGCGACTAGGACCTCGCCAGGCGCATCGAAGTCAGCAGCCGGGACTCACACCGCCCGGTGCACGCCCTCTCAGGCATGCTCGGCGAAACGCCCTCTGCCCCGGGATGGACACCTAAGCCTCGGCCCGAAGGTGGAGTCAAAAAGATGCCGCTCCAGGCGGAGGGGCAGTTTGTGTCCATTGGCGAGGGGCTCCCTACGGAGGTCGACCGAGACCTACTCCAGGTGCTTCAGAACAACGTCGACATTTTTGCATGGTCACCGGAGGACATTAAGGGCATAGACCGCGCAGTAATCGAGCATCGCTTGGCGGTCCGCCCTGACGCCAAGCCAGTCAAGCAAAAGCTTCGTCGCATGTCCATGGATCGGCAGCAGGCGGCCAAGGTGGAGGTGGCGAAGCTTCTCCGGGCCGGGGTCATTCGCGAGGTCCACCACCCAGAGTGGCTCGCCAACCCTGCATTGGTCAAAAAGGCCAGCGGGGCCTGGCGTATGTGCATTGATTTCACGGCACTCAATAAGGCGTGCCCAAAAGACAATTACCCCTTGCCACGCATCGATCAACTGGTCGACGCTACCGCCGGGTGCGAGCTAATGAGTTTCCTGGAGGCCTACTCTGGCTACCACTAGGTATACACGGCCGAAGACGATGAGGACAAGACCAGTTTCATCACACCGATTGGGACTTTCTGCTTCGTCAGAATGTCCTTCGGCTTGAAGAACGCAGGCGCTACCTTTACCCGCCTCGTCGCACTTGCCCTCGCCGCCCAGCTCGGTAGGAATGTGGAAGCCTACATCGACGACGTGGTAGTCAAAACCCGGCGGCTTGCTTTGCACGGCCGGGACCTCCAGGAGACCTTCGACAACCTCAGGAAGGCCGGCATCAAGCTCAACCCTGGCAAATGCGTCTTCGGCGTGCAGGCGGGCAAACTACTGGGCTTCCTCGTATCCGGACGGGGCATCCAGGCGAATCCCGACAAGGTTGAGGCCATCCTGGGTATGGAGCCGCCCAAGACAACGAGGGAGGTCCAGAGGCTGGCGGGCCGCATGGCAGCCCTAAGCCGCTTCCTATCTAGGGCGGCGGAGCGGGGTCTGCCATTCTTTAAGACACTCCGCGGGTGCGACGGATTTCGTTGGGATAGCGACTGTGCGGAGGCCTTCAACGAGCTCAAGAAACACCTGGCGAGCCTCCCCACTCTGGTCGCCCCGGCACCAGACGCTCCCCTCTTGCTCTATCTGGCCACGTCGGTTACAGCGGTCAGTGCCGTCCTCATCCTAGAGGAAGGCGCCGTACAGCGGCCCGTATACTTCGTCTCCGAAGCCCTCCAAGGCGCCAAGACAAGATATACGGAGCTTGAAAAGCTTGCTTACGCGTTGGTCATGGCCTCCAGAAAGCTTCGACACTATTTTTTGGCCCACCCAATCACAGTGCCTTACTCGTTCCCCCTGGCGGAGATGTTACACAATAAGGAATCCACGGGGCGCATCGGCAAGTGGGCTGTCGAGCTCGCCCCGTTCTCCCTGACATACGCCTCGTGGACGGCAATCAAATCTCAAGTTCTCGCCGACTTCCTCGCAGAATGGACTGCGCCGGCTCAGCCCGCCCAGAAGCACGACGACCCGGTATGGACGCTCACCATCGACGGAGCCTATGGCGTCGCGGGCGCGGGCGTAGGCGCAGTGATTGTTACGCCCGAGGGGCAGCGCCTGCTATACTCGGCGAGCCTCGCGTTTCTGGCCACCAATAACACAGCTGAGTATGAAGCGCTGCTCTTCGGCCTGACAAAGCTCAAGGCAATGGGTGCGCGGTGAGTGCTCGTCCGCACAGACTCGCGTTTGGTGGCAGGCCACGTAGACAAGTCATATCAAGCAAAGGACCCTGAGCTGGCCAAGTACCTCGCGGCCGTAAGAGCGAGGGAAAGGCATTTCTTGGGCGTCACGGTCAAGGCCATCCCTCGCGCGGAAAATGAGCAGGCCGACGCCCTCGCAAAGGCGGCCAGCCAACAACTGCCACCCCCTGACGGGGCGGTTTACGAAGTGTTACCACAGGCGGCCATCGCGCAGGACAACCGGGTCGCGGCCCTCGTTCACCACATCGTCCAGCAGGGCGACTGGTGAGAGCCTATCTTCAATTTCCTGTAGGGTATTGCCGAGCCGGAGGACCCCGCCGAGCTCCGGCGTCTGCAACACCGTGCCAAATCCTTCCAGGTGTTTGAAGGGACACTCTACAAAAAGGGAGTCTGCGCACCGCTCCTGCGCTGCCTCTCGCGCGAAGAGGCGAAAAAGCTCCTTGCGGAGATCCACGCGGGGGTGTGTTGGTCTCACCTCGCGCCGAGGTCGTTGGTCGGCAAGGCATTCAGGCAAGGCTTTTACTGGCCAACTGCCATCACTGACGCCCATGACCTCGTGCGTCGGTGTCAAGGGTGCCAGTGGATGGGACGTATCATCCGCAGGCCCCCGACGAACCTCAACCCTATTCCCCCGGTGTGGCCGCTGGCACGCTGGGGCGTCGACATAGTGGGGCCACTTCCCTGAGCCCCAGGGGACCTGCAGTTCGTGGTAGTTGCGCTGGAATATTTTTCCAGATGGTCGGAGGCGGTAGCCCTGGCCAAAATAACCTCGGCGGCCATGCAGCGCTTCCTCTGGCAGAACATTATATGTCGCTTCGGCGTGCCTAGGGAGCTCACCGTTGACAACAGCCTGCAATTCGATGCCACCCTATTCAAAGAGTTCTGTGACGGCATGGACATCACGCTTCGGCTCGCCTCGGTCGGGCAACCCCAGTCCAACGGAGTAGTCGAGAGGGCAAACGACGCCATCTCTATCGCCGTCAAAAAGCGCCTGGTCGGGTTGCCGAAGGGCAAGTGGCCGAGCGAGCTTCATAGCGTCCTCTGGTCCCTTCGCACAATGGTAACACGCCCGACGAGATTCACGCCTTTCAAGCTCCTTTTTGGCGATGAGGCAATAACGCATGAAGAAATCAAGGCTGGTTCGCGGAGGGTCCTCGTCCAAGCGCCCGACGAGGAGCGTCGCGTGTCCTTGGACCTCCTCGACGGGGCTCGGGCGAGCGCAGCCCAACATGTCGAAAAGTACGCACAGTAGACAGTGCGTACTCGAGACCGGTCCATATATCCGCGAGGGTTCAAGCCTGGGGATCTCATCCTCAGAACGGCGCTCCATGCGGAGATCGTTGGCAAGCTGGAGTCCAAGTGGGAAGGTCCATACATCGTGGCGGAAGCATTACAAAAGGGAGCATACCGCCTCGCCACACTCGACGGACAAACTTTCCGCCACACATGGAGCGCGGATAAGTTGCGGCGATATTACGCCTAGAAGCAGGACGAAAATTATAATGACATCAGCCCCTCGTTGTACGATGCTCCCCCGCGCAAACGGGAGTTCAATAAAACTAGCTGTTCGCAGAAAGTACCTTGTTGTCTGGCCACCATGTGCAGAAGATCACCCCTGCATTCAGGTCCGCCTCCGCACGTGCCAGTCTACGGACTCTAAATGAAGTCGTAGCGTCGAGGTCCGCCTCCGCACGCGCCAGTCTACGGACTCTAAATGAAGTCGTAGTGTCGAGGTCCGCCTCCGCACGCGCCAATCTACGGACTCTAAATGAAGTCGTAGCGTCGAGGTCCGCCTCCGCACGCGCCAATCTACAGACTCTAAATGAAATCGTAGCGTCGAGGTCCGCCGCCGCACGCGCCAGTCTACGGACTCTAAATGAAGTCGTAGCGTCGAGGTCCGCTGCCGCACGCGCCAGTCTACGGACTCTAAATGAAGTCGTAGCGTCGAGGTCCGCCCCCGCGCACGCCAGTCTACGGACTCTAAATGAAGTCGTAGCGTCGAGGTCCGCCTCCGCACGCGCCAGTCTACGGACTCTAAATAAGACGCAGCGGGGGGACGCCCTTGCGCGCACTCTCTGGAGTATAAAGAACACGCGAATTCCGCGCACGCACAGGCGTTGCTCTTGTACGTACTCCTCGAGTATTAAAGCAGCATACAATATTAAGAACGGGTACTACTTCGGTTCACTGCAAAAAATGTCGGGGTTACATGACCACAAGCAGGAGCGCACAGTACACCACTCCCCTAACCATTCGCTCATCCCTCGCGCGTTGCCGATGGGCCCGCGCCGCCAGTATGGCGCCGGGGAACTCCTTCGAGCCAGCGGAGGAAATCCCCACCCCCGTGCAGCGTTTGCTGCACTTTAACCTTGGCCGCGTCCTCCCCGACATAGCCCCAAATCCGTCGGTGGAAGTTTTGGAGGCCAGGCTCAATGAAGCGAATAGCGTCCGACATCGCCTCCGGCCGGGCAGGGAGATCCAGGTGAGGGTTCGCCAGCTCATGGACATGTCTATACCCATGAGTGTGAAGCATGGCGAGGGCGAGGCATGCGCTGAGGAAGCCACATTGCTCGCCGAAAGTTGTAGCGCTGCGGAGAGCAACGCCGGCCCCCTCCTCGACCAGCAGGAGCATCTCCACCAAGTCCTCTGGCCCGTGAGTAGCGTCCAGCACATCGACACACAGACCCCGGTGGGCCCGGTTCAGAGATTCCATTGCCCTCCACGCCGACATGGACGCATTGTCCAAGGCGCGGTCCTTCTCCGCAAGAGACTCCACCAGCTGGGCCTTCTCCTCCCCTAGAGCGGTGATCTGCTACAAAAAGGAGGTACGTTCCTCCGCCGCGGCGCGCCGGACTTCCTCGGTCTCGTGTCGCGCGGCCGTCAGGGCGCCCTCCAGCGCGTGAAGCTGTTTGTCCTTCGTGGCGTGGGCGTCATCCGCAGCACGAAGACCGACCTCCAGGGCTCTCCGCTCCCGGATACGGGCCTCATCTAGCGCTTGGCTGAGGACAAGCGTCTGGGAGTAGCAATAAGAGTCAGCAGGTGCCCGGTAGTACTCTAGCAACCGCGAGCGCACATACTTACCCTTATCTCTGAGGCCTGAAGCGCGAGCGCCAGGAGGTCTCCCTCGCACGACGACAACATCTGTCGATCCAAGCCGCCGCGGGCGCGCTCCGCGGCTGCATTAAAAGCGCGAAGTGTCTCCAGGCGCGGGAGGAAGTCGGAGAGGACAAGCTCCGCTCTCGCCGCGTCAGGGGCTGCGGAGGCTTTGGCCACTTCAACAGCAGAAGACGCCTGCAGGGCACCCTGCACGGGGTCCGGGACGTCGCGCACACCCCCGTTGCTTGATCCTTCACCACGTCTGGGAGACTTCGTCTCACCTGATGTCGACGGAATGAGCGAGCAAATCGGAGAGAGTTTCGCGAAGTCGTCCGAGGAAAGGGAACTGCGCCTACCTCCTGCACCCTCTGCCGCGGCGGAAGGGGGTGCCCGTTCAACCGCCGGTCGGGGAGCGAGTGCGTCGGGGGGCGGTCGAGAAGACCCTTCGGGCGCGTCGGGCACTACAACTCCAAGCACAGGGCCGGCGACGCCGTACCGACCCCTCAGAGGTGAGGGAGACTGGACTCGAGGACGTTTCTCCTGGGGCACCGCAGGCGATTCTGCCGCGGTGCTAGCAGCCGCAGCTCCTGTCATGCCTTCGGTCCCTACCGCCCCGGGCGCGTCCGCCGTGGGTGGCAAAGCACCGCCGGCCGCAGCACTCTCGCCAGGAGCGACGTCCCCCCCGGGTTGGCAGGTTCCGGCCCAACGAAGGCCGTACGCATGGGCTCGACAGCGCCGGCGGATGGTGCCGCCAATGGGCTCAAAACGACGCGCCCACCCGAACCGGTCCGGCCGGACTCATCGCCGGTCGCACGTCCTGTCCCAGCGGTGCCAGCCGCCGAGATGGCTGGCGGGCTGGGTACGGTAACCTCGGAGCAGGCCCGGCACCGCGAAGGCAATACCCCCGTTTGGCTACCACCGCCACGATGGCCCGGAGTCCCTGCGGGAGCCTCCACCGGCACCGCGCGCTCGGGCACAGCAATGCACAGAACCTCGCACGTGCGGTTTATCCGCCCCTGCTTCGCCGTTTTGGTCGTGGCCTCACGCAGCTTGTGCTCCTTGAGCGTGTACGGACCCAGGAACGCTACAACCGCGTGCTCCGCTTCTTCTAGTCGGGCCACTTCACAAAACACAACAAGTCTTATCAGGCGGGGACTACGCAGACACAAAGGGATGCGTACCAACGCACTGCACGACTTACAAGGAGCGGACGGTGGCAGCAGGCAAGACACTGGCGGGCGAACCCCGTCCTCTCGGTCGTCGCCCCGTCGCGCGTATTTCCACTGGGCGGAGAGTGGCGCCACCCCGTACATCGTAAACTCTTCGGCCAAGTCGCGCATACTTAGCCGGCGCGTAACGCCAGCAAGCCTCCATAGCCTCTGTGCGTCATCAGCCTCCGGCTTCACACTTGGCGAGCTATTGAATGAGATTGGCCCACCTCAGCATAGCAGGCCGCTCGTGCTGGTCACGATGTAATAAAACCACCGCCGTGTCCAGCCGGACTCCCACCTCCCCAGGGTGGCCGACGCAGGGAATAGCATCGTGCGGGACGCTCGTAGCACGAAATCCACACCGCCAAAGTTGGATACAGCTCCCTCCCCGACTTTCTTGGGTCGGCAGCATGCGTCGTGCAGGGAGGCGAACAGGCTCGCGCTGGGACGCTGGCCTTCTGTCCGTGCCGCCCACGAAAAGACAGCTAGGCGGACTATGGCGTTTGGCATCTGCTGTGCTAGCTCCAACTCGTAGGCCCGCAAGACTTCGCCCACAAACATCGTTGAGGGCATTCGAAGGCCGGCGTCAAAGAACGCAACGAAAACGATCACCTCCATTTCCCGAGGCCTCGGCTCTGTCTCGTCGCGACAGGGTAGGCGAGCCCCATCACGCTCCTCGACCTTCCCTTCCCGTACAAGCCGCTGCAGCGTCTCTTCAGTTATGCGACTCCTCCCCAGCACACAGGAGCAGCGCCCCCCGAGTATTCCATGGCGTCCCACCGCCCGTCGGCACGTGAACGCCCCCGCAGCACCATCTCGTACTCCCCAGAAGGGACAGCTAGCTTGTCCCGGCTAGACAAGGAGCCACCGCCGGGATGGTGGGAGGCATTGGCAGGGTCGGCCATTGTTCTCTGCGATCAGGGCAAAAGGAACCAAGGTGGGAGTAAGCTGCGCTACTGTCAGAACAAGTAGAGCTAGGAGACAGGCGAGAGAGAACGTCCCCACTGCAGTGGTGGCACCTTATAAGACCCACTCGCCTTCCCCACGGCTTGGAAAGAAGAACCGCCAGCACTTCGGGGAGCATGCCTGGTAGGTGGCCAGACAGCGCGCAACGCCAATGGGCGCCCGCCACGCGTCCCGCTTCCCTGGGAAGAGGCGAACCGCCGCGGTCACGCAACCGCTCACAATCCCCCGACGCCCCAATCACAAGCCGCCGCGTGCCCCACCCACGGGAAGGCGGACGGCACGGCGAGACAGCCTGCGCCCTGACAGGCCAGGCGTCGGCACGATTCCAGGCACCATTAAAAGCGCACTACCATACCGCGGGGTCATAACAGCTTCCAAGTACAGCGACACCGGCGGCGCGAGGACCGCATCCACCACCGCGCCTTCACTAGGCGCCAGCTCCGCTGCCACCCGTTCGAAGGGTAGGGGACGGAGCGCGCGCGCGCCTACTTTGACCAGGCGCCAGCTCCGCTGCCACCCGTTCAAGGGTAGGAAATGGAGCGCGCGCGCCTACTTCGACCAAGCGCCAGCTCCACTGCCACCCGTTCGAGGGGTAGGGGCGGAGCGCGCGCACGCCTACTTCGACCAGGCGTCAGCTCCGCTGCCACCCGTTCGAGGGGTAGGGGACGGAGCGCGCGCGCGCCTACTTTGACCAGGCGCCAGCTCCGCTGCCACCCATTCGAAGGGTAGGGGACGGAGCGCACGCGCGCCTACTTTGACCAGGCGCCAGCTCCGCTGCCACCCATTCGAAGGGTAGGGGACGGAGCGCACGCGCCTACTTCGACCAGGCGCCAGCTCTGTTGCCACCCATTCGAAGGGTAAGGAACGGAGCGCGCGCGCACCTACTTTGACCAGGCGCCAGGTCCGCTGCCACCCGTTCGAGGGGTAGGGGACGGAGCGCGCGCGCGCGCCTACTTTGCCCAGGCGCCAGCTCCGCTGCCACCCGTTCGAGGGGTAGGAAACAGAGCACGCGCGCGCCTACTTCGACCAGGCGCCAACTCTACTTCCACCCGTTCGAGGGGTAGGGGACGGAGCGCGCGCGTACCTACTTCGACCAGGCGCCAGCTCCGCTGCCACCCATTCGAGGGATAGGGGACGGAGCGCGCGCGCCTACTTTGACCAGGCGCCAGCTCCGCTGCCACCCATTCGAGGGATAGGGAACGGAGCGCGCGCACGCCTACTTCGACCAGGCGCCAGCTCCGCTGCCACCCATTCGAGGGATAGGGGACAGAGCGCGCTCGCGCGTCCACCTCAGCTGCCAATCCAGGCATCGGCTTCGGCTACGGCCTCAGACCCCGGGACCCGCTGCACACCAAGGCTCCGCAAGTTCGGAGAAGTTCACAGGCCGCAGGTACGGAGGGGGCCAAAGGACTCGGCAACATGGCTTCGGCCCTGTGAAGCCCTTCACCATGAGAGGCTCCTGTTGTAGGGGTGTCCCCCACCTAAACCGACCAGGCCTGTTAGAAGGTTATAGGGCCCAAAATGGGACGTATGTAATGACTTAAATACCCCTGACAGGGAGGTACCGATGTAAGGGCACAATTGTAAAAGCACAGCCCATATGAATATATATACCAAGGGAAGGCCAGGAGGGAGAGGGGAGGTCATCACTTTCTCCCTACTCTCCACTACCACATCTCTCTCTGTTTGGTCTGTAACCACAACAGTAATCACGAAGCTTATCTTTGTTAATACCATCTGTGATATGTTTCCCGTCTCGTAATCTCCCAAAATTTCATAATCTCCCACCTGAGTCCGAGTAGGATTCAGTTTTGAGACACCTTCAGCAAAACGGGCATAACTTTTGAATACGGTGTCCGTTTTCGACGTTCTTGTACTCGTTGGAAAGCTAACAACGAGCCTGATCCAAAAAAGTTTGCCTTACTTGCACTAGTCAATGTCCAATACCCTCAAAATTGGCCATCTTTAGCGCTAAATTTGTGTTTTAAGTTTTAAGTTTTTGTTTTTGCCAAAATTTTTTATCTTCCCTTCAGAATTTGGGTATCACCTCAATTGCAAAGTTATAGATTTCGTCGAAACCTTTCAAACAAGAATACATAAGCCATATAAAATTTTGCTATTTTATCTTTTGAGTAGCTATTTATATTATACCGATATATTGTCTTTTGCGATGCCATTATCACCGGCTGTTTTTGTTATGAACCGTCTATGATATTTCTTATTATCATAGAAGGTTTTTGCTATGAACTGTCTATGATGTCTCTATTATAGACGGTTTGTAATCCGAACCATCTGTGATGTCCCGCCATGTCACCGATCCACGGCATATCCCCTAGGATACCGATCTCACCCATCCATTCTCCCTACATTGAACGGCAGCACCGTTCTCCTCCCCACCTCTCTCCCCTTATTAACCCCCTCTCCCTATGCGAAAAACCAATACAACAATTACTACTCCAACTCTTTTGTGCGCGGCAAGGGTGGGAAGGGGTTCGGCAAGGGCGACTGAAATTTCACTTGAAGCAAGATGGAAAGGAAGAAGGCAATGGCAAATCACCGGCATAGAAGATGTTGATTTTATCATAGAGTATAAAAGTGGTGTTCGTTGCCTTTTTGTTTCTGCTACTTGAAAATTTTCCCACACCACTTGTTTTAGATTGTAGTTTAATGAAGGATGTGTAAGTCTAGCTTGCATTAGATTGAAGTTTCTTCTAGTGTAAACATTTTTTTGAATTTGTAGCCGTGAAGTTTATCTTTGTAAAATTGTAAGTGTCCACTTGTGTGTGCAGTGCTATGGGTAACCTACTAGATATCTTGTGATGTTGTAATGGTGGATTCTAATCTTAATGGTAATAGAATGTGTTATTGTGTTTGTTGCTGTATTTACTTCTTTTCAGATGACATAGTCAACATTTCCTGAGGCTAGCCAAAAATAGAAAAAATGTAGGTATAGAATGAACTATCACAGACGGTTTTGAAGAATTATCACAGACGGCTCGAACCAGAAATCGTCTGTGATGGGGAAGTATCACAGACAGTTCTATATACCAACGATCTGTGGTACTCACACATCACAGATGGTTGGTAGCTAGAACCATTTGTGATGTGTTAGTATCATAGATGGTTTTTGGTTCGAGCCATCTATGATAGTGTTCTTTACAGACAGTTTTAGTTACAAACCGTCTGTGATGTATTTATCACAGATGGCTCAAAAACCGTCTGTGATAACCTCTGATTATCACTGACGCATAAGCTCAAACGGTTCAAAAACTGTCTGTGATGATAGTTTTGAACCGTCTGTGATGACGCATTATGGGGGCCCAGATTTTGCAATCCGGAATCCTCTGTGATTCCACCGCACTATTTCCTGGATCAGTAGATAGTGCTCACAGATTACAGTTCTGAATATCAGAGTATATATCATGCGGAAGCGTAAATATAATAGTAAACTTACTCACGGGCCGATTGGGCCGAAATCAATAAAATACAGCAGCGGAAACGAAGCACACAGGTAGACCCTCAGGACATGCCCACAGGCAGCCAACTGGAGGTTCACGACCTAGCTCTTGACATCTTCATCTTCTTCGCCATCATGACCCAAAAGTTTTGCTGAAACGTAGTGATCTGATTCCTGATTCTAGATTTGTGGGGAAAGTGAGTGTGATCACAAATCACCGTGCCTCGCGAGCCAATACACAGGATGCAAATAAATAGTATGCATGGCATATCAAAGGAGAGGCTCAGGTTATTTTATTTGCCAAAAATCGCTTTTAGTAACATTAATTTATTCAATCGTAGTGTTGTTATTGCTGCCTAAACTCCCCACAGCGATTGCTGTAATTGACTTAATCTACCGAAGATACACTTTCTTTATTGATTGCTGTCTAGACTCCAAACAGCGAGTATCATCATTTACTTAATCCACCAAACACACACTTTCTATATTGAGTGCTGTCTAAAACTCCAAACAGCGATTGACATCATTTAATTAATTATCCGATCACACTCTTTCTATACTGATTGCTGTCTAAGATTCCAAATAGCGAGTGACATCATTTTAGTAATCCAACGATCATACACTTTCTATATTGATTGCTGTCTAAAACTTCAAACAGCGATTGACATCATTTAATTAATTCTCCGATCATACTCTTGCTATATTGATTGCCGTCTAAGACTCCAAACAGCGAGTGACATCATTTAAGTAATCCACCGATCATTTATATCAGGACTTTTTAACATTTCAATCTTTCTTGCTATTGATCCAAAGCCATTATTTGCTCTTCCAATAATCAACCTTAATTCCCCTTATCTATCTCTAACTAATTCACTAGTATACCTCTACCAAGAATATCATTGATCAAGTTTACGATTCACTAGTATACATCCACCAAGAATATCATTGATCAAGTCATACTCCAATAATTGTTGTCACACCTCCAATTTCCCAAAAATTCAATTGCCTCATCTAGTAACCGAATCTATGCATCCCAATATTGTCAGCATCTCCCAAGAATTTATTTATCAGTGTCGTAATCCAATAATTATCCTTGCACTCCCGAAATCTCCAAAAATCATTTAAATCATCTATCTAGTCTATCTATTCATTTAAACTCCACCAATTTGTTTCTCTCAGAATCCACACTATCGTTTCCTTTTTATAATCGACCTGAATCCACCAACAACTTTATGTATTTATCACAAACAACCATCTTCTTTTCTTACGACTCCATTTATTCTTCCTAACACTTTATTTTGTGAGTAGTATTATCACTATTTAAAAATATAATACATAGAAATTTCCTGAGACCTAGCAGTTTTGACTAAAAACATAATGTGTAAGAGAATGCAATAATAATAGCGATCCAGATTCCATTCACCATTACATGGTCTCTGCACCATATGCTAGACCTTCAGCGTTATAGCTGCTTGAATTATCACTGGGACGACACCCAGGGCAACACAAATCAGGGCTCTCCACTGCCCTCCACTTTTCCATTCCTACCCACAAAGTTTTTGAAATAGAACTATATCTGGTTAAGTTCCCATGTCCGCCCTTGACCGTGGGCACGGCTATTCGAATAGTTTTGACTCTGCAGAGTTTGCACACTTTACCCACAAGAGACAGTTCACTCGTTGCCCTACACGATTCCTTAGTCATGCGGTTGAACAAACCATCACAGTAACCGTTCAAAATACCTCGCCCCTTCCATCATCTCACCCCTATGAGCTTGGCCCGCTTGCAGCAGGTCTCATAGGTTGTGCGGGATGTTCTCCTTCTGAACGCCTAGCAGCTGGCTACCCACACTGCTAGCACGCCACATCACAACTTCACCATCTGCGGATGCCCCATTCAAGCCGTCACCCAGACAGCCGCTTGCACTACCTCACCTCCTCCACCTGTGATGATGACTTTCAGGGTCCGGTAAATCTACTAAGCCAAGTTGTACTTTACAGACTTATGGTTGCACTTGTTTTACACAGGAGGTCATGACAAGATTCAGTCCTTAGGGTTATCTGGGCGGTTCTACCACAAACCACACTCTCGTGCACCCTTGCACCATACGCCCGAACTATCCGCCCAGATAAATAAGCAATTTGAGGTTTTTGGGAATATAAAATAACCATATCGAGCGTACACCAGTCATTCCCACCATGACTGCCCAACCAATTTTTCTCAGGATTAAAAGTGATGCTTGGGTGCTCTCGCGCCCATGAGTATCTAAGCAATACTAAGCGTGGCATGTAATTACAGACTTATTTTCGAAAGGTTACTATTATAATTTTTGCTAGGGCAACAAGGTTCACAAATTCAAATATTCCAAAGGAGGTGTAATATTAATCAAGTTACACAATGGGATATAACTAGAATCTTAAATTAAACATATATTTGCATATAAAATAACAGCATGCAATTTGATAATTTAAACAAAAGTAATTTACAAAAAATATAGGTTCAACATGATCAAAGTATTGACTCGCCTAGCGCGGTTTACCACGGTCTTGAGCTCACAACATGCTTTCTTTTAAGCTTCTAGTCTTTATCTTTACTTTGCTCGTGATCACGATTGATCCCTTGAATCTTCACGACTTTCACTTTCTAATAACATGCTAAGCAACTAAATTCAAATAAATGCAAATAACTCAAAAAGTCTAAATAAATCTAATTGAACTTGATTAATTTTTATTATGATTAAATAGAAGATTTGGGACAAGGTTAATTGGACGCAGAGTATTGTCGATGTCATAGGGGTTGGAGTGGGGTGGGGAATGGCAGGGAAACTTGCCAAAATGGAGGTCAAAGGATGGGTCATGATAAAGGCATATTCGTGAGATTATTTTTGTTTAGTGCTCGAAGGTAACTAGGTATACCTAATGGCAGAATACGATGACTCGATCTTTGTATTAATGGTTTCCTTTATTATTTTCGTATTTATCAAGGAAGTTCTATGAGCCACGCTAGACCTATGGGTAGATGTAGGACTGTAGTGGGGTGTAGGGTATTGCCTTGTGTAATGTCAGCTTTTAAGAGTTAGGGCATGAGTTATATGCACTATGTATATGATTTCTGGTTTGTCGGATTAATCTTATGGCATACATTTTTAGCAATCCGAGATGCATTACTTTAGGTTGTGCTACTGTTACCTTGTTCACAAAAAGGCAAGGTGGTAAGATTATTTTAACTACCGATGACGTAGGGATTTTGGTAGATACGCCAACATGACTTTTAATTAAAGAGGCTCTTCGGATTAGGTATCGTAGATATTCTGCGTATCTTTTAGTTACTATTATTAGGCAAGGGAATGGCTACAGTGCATAAAGGAGATGCTGCATGATCATCTAGGTGGGCAGGTGGAGCTCGGCAGTGCAATACACGGGCGAGCTCTCTCAGGTGGTGTTCAGTGCTGCGGTCAAGGGACAAGATGAGCTAGGGGGGCGTAGGTGCACTCTCCATTGTCTAGGCATGAGTAATGGTATCTGATAATAGGGTGTACTTTGGTGTGAACGCGGGCGGAAAGGGATGGCGCAACCCTAGGTCAAAAGTTGTAGCCAGATTGGCGTGACGTGACCGGCGAGGGTGGTGCACGGTGCGGTGCACAATGAGGGTAGCTCGGGCATGGGCATGCATAGGGAAGGGTCAGAGAGAGTGAGATGGAGCTGGTACGCGCATTGCCTAGGGTCGGGCTTGGCTAGATGGTGGCACGGCCAGAGCGACAAGGGCACAGCCAGAGCACGCCCTGGCGTAGGCAGGCTAGGCTGATGGCAGGGAGAGAGGGAAAACAGGCCAGGCCTAGCAGGCTAGTGGGCCAAGAAGTATAATGTGTTAGGCCCAATTTGATTTTCATATTTTTTTTCCAGGATTTTCCATTTAATTTTCAATTCAAAACTTGCTCCAAATCACTAGCTTGATCCAATTCAATTTGAGATTGAATATAATTTCAAAAATGATTAGCATCTATTTTCATTTCCACTGATATACCAGTTTAAAATTTTGGTTAGAAGTAAATTTGTTTTTAGGGTTACTTTATTTTATTTAAATGTTACTTAGGTATCTATATATGTATATATATACATACATGTAACCATGTTTGCACATATGGGCACATGTATATTTGCATACATGCACATATTTATTTTTATTTTCATACCTTCTTAATTTGTGTTTAATTTATGCTTAGACTTTATCTCTTGGAATTTTCAATCTCTTACTTTTCCCTGAAGGATAAACTTAAAATGTATTTTTATCTTGTTGACATTTTATTTTTCTATTATCTTCAACTGGCATTATTGTACTAGAATTATATACTATAAATTCTCTTCCCAACTTACTGGATCGAACGGAAATATATCCGCTTCTTTATTTGCAAACGGAGCGGATAATTCTTGGGACATAGCAAGTTTCAACCAAAACAGATTTATAAATGTGGTAATGTTTGTTGTGAGAGTACCATATGGTATATTTCCTAGCATTAATATCCGCTTAATACCATCATTGGGATTAGGGGTGCAATCAGAGTAGATACGGATGGATATCGCTTATCCTGTATCCTATTCCATATTTTTCCTCGAAGTCAGAGTTAGACACAGATAACACTGGATATCTATTTCTCTATTCCGTATCCATTCCATTCCATAGACATGTAACTAAAATTCTTAGAGTGAACATAATTTGTGTAATAATTAGTAGCATGCAATTTGATAATTTAAACTAAAATAATTTGCATTCCATTCCATAGACATGCAATTTGATAATTTAAACTAAAATAATTTGCATGAAAGGGTAGGTTCAACATGATCAAAATATTAACTCACATTGTTTACTTGTCACTTGGTGTTGCGGATCTTGGTTTGCTTCGGCTTCCTCTTCTTGTGCGTCATATGCTATTCAGTTATTTGCATGAAAATTTGGATAAAAAAGTAAATTCAAACTACATTGCAATAAAAATTCAAATGAGATCAAAAATTCATGATTCTAGTTCCATTAGACAGATCTTGATTTTAGATGCATTTAGAAATTCATTTCATTCAAGTTGGAATTAAAATGAGAAAGTTATGCTATTTCGAAGTTTGTATGTAGGATTAACTCCAGAAAATAAAAAGGGAGAGAGAATTTGTAACATCCTAAATTTCAAGTGTCCCAAAATATGGAACTTTTAAAACTCTTTCTTACATTTTGCTGGCATTAAAATTTCTTCTGAAGGTTTATTTGAAATCTTTTCAGTTTTGTGCAAATAAATATATTGAGAAATAGTACCCAAGTAAATAACTAAGAATAATTTCAAAATGCAAGTAATGAGCCTAACGAAAATAATAATAATAATAAAATAATGGAAATAAAATTTGAAATTCAATCTACCTAGATAAAGAAAAGCAGTGGCCAAAAGAAGAGTGAAAGCTCACATTTAAATAACTAAACTGAGAATTCAAAATTGTGAACATCATGCAAAAATAGAAATTAGTAAATCCTAGTATGAATTAAAATCTAAACTAAAAATCCAAATTCCAAAATTATGCATAAGCCTTTCTCTTTTTCCTCTCTTTCTTTTCCTTCATTTCCTTCTGTCTATTACATGTGGGCCCCCAGCCCTTTTCCTTTTCTCTCTTCCTCCCTCTTTCTTTCCTCTGCTGCTGGGCCCGAATGCCCCCGCCTCCTACCCCTTTCTCCTTCTCCCTCCTCCCATTCTTGTTCTTCTCGCTGACCACGCTTGCCTCGCTCTGCCTGACCGCCTGGCCCCACTCTCCCTGGTCACACGTTTCCCTCGCGTCAGCCGTGTTGCCATCCCCTCACCATCGTCTGTCGCCGGTCGTTCCTCGCTACCACCTCGTGAACTCCTTCGGTCACCACTTGCCTGCGCCCATGTTGTTGACGATTGCCACAGGTTCGTCGCCGCATCATGCACAGCAACCGCCATCACGTCACCCAGCCCATCACCCCAGTTAAGCCGCTGTCGCCCACAGTTTCCTACTACCTTCACCCACAGCTTTCTGCCTCGTCACATCCACCTCGTCTCACGTGCTCCTATCGTCGTTACTGTGCAGGCATCACCAGACAATCATGCCCATTCCCTGAGCGTTGTCCCGTCGCCTCTAAAGCCACACCGCCGCCGAGACCGATCAACCACCCCCACGTCGCTCGAGCTTTTCCCAGCGGAAGGGGACGGGGTTCCCAATCTTCCGTCAGGTGATGATAACTCTCGTTTTGGTGGAATGCGACACACCAATCCGGCTTCAGATCCAACAGACCCGAACCCTGCAACCTTAGCACCACGACTCCTCTGGTTATCAACCGTGTCACTAATCCGGTTGACCTCGCCAAGAAGGCTAATCCCTGCCTGCGAAACGAAGAACACAAGCAAGAACCCGAAAGAACGCAGCTCAAAGAAGTGACAATCTGCAGATGTATGATTAAGATCACGAAAGTGGGGTTTCACGACCGAAGACGGCGACTGTTCGATGACAGATTGATCTAAAGCAAAACCCAAACCCTAATGGTGGGGGTGGCAGCTGGATATAAGGTCTAAGGGTCGTCACACCCCCTGGACGTGCCCCCCTAACGGGCTCTAAGACGATACACGGCCCAACGGACCAAAAGACGGTGACGCAACACCCTGGCAGATTCTGGATGCTGACTTATTTCGACGATTTCTGTTGACTCCGGTGGAATTTGGACCTCAAACCAAATCCATTGGTTAGCCTATGAAATTATCTTTCCATGCATATGTGGGTCGTCGAAAACGGAGTCCGTATGCGTCCTGGGCGTCCGTTTTACTGCAGGCTGGTCCTGAAGGCCGAGGCAGACTCGAACTCGAGTTGGACTGGGCCTCCGGCTTGACTTGGACGTCCTTGCTGGTCTTCTCCGCCTCCACACCTCTCTCCATGTACTTCATGACCCTCTCCAATGTTCCTAAGCAAGATAACATCATTAGGTAGCAATCTATTCTCAAAACTATGAAAAGGATCGCTTAAGAACGAGCTCACCTCTAGATTTAATTGTCGCATGCGAGCTCGGGTCATTGGACCTTGCATAACGGTTGGAGGATCAGCGGTTGCATCCGAAGGAGTGATGTCCTCATCATCCTCCCCCTCTTGAAGTGGAGTCGTCCTCGACTCAAGCTCATCTTCTTCTCCCAAGTCTGGCTTCAAATATGCAATGTTAAAGGTGGGACTAACCCCGAACTCGGGTGGCAACTCAAGTTTATATGCATTATCATTTATTTTCTCAATTATCTTAAAAGGACCAGCAGCTCTTGGCATTAATTTAGACTTACGCAACTCTGGAAATCTATCTTTTCTCAAGTGCAACCAAACCAAATCACCCGGTACAAGTTTAACTTCCCTTCTACCTTCACTACCAGCAATTCTATACTTTTCATTCATCTTTTCAATATTTGCTTTAGTGGTTTCATGCAATTTAAGAATAAATTCAGCACGCTCTTTAGCATCATTATGTGTTCTCTCAGTGGTAGGTAAAGGCAAAAGATCAATAGGAGCACGGGGGTTAAATCCATACACTACCTGGAAGGGACTTACCTTGGTGGTGGAGTGTTCCGCCCGATTATATGCAAACTCCACATGCGGCAAACGCTCTTCCCACATCTTCAAATGGCGCTTCAAGATCGCTCTCAACATGGTGGACAATGTTCGATTCACTACCTCTATTTGTCCATCAGTTTGGGGATGACAAGTTGTAGAAAACAGCAGCTTTGTCCCCAATTTATTCCACAAAGTGCGCCAAAAGTGACTCAAGAATTTTGCATCGCGATCTGAAACAATAGTAGAAGGCATACCATGCAAGCGAACGATTTCTTGAAAGAATAGGTCAGCAATATGAACAGCATCGTCGCTTTTATGACAAGGAATAAAATGTGCCATCTTAGAAAAACGATCAACAACCACAAAAATACTATCCCTCCCCCTCTTAGTCTTTGGCAATCCCAAAACAAAGTCCATAGATATATCAGCCCAAGGAATAGAAGGAACGGGAATAGGCATATACAAATCATGTGGGTTCAACCGCGACTTAGCTTTTTGACATGTGGTGCACCGAGCCACGAACCGCTCTACATCTCGTCTCATCCTTGGCCAAAAGAAATGTGTGGCCAGCACCCCCTCCGTCTTCTTGGCACCAAAATGTCCCATCAATCCTCCTCCATGTGCCTCCTGCAACAACAAAAGACGAACGGAACCAACTGGAATGCATAGGCGGTTAGCTCTAAACAAAAACCCATCATGTATCACATATTTGTTCCATGTATGTCCCTCTTTACAATTTTCCATCACATCTTTAAATTCATCATCATTAACATATTGTTCTTTAATTGTTTCAAGCCCAAATATACGACAATCAAGTTGGGGCAACATAGTATATCGTCTAGACAAAGCATCAGCAATAATATTATCCTTCCCTTTCTTGTGTTTGATGACATAAGGAAAAGATTCAATAAATTCAACCCACTTAGCATGTCTACGATTCAGTTTGTTTTGACTTCGAATATGTTTTAGTGATTCATGATCAGAGTGAATAGCAAATTCTTTAGGCCATAAATAATGTTGCCACGTCTCTAATGAACGAACAAGAGCATACAATTCTTTGTCATACGTGGAATAATTAAAAACAGGTCCATTCAATTTCTCACTAAAGTAAGCAATGGGTTTACCTTCTTGCATCAAAACGCCACCAATGCCAACTCCACTAGCATCACATTCAAGCTCAAAAGTCTTACCAAAATTAGGAAGTTGCAGCAATGGCGCGTTAGTAAGCTTGTCCTTCAAAAGAGCAAAGGACGCCTCTTGTTCTTCTCCCCAATGAAACGCAACGCCCTTCTTTGTCAACTCATTCAATGGGGCTGCAATGGTGCTGAAATCCTTCACAAAGCGGCGGTAAAATCCTTCAAGTCCATGAAAGCTCCGCACTTGTGTCACGGTTGTGGGCGTTAGCCAGCTCTGTATAGCGTGCACCTTGGCTTCATCGACCTCAATTCCCTGCGAGGTCACAACATAGCCAAGAAACGATACTCGTTCGGTGCAAAAAGTGCACTTCTCGAGGTTACCAAATAAACGTGCAGCACGCAAAGCATCAAAAACAGCACGTAGATGATTAAGATGTTCAGTTAAAGACTTGCTGTATATCAAGATATCATCAAAATAAACCACCACAAATTTTCCAATGAAAGGACGTAAAACCTCGTTCATGAAACGCATGAAAGTGCTAGGTGCATTAGTTAAACCAAAAGGCATTACTAACCACTCATATAAGCCGAACTTGGTTTTAAAAGCAGTTTTCCATTCATCTCCTAATTTCATTCTTATTTGGTGGTATCCGCTTCTCAAGTCTACTTTAGAAAAAATTATAGAACCACTTAACTCATCAAGCATGTCATCTAGCCTGGGAATAGGATGATGGTACCTTATTGTGATGTTGTTAATGGCTCTACAATCTACACACATGCGCCAACTGCCATCTTTTTTTGGAACCAAAATAACTGGAACAGCACAAGGACTAAGGCTCTCACGTACATACCCGCGGTCCAAAAGGTCTTGGACTTGGCGCTGAATCTCCTTAGTCTCCTCGGGGTTGGTTCTATAGGCAGCTCGATTTGGCAAGCTCGCTCCAGGAATCAAGTCAATCTGGTGCTCAATCCCTCGAATGGGTGGAAGTCCTAGAGGTATCTCGGTGGGAAACACGTCACTATATTCCTGCAAAAGGTTAGTGATAGAAGGTGGCAAAGTGCTAGCTATTTCATCAGTGGAAAATAAAGCATCTTTGCGTATCAAAGCATAGCACACATCATTAATCTCTGCAAGATCAGATTTAGTAGTAAGCATAACAGGATTTTTCAATTTAATTCCTTGCTGTTTTTCAGTTTTAGCATCAACTTGTTTAGTTTCACTAGCAACTCTCTCTCTATCAGCTTGTACAATTTGTGCAGGGGTCATAGGTAGCAAAGTAATTTTTTGTCCCTTATGCATAAGTGTATATTTATTACTTCTACCATGGTGTGTAGCATCATTATCAAATTCCCATGGACGACCCAATAAAAGAGAACAAGCTTGCATCGGTACCACATCACAATCTACAAAATCGGAATATGTACCAAGGGAAAAATGCACCCGGGCTGTTTGTGTTACCTTTGCCATACCCGAGTCGTTGAGCCACTGAATATGGTACGGATGTGGATGTGGTCGCGTGGTCAATTCAAGCTTCTTAACCAAATCAGAACTCACTAAGTTGTTGCAGCTTCCTTCGTCAATAATGACTCGTGCACGCCGATTTTTAATGACGAAGAAAATCTGAAACAAGTTATGGCGCTGCAGCTTCTCTGCTTTCTCCATCTGTGTACTGAGAACTCGCTGTACAATGATGGCTCGATAGTTGCCTGCGTCGTCTATGCCTAAAGAAAGACCATCTTCATCATGATCATCGTCCGAGGCAGCTTCATCAACAATGTCTTCCTCTATATCATAAGTGCTAATGTAGCCTCCATTTTCTGTAGCAATGTATGCCCGCTTGCTAGGACAATCCTTCTGCACGTGACCAAGTCCATGGCAGCGGTGGCACTAAATAGAAGAAGAACGCCCGGTGGAAGCCACAGATGATGCACTCTTGGGCGGTTCCTGCAAACGAATCTTACCAGACTCCATGGTGCGTGCGGCCGAAGGTGAAGGAGCTGAAGAACGTGTGCTCGCTGGTGGAGCTGGAGGACGAGCACTTGACGAAGGGAACGGCTTCGTTGGCGGTGTCGTCGTCTTGGGCGTGAAGGAGCTGCTGAAGTTGCTCCTGCTTCTTGGCGGCTGTCGTCCCTGCAATTCTTTTTCTGCAAGCATAGCAAGTTGGAACGAACGGTTGGTAGTAGTAAATTCTTTATAATCAACAATGTCCTGAATTTCACGCCTCAATCCACCATAGAAACGACACACTTTATCCTCTGGATCCTCTACTACCCCACAACGAATCATGCCCTTTTGAAGCTCTGCATAATATCCTTGGACAGACATATTACCTTGCTCTAAGGAATAAAACGATCACGCATTGCTTCTTTTAGTCTATCCCATGACTCAGGTTGTAGATGTAAATTAGCTAATTCTTGCCACCAGATTATAGCAAAATCTTTAAATTCACTAGTAGCTTGTCTAACCTTATGATGATCAGGTACAAGGTGGGAAGCAAATTTTTGTTCTAATGTCATTACCCAATCAAGATATTCCTCAGCATCATATTTTCCATAAAAAGGTGGTATGGTGAATTTAATTTTAGCATAAGGATCATCATTATTAACATTACCACGATTGCGCTGATTTCCATTACCGCTCATACCTGTACGGTTGCGTTGAAGGCGTCGACGCAGGGTGTTCTCGCGTGTCGCCCTCTCATCAACCTTACCATCTCCCCCGGAGACAACACCGTCGTCATGGATCTCATTGTCTTCCTCTTCTCTGTTGACGTCGCTGGTCTTTGGAAGGTTGGTCTCAAGCTGTTGAACCTTCCCGGTCAGTGTGGACATGCGCCTGTCCATACTCTCAAGCGAATAGCCGACATCCTTCATAGCGTTTTTAACTTCATCCGTTAGCTTGGCCACCTCTGCTAGCATCTGCTCCTTCAGGTCCTGCAAGTCACTTTTCAAAGCAGGCTCGTCGTTTGGCATGATTAGTTATCAAATAAAAGCTCTATCAACTATTTATGGGTTGGTGGAATCACACCCTCACACACGTCTTACCAAGTTCTTACCAATGCAAGCAGTGAATGGTACAACCGGCGGCTGGTTCATGATACCTGTGAGGAAGTGGCACCAAGATTGCAAGGGTTTTTTTTTCTATACTGATCTGAAGAATATGTGGAGCTTGGAAGGCATACAAAGAGAAAAATATGTATATGTGGCACACAAGTCAGTAACAGATAGCAATGCTGAATTATAGTCCCAAATACCTATTCTCGTTGCTGGCCTAAGGTGTTCCATGTACCAGGTGTGTGACAAACAAGGTGGTGAAACAAGGATGATGGACAGCAAGAGTATCTGAATCAAGGACCAAGACAGCACACGCTAACACAGCTCACTTTGCCCTTCTCTATGTGCTCCTCTAGATATTGTTCCTCTTTTGCCCTTCTCTTTTTTTCTAATTTTTGGGCTGTCGTTGTTTTTTTGGGAAACCTCGACTTTTTTTATTTTTTTTGATATTTTTTTCACAGAGCAGAGCACAAAAATAGGAACCACACAAAGTTTCACCTCAATCTGATGTAAGGTGTGGCCTACAGAAAATAATGAAGGTGCTGTAAATTCGGTGATGAACTTTCTGAGCTCGAGTACTCAACTTTCCAGGCCGAATTTGGGCAAAATAAGTTTCGGATGCAAAATTTAATTTCACCCAATTTCAAAAAAAAATCGCCTGATTTCAAGTCCGTATGAGAAAGTTATGGCCGTTTGAAGAAGGGCCTCCGAGTTAGAGGACAAAAGGGGAAGAAAGTGCGGAAAATTGGCGGAGGCGGCTAGGGTTTGATGGAAACGGTGGGAGAAAACACACGAACTGGACTCAAACACAAACTAACCAGCAACAAGACTTCGACCTAGGACACAAATTCAACACGACGGACTGTGAGACTGAATTATGCAAAGGCTATGGCGCGGAACGTTCTAGGACAGGAAAAAAAATGAGTATGGCAGTGGACTATGGGACGAAGGCGAAACACTCGAACTAGGGGATAGATGCGAACCTGACGGTAAACCCGAAGCTCTGATACCACATGAAGGGGACGGGGTTCCCGATCTTCTGTCAGGTGATGATAACTCTCGTTTTGGTGGAACGCGACACACCGATCCGGCTTCAGATCCAACAGACCCGAACCCTGCAACCTTAGCACCACGACTCCTCTAATTATCAACCGTGTCACTAATCCGGTTGACCTCGCCAAGAAGGCTAATCCCTGCCTGCAAAACGAAGAACACAAGCAAGAACCCGAAAGAACGCAGCTCAAAGAAGTGACAATCTGCAGATGTATGATTAAGATCACTAAAGTGGGGTTTCACGACCGAAAACGGCGACTGTTCGATGACAGATTGATCTAAAACAAAACCCAAACCCTAATGGTGGGGGTGGCGGCTGGATATAAGGTCTAAGGGTCGTCACACCCCCTGAACGCGCCCCCCTAACGGGCTCTAAGACGATACACGGCCCAACGGACCAAAAGACGGTGACGCAACACCCTGGCAGATTCTGGACGCTGACTTGTTTCGACGATTTCTGTTGACTCCGGTGGAATTTGGACCTCAAACTAAAGACATTGGTTAGCCTATGAAATTATGTTTCCATGCATATGTGGGTCGTCAAAAACGGAGTCCGTATGCGTCCTGGGCGTCCGTTTTACTGCAGGCTGGTCCTGAAGGCCGAGGCAGACTCGAACTCGAGTTGGACTGGGCCTCCGGCTTGACTTGGACGTCCTTGCTGGTCTTCTCCGCCTCCACACCTCTCTCCATGTACTTCATGACCCTCTCCAATGTTCCTAAGCAAGATAACATCATTAGGTAGCAATCTATTCTCAAAACTATGAAAAGGATCGCTTAAGAACGAGCTCACCTCTAGATTTAATTGTCGCATGCGAGCTCGGGTCATTGGACCTTGCATAACGGTTGGAGGATCAGCGGTTGCATCCGAAGGAGTGATGTCCTCATCACCAGCTACAAAGCCCCGCCCGATGCTCCCATCAGCACCGCATCACTCCACTCTACCTCCCACTCCAAACAATCGGCCTTTTCGTGCATCTAGTTTCGCCGACAGCGCCTTCTTCCCCAACCCCGACCTATGAGGGATCCACCACTCGAAGCAACGCCAAGTCGATTCCACCGAGCCGGAGCCTCCTTGGAGTGAAGCAAAGCCATCCCCATTCTCGACCAGACCTCTCATCGCCTCTACTTCGCCCTCACCATGCGCCACCTCCGCCTCTCGCCGTCGCACGCCGCTAGCTCGCCACCACTGTTTCCAAGCCGCGCCGACCCCTGATGTAGACTCCTAAGCCCGCCTAGGTGCTCCCCTCTTGCTTAATTAAGCTTTGGTACTGTGCACCGCCATAGCCACCACTCCCCTGTTCCGCTGCTGCCCACGGTCGTCGCCGGCGAATGCCCCGGCCAAATTGGCCGGCAAGGTTTTTCCTACAGGTAGGCGCGGTCGTAAGCAACCCATTTTGGGGATGCTCAGCTCCGGCCTCCATCTCCTCCACAAGCGGCGAGCTCACCGAGCGTCAGCTGGAGGAAGACGATGCAAGCTGGAGGAAGCCCAGTTCCACAACTACGAGTACCTGGTACTCGTTTACGACCATGCAGTCGAACTTACGACTACGAAGTCATTTATGACCACGCAGTCAAACTTATGACTATGAAGTCGTTTACGACCACACAGATGAACTTACGACTATGAAGTCGTTTACGACCACACAGACAAACTTACGACTATAAAGTCATTTACGATCACACATAGTCGTTTATGACCACACATAGTCGTTACGACCACACATAGCCATTTACGACCACTCACAGTCATTTACAACAACATTGAGGTTTACGACCACTTAGCGCCTTCTGAGTTTGATTGCTCTGCGCTTGAAAGTCTTCGACCACTCCACCGCCCAAGCTTCTGACTGATAGCACTCGGAGCTTAAGACCATGTAGCGCCTCCGACCACACTCTAACTCCATCTTATGACCATGACCAATCTGCCGTCGATCCTCTCTCAGCACCGACCAGGCCTAAGCCAATGCCTCCCCTGGCCTCCTCATCTCCTCAGCCATCTATTTTACCACGTGCCGCCCCTTCCCCGGTCACTGGTCGCTACCGACGAAGCCACCTATCGAGCACCGGTTACATGTACAGTTACTGCTAGTTGTGTAGTGTTATAAGTGACAATAACTTTGCATATGTTTGGCAGTAACTTCACTCACACATGGTAGTAACTTTTCGGCGTGCATTCTACACCTATGCAGAATAGTAATTCTATATGTGTATACACACACACACACATGTCACCATGTTTGCACAAATGGGCACATGTATATACGCATACATTCACATGTTAATTTTTATTTTCATACCATCTTAATTTGTGTTTAATTTATGCTTAACCTTTATATCCTATAATTTTCAATATTTTACTTTTCTCTGAAGGATAAACTTAAAATGTATTTTTATCTTCCTAACATTTTATTTCTCTATTATCTTCAGTTGGCATTATTGTACTAGAATTATATACTATAAATTCTCTTGCCCAACTTGATGGATCATCTTTTTAGATTCGTATTATAATTTAAATTAAATTCTTATTATTTACACCTGTTGTTCATAATTTTCTTTCCTGGAGTTTCTTTATCTAAAATCAAAACCTTTAATCAAAATCAGAGAAACTTCGATAAAACCAACTGCAAATAAGAAGCATTCCAAAAAGTTTTAAAAAATTACTAATTTTTGACATCCTGATCTTTAGGATGTTACAGAAAACTACCCAAAACTCCTCCCAGATAACTTCTAGATCCTCTTATATTCAAAAATTTCAATCCCTTCATACACAATTCTACAATTAATCATGTTAAGAAATGAATCTAGCAATCATGTTAGAGGGGATACTTATATGAGTAATATAGAGCAAGACAATAATTCAATATGAGAGCTAACCCTAAACTTACCCCCAAAACGAACCCCGAATGAAACTCCTCTTCAAAAACTATGAGAGCTATAAAGCTGAGTTCAAAAGATCACTAGAACCCTATACTAATAGAGAGGAAAGCAAGGAAAAACAACTGAGGCAAAGCATCCAGCCAAACAGAATAAAAGACAAGAGAAACAGCAACCAGAGCAAACAGGGCCGGTCAGACCGCCGTTATAGGGCCGATCAGACCGCTCTGTAGCCTCCGGTCAGATCGGCTACCAGGACCCGGTCAGACCGCCTCTCGAAAATCTGAACAGCAGAGGCAGTTTTTCAGACTGAAAACTGAAACCTTCCCTCAACTGTGAAATTTGAGACTTCCTCTTTAACTGCTCAGCCCAGACCAGGAAGGAAATATTCAAAATAGCCAAAGGAACCTAGAGAAACAAAACTACCCATTTCTAGAGCAAGAATTTAGGGTTTTGGGGTGAAAACCCAAAAGCGCAGAGAGGTGCACAAGAACTCAAATTGTTCAATGGTCTTAAGTCCTTTGCTCGTCAGATTTTGCAGATAAGTCAGCAATAACTAAGGGACTTCTCAGACCAAAAATCAGACCATCTCTTGAAGGGAATCAAGAAAACACCTCAAACCCTAGAAATAAAATGAAGAACAGAGAAGGCTACGGAATGAAAATTCTTGATTCATCCACTTTGCTCTAGGGAGAAACCAATCAAATGATCTTGAGACCTACTCCCATCACAGAGCAACCCATTTTGGGCCTTCCCAGCAAGAAACAACTCAAATCTCAAAAAGTCAAGAGATCAACAGAGAGGGCAACGAAGAACAGAAATAGAGATGGGGCTCAAGAACTCAATCAACCTCAAATAAAACCATCTTGGAATGATAATGAGGAAGAGAGATACATGATTGCACAGAGTATCAACTCATACCATCCCTACAATCCCATACATGCTTGAAATGATCAAAAACTCTACATGCTTCACAGAGCTCTCACATAGGAGACATCGAAGGAGACACAGCCAACAGCCTCCCTGTCTCTCCCAACCACTAAAGCCTCAAAGCAAAGAACCACTCCAAAGGCTCTTTTGACTAACCAAACCCTAACTCTCTCCCAAAGCCATGGGGATACATGCAGCCACTCACACCTATTTATAGCCCTTGGCTAACGGGTCTCCAACCCGTTACACCCGCTAAACTCGAACGGAACCGGCCTCCACTTGTGCAGCCTCGCGAAATTACCAATTCGCCCCTCCTGCATCTTCCGGGAAGCTTCCGCGTTCCTTGTCGTCCACGACTCGCAACCACATCGAATCTCCGCCGTCTTCGACACATCCGACCGTTCTGACCTCGACACCGCCTGTGCCTAGTCCGGTCACCTCGTGTCTCACCATGACTCCGCCTCGACGTCCTGCAGCCATCACAGACAAGAAACACATCAAATAGCACCGCTCGACACATGTAAGCATAAATCACACCAAAGAACCATACTTACTCATGAAGAAGCCCTAACCTGTCAAATTATCATAATATGCATCCTAATCACTTTGACCAGGTTTGACCAAGTCCGACCGAAGCCGATTGCACCGTGCAACGACATGGTCCGAACCACTCAAACCAAACTCGACTCTCCTAAACAATGTCAATTACTCATCACACACAAGGGGTCATAACCACATGGTCCATCAATCTCCCCCTTGATGAGTATATTGACAAACCCAGAAAAAGCATGAAGTTGAGTTTGTTTTGAAAAGTCCAACATGGTCCAAAAGGAAATAATGACGAATGACCATGTCGACAAAGGAGCACAAGAAAGAGCAAGTTTTCCTCAAAGCTCCAACAAAGCCACGGATAAGGCTTTTTCTCTATTATTCTCCCCCTTTTGGCAATAAACACATTAAGGATGCAAAAGAGAGAGAATATGACATGATGTTGGATGAAATGACTGAAGTTATTTATTCTAAGCATTTAGAGCCATGAAGATTATCCAAAATGACCATTAAGTACTACACCAAGCCATAATTCAATAAAAAGCTATCTAGATCATGACAAGATATGTATATACTAGCTAAACCAAATAGATGACAATCTGAAATGTAGTGCAATTTGTGAGTATGTCAAGTCATCCATGATCAAAGTCTAGCTAGAGGTATCCAAGGATAATGCAAGCCATGTCAATAAGCTAAGTGGAACCAAGAAGCTAGTGTTGAGTCAATTTAAAGTGCTATAAGTTCAGAAATGAGACATTTGTTTAAATACTTGGTTCTTTTGTAATTACGCAAATTGAGCACATTTGTCATGAATTTTCTTTTAAAGCTCATGGTTGATTTCAACCAAAATTTTCAGACAAGTGCTAGATCTCAAGCCTTATGCGACCATTCCAAGCAAGAAGCTTAAGGAGATGATCTTGGTCATCCAAAACTCCCCCTGAGTTCATGCCAAGTGCAACGGCAAGCAGTCTCATGAGAAAGAATTGGTGAGATCAGTTTTTTCGCACAAAAGAGATCTTTTTACATTCATAAAAGATTGTACTAACTTATTGTTGGATCGAAAATGGCAACAGAGGGGGGGTGAATGGTGCGTTTAAAAAAAAATCGCCCCCAGAAGTATCCGCAAAAATCTCTACTCTCCGATGGCTATAAAAGCTATGAACGAGAAGAGATGATTGCTCACTCAAGCCGAAAACCAGACTGATAAGAGACTGAAAAAGATCAAGAAAAGAGAGACTGCAAAAACTCGCCACGGCAAGAGATTACCCGGAATCAGCTGCCACGGCAAGCAAATCGACCGCCATGGCTGCCACGGCAGAGAAATTGCATAAATTTGCTGCCAGCCGAGAGGAACAAAGATCAGACTAAAGCTAAACTCGCCACGGCAAGAGATTACCCAGAATCAGCTGCCACGGCAAGCAAATCGACCGCCACGGCTGAGAAATTGCATAAATTTGCTGCCAGCCGAGAGGAACAAAGATCAGACTAAAGCTGCACTCAATACTTGAAAAAGAAGACAAAAAAATTCAAGCAGCTGAACACAAAGATTGAGAAATGCTGTCTGCAGACCAAGGAAAAACAACCACCCGAAAGACTCTATCTTCAGTTTACTGTAGCCGAAAACTTGCTGCAATACTGCATGCCGACAATGCTGAAAACAGCCGATCAAAGATAGGAACAAAGTCGGTTAAACGCAGTAGAAAGAAGATAAAAACAGGCTGGCCGAAACTTGATTATGAAGAAACTCTATTACTGCTGCTAAGAAGAGCAACGATCTACATGAATGCTGAAAGCAGAACTAGCAACAGAGAACGACAAGTAAGTGTTCAAGCAATTTTCAGATTCTTGACATTTTCAAGGAAATGAGAGAAGAGCTTCTTTTCTTCTCAGACAAAAACACCAAGAGCATAATCTAAATATCATAGGGGCTCCAAATAACACGAGAAATCAACAAAAACTCATGAATTTCAGAATTGAGTCAAGAACAAAAAGGCTACAGGGAACTGAACCAAAACTCAGATTACTCTCCACTCCTTGATCCTTGGCTCATGAAACTTTGAGGCTAGCTAATTAATAGCCCATAGACTCTCCATCTCAAATTTCAAGCCATCTTTCCGAGAGAAACACAAATTCCACCAAAACCCTAGAGAGGCAAGATATGAACAGGGGAGGCTCAAAATCCAAATCTGAGATTAAATGGAATTGGTTCTAGGGAAATATGATCAAATGATCTTGAGGCACTAACCCATCATAGAGCAACCCATTTTGAGCAATCCCTGCAAGCAAGAACTCAAAACTCAGAAAATCAAGAAATCACTAAAATGGAGAAACGAAGAACAGAAGCTACGAACAGAGAAGACCAAACTCCAGATTTTCATTCATTGAATCAGAAGGAGTACAGAGGAGTCACCATACGCCTGGACATTAGAACAAGAAGATTGACTACAAGTCTCTCAATCCCTTAACTCCCTCTCCTCACCCTCTCATCTCCTCTCAAGAACACAACCCACTACATGCTTACACACAGGGAGGAGACAACACAGAGAAGCTACGATGGGGACATGGACTGCTGCCCTCAACTACTCTCTAACCACTAAAGAGCAAAGGGAAAATGTAACATCCTGAAAAATTCGAATTTGAAAATATAAAGTTTATAAATTATTTTACAATATGTTCTGCTGAAATTTGGATTTTATGGTGATTTTCTGAATTTTGGCAGAGGATCCAAAAATTTAAGAAAGCCTCAAAAAATAAAACTAATATTAATAATGCCAAAAATGGAAATAGGTCATTACAGATCATGAAATTCAAAATACCAACGTCTTGAATTCAAGTTCAGGACAATAAAATATTAAAATGTACCCATTAAAATCCAAGGTGGGATATTCAGAATTTATATGTATATATATACACACAATTCACAACAAAATAATGTCAAAATCGAAAGGCAAACTGAATAAAATAGAAAATAGAGAAATAATAGATTTTGTAGCTAGATATTTGAACCAAGATTTGAGCTAAATGCTCAAAGATTGAAATCAGTAATTTCAAAAAGGAAAAAGGAAATGTAAAATCCAAAAGCATTCAAATTGCAAAGCCTTTTTCCTCCCTATTACATGTGGGCCAACCCTATTTCTCTCTCCCCTCTTCCTTTTCTCTTCCATCCCTTCATCTCTCACCACTCCATCCTCTCCGCACTGCAGCCCCATTTCTTTTTCTCAGTCTTATGGACGAGCTTGCGCCGCGTCGCCAGAGCCTCGCTTCTGTCGCGTCAACTGCCCGGCCACCAGCGCCTCAACGCCCGCGCCCAGCTCCCGTCTCATCGCCAAGACTTGTCGCATCGCCTCGAGACCGCCACTTTCTGCCATGCGCCGAGCCCCGCGCGGACCCGATGGACCGCGCCCACGCCGCTGTGTCTCATCCCCGCGCGCTCAGCCATAAGAGCCTGAGCCGCCTCTTTCCTTCCCCCTCATGCCCCGGCCGTTTCTAATTGACTTCCCCCCCCCCTTGCAGGCCACCGGAGCACCGCGCCTCCCCCGACTCCGGCGACTCCCCTCGCCGCCAAGCTAGGCCACCGCCGGCCAATTCCTCCCGGACGGGGCACCACCTGGTCTCCGTGAAGACGATCCCAGTGCCCGATCAAAGATCCGTTGGCTCATCTTCTCCGGCACCGAGCGCCCTCTCCGTCGCTCCGACCCCGACGTCGGCGGCTCACCTCCGACCTCCCCGAGCCCGGCAACCACCTTCGGTGAGCTAGTGCCACTCTCCTTTTGCTCCCCTCCATTTTAATTGAGATGAAATTGCTCGAGGCGCCGTCGCGGTCTCTGCCCTGTTTTGATCGCCGCCGAGCTCGTCGCCGGTGTCTCCCTGGTTGATGGCCATCCGATTCAGCCCGCCCAAGGATGCGCATGAGGCCCAGCGGGCCATTTCAGCCGTACCCAGGCACCGCCGAGCCGCCCCTCGCCGGCGATCACGCCGCCTAGCCCCGCGCCGGCGCCCTTCCTCTGCTCCGAATGCCCCTTTGCTCTGTTGGCCCCTCTCTTTTCTCTGAGTGGTGGGCCCAGCTGGGAAAAAAATCCCTCTAGCCATTGCATTCCAGATTTGGTACTTGTTCTTAACTAAACTTGTTCAAAGGAGCAAATTGGTAAAATATAAATTAAACAGTAAAAAGGAGTAGGAATTAAAATTGTAAAATCCCTGTTGAGAATTCTTGCAGATATATGTATTTATATATATGTATATATAATAAATGAGGGAAAGTTAACTCTAGTTAATCTCATGACAATGGATCAGGTGTGAAATTAACTAAGGAGTTTTAGAAAAATAAATTGCTGAAGGTCTAATCCTAATTGAACTGCCAATCAAGCTTGTCAAAAATCAAATATATGAAATTGATCTAAGGATGCTCTTCTATGAAAGAAAATATACCCTAGAAATGTAATCCAATCAATTACGGTGGCCCTTGGGTGAAACTAATATTTGGCATGGTTATTTTCCCCAAATGGCAAGAAATTAACATGAACCCCCTTAGTGTTAAGGTTCAAATTGATATGTGAAGCTAATTCAAATGAGTTTACAAGTTAATAAACGCAAAGGATATAATCCTACTTAAGTGCCAGCTAAGATTTAACTTCCTTGATTATGATTAAAAAAAATTCCCAAATGTAATCAAAGAACCACATGATAAACTATGAATTATTTGACCTCAATAAAGAAAATGCCACCGCTAAAAGCTTCAAGAATGAGGCCTAGTAATAAGGGAATTAGGCCCATCTAACACTACTTAAATTATTGCTAATAAAGAAAATGGCCATAAAGATAACTCACATAATCATTGGGATAACTATGCCATTAATGTACATATTTGATCTACCTTGCCCAGTGAGTTTTTCTCTCAAGCTCAATCCTCAAGCCACATATGATATCAAGTACGGTTTGCATACCTCCAAAATCGCGCAACACCTCTTGTATGGTAATCAATATTTGGACTATTAGAATCAATGGTATTTAAACCTTAAATAATAAGATTAAAATAAGGTCTTACATGATTAATAACCATTCCCTCATATTCTCAAGATTTACATCTGCTAATAAAAGATGGATCGTTAATCCTTAATAATAATTCGTTTAATCAACGGAATAATTACCCCTGCTCCTAATAATAATAGTAATAATAATAGCTTTATCAAGAAGATCTTTGTAAAATCCTAACTCTCCTTTTTGACAAATCACAGCCATTGGTCCTACCAATTAAAGATGTCAATCAAGCAAAATAACCGACTTTAGAATTGGCGATTGCAATTCCAGATAAGTTGTGCCACATGAAATATCAAAGTTTCACCGCATACTCACCTTACGTATCCGTATCCTAAAATCATCAAATCATGTTTCTCTTTACTACCATCGATACTCTCTGTTATCTGCGCCTAAGTCCTGTTCGACTAAAGGAACTTCCTTGATAAATACCAAAATAATAAAAAGAGATTATTAAATAAAAAGATCAAGTTATCGTATTCTACCACCGGTCTTGCCTCAAATCACTTGAATTCCCCATTAACTCATAATAAAACTAAATTAAGTTTACTCGGATTTGTTTGGATCTTTTGAGTTATTTGCTTTTATTTGGATTCAGTCGTTTGTAGCGTAATTAGAAATTGGAAATCGTGAAGACTCATTGGATCAAGCGTGGTCAGAGCAAAGTGAAGATAAAGAATAGAAGCTCCAGAGAAAGCTTCATGTGAGCTCAAGTCAGCAAACCGCGCCAGGCGAGTCAATACTTTGATCATGTTGAACCTACATTTTCTGCAAATTACTTTGGTTTAAATTATCAAATTGCATGCTGTTACTTTATATGCAAATACATGTTTAATTTAATATCCTAGTTATGTGCCCATTGTTTACCTTGAATAATATTACCCCTCCTTTGGATTATTTGAACGTGTGAACCTTGTCGCCCTAGCAAAATTATAATAATAACCTTTCGAAAATAAGTCTGTAATTATATGCCATGCTTAGTATTGTTTAGATACTCATGGGCGCGAGAGCGCCCAAGCATCACTTTTAATCCTGAGAAAAATTAGTTGGGCAGTCATGTTGGTAATGACTGATGTATGTTGAATATGGTTATTTTATATTCCCAAAAACCTCAAGTTGCTTAATTATCTGGGCGGATGGTTCGAGGGTGTGTGAGTATGGTGCAGTGGAAGCACAAAGGGGATAGTGGTAGAACCGTCCAGATAGTCCTAAGGACCGAATCTTGTGATGATCTCCTAGTGTACAACAAGTACAACCACAAGCTGGCAAAGTGTAGGCAGGGCTAACTAATTTGCATCGACTTAGTAAGAGTTGCGTCGGTGTGACCACGGGCGGGTAGAGGATGGCCACATCCTCCGACGTGACGGCGCAAGAGGGGGCTTCTGGAAGGGTGGTCGTACCCCGAAGGAAGTGGAAACCTTAGCGGACGTAACTCTGCTAGGAAAAATGCATTGTAAAGGTCCTGTGATAGTCTACTCAACCGCATGGCTAAGGAATCATGTGGGGCAACGAGTGGATTTATCTCTTGTGGGTAAAGTGTGCAAACTCTGCAGAGTCAAAAACTATTCGAATAGCCGTGCCCACGGTCAAGGGCGGACATGGGAACTTAACCAGATATAGTTCTATTTCAAAATGTTTTGTGGGTGGGATGGAAAAGTGGAGGGCAGCGGAAAGCCCTGATTTGAGTTGTCCTGGGTGTCGTCCCAGTGGTAAGTTAAGCGGCTATAACGCTGAAAGATGTTATACGGTGTGATGCCGTATGTATGGAAAGATTATGGTGATATTAGGCATATGGTGTGATGCCATATGTATGGAAAATCATGTTAATATTCCATGAACATTATGTTTTGTTCCAAAGCTGCTAGGTCTCAGGAAATTTTATGTATTGTATTTCAAATAGTGGCATTTCTATTTTTTACAAAATAAAATACGGGTAGAATAAACAGGGTCGTGAGTAAAGGAGATGGATGCTTGTAGTATGCACTTAAAGGTATTGGTGGATTCAGGTCGATCATGAATAGGAAATGATAGTGTGTGTTCTGGGAGAAATAAATTAGTGGTGTCCAGTTGAATAGATAGGCTAGATAAATGATCTAATTGAATTTTTGGGAATTTGAAGGAATAATACAAGTATTGGATTATAATTCTTGATTAGTGATAATCTTGGTGGATATATAATGGTGAATCGTAGAGTTGATCAATGATATTCTTGGTGGTTATATAATATTGAATCGTAGGCTTGGTCAATGATATTCTTGGTGGAGTTGAAACAATAATAAAAAGGATTGGATTGTTAGAAAATCATGATGGGAATGTACGGTGGATTAATTAAATGATGACACCCGCTGTTTGGAGATTAGACAGCAATCAATTTGGAAAGAGTATGTTTGGTGGAATATCTAAATAATGTCACACGCTGTTTGGAGTTTTAGACAACAATAAATATAGAAGGTGTATAATCGGTGGAGTAATTGGATAATGTCACTTGCTGTTTGGAGTCTTAGACAGCAACCAATACAGAAAGAATATGATTGGTGGATTGAATAGAGGATAACACATGTTGTTTGGAGTTTAGAGAGCACTCAATAAAGGAAGTGTAATTTCGGTGGATTAAGTCAATTATGGCAATCGCTGTTGGGAGTCTTAGACAGAAGTTAATAAAGAGCGTGAATCTTTAGTGGATTAAGACAATGATGTCATCTGCGGTGAGGAGTCTTTAGGTCACGAAAACAACAATATGATATAATAATAGAAATGCTACTAGACGCGTTTTTATGGCAAATAAAACAACCCGAGCCCCTCCCTTGACAAGCCATGCATACTATTTATTTGCATTATGTGTATTGGCTCGCGGAGCACGGGGTTGGAGTGCTCACACTCGCTTTTGCGACAAAATTCAGAATCAGGAATCAAATCACCTCGCCTCAGCAACAAAATTGGACAAGCTGGCAGAGAAGATGAAGATGTCAAGGGCTAGGTCGTGAACCTCCAGTTGGCTGCCTGTGCGCATGTCCTGAAGGTCCCACCTGTGTGCTCGTTCTTCCGCTGCTGCAATTTATTGATTTCGGCCTAATCGGCCCATGAGTAAGTCTATTACCGTATTTACGCTTCTGCATGATATGTATTTTGATATTCATTGCTGTAACTGTGAGCACTATCTACTGATCCAGGGAATAGTGCAGTAAAATCACAGTGGATTCCGGATGGTAAAATCTGGGCTCGTACAGGAAACAACCTCCCAAAGCCTCTTTTGACTAGAGTAAACCCTAATTCCCTCCAAAATCCATGAGTGGGCATGCAGCCACCACCTCATATATATAGCCCTTGGCTAACGGGTCTCCGCCCCGTTACGCCCACTAAATCCAACGGAGCCCGCTCCCGCTTGTGCAGCCACGCAAAATTCCCGATTCGCCCCTCCTGCACATTCTGGGAAGCTTCCGCGCTCCTTGTCGTCCAAGACTCGCAGCCACATCGAATATCCGCCGTCTTCGACACATCCGACCGTTCTGACCTCGACACCGCCTGTGTCTAGTCCAGTCACCTCGTGTCTCACCACAGCTCCGCTTCGACGTCCTGCAGCCACACAGACAAGAAACACATCAAATAGCACCGCTCGATACATGAAAGCATAAATAACCTCATACTTACCACAGATGAAGTCCAAACCTGTCGAATCAAAGAATCAGCGTCCTAATCCCATATGACCAAGTTTGACCAAAGTCCGACCGAGCCCGTTGCACCACGCAACGTCAAGGTCCGAACCACCCAAACCAAACTCGACTTTCCTAAACTGATGTCAATTACTCATCATTCACACGGGATGACCTCCACATGGTCTCTCAATCTCCCCCTTGATGAGTATATTGACAAACCTAGAAAAAACAAGAAGTTGAGTTTGTTTGAAAAGAGTCCAACATGGTCCAAAGAAGAGAAATGAAGCTAATGACCATGTCGACAGAAGGAAGCACTAGAGCAACAAGCTGAAAGAGTAAATTTTTCTCCAAAGCTCTAAAAAAAAGCTCCCAAATGACTTTTTCTCCTCTATTCTCCCCCTTTTGGCAATAAACACATCGAGATACAGAAGAGAGAATATGACATGTCAATGGATGAAAATGGCTAATCAGAGCATCTCAGACACAATATTACTCAGATAGATTCAGAGAGATGAATGCTTACAAAGCTGGTTTCTATAGCCACTCCATACAAGCTCTTAACTCAGGAGCAACCCACACAAAACAGAGAGATAGACTCGAGCGACTAGCGGAAAAACTCCGTTAGCACTCGAGCTCTACCCATCTATTTATAGTCACCAGATACTGGGGGAGAACCCGTTACCCCCACCTAACATCGAGTTTTCCCACTCACTTTACCCACTAGCGAGAACGAGCTTCCAGTGCTTTACTCGTTAAACTCAATGGCTCCATTGTTTTGCCCGTAACTGCCAACAACTCCTGTGCTTTGCAGAGAACCGCTTCCCTTTTTCAGACTTTGGCCATTTCTCCAAAATGCCACTCTGCTGCCTTCCCGGAAGCTTCCTCTGCAGCTTGCTGTCCACGGCTTGCAGCTACCTCGCTGGCCTCACCGCCTTCGGCATCTCCCGACCGCTCACCGACCTCAGCACCACATATGCTTAGTCCGATCATCCATGCCTCGCCACGAATAGCCTCAAGATCCTGCAACCATCACAGACACAAAACATCGCATAGCACCGTACTAGACAAGGGTAACATCCATTTGCACCAGAAAAAAGAACTCAAAGCACATTCCACAAAGTCATAAATGCATCACGACCGGTCGGAATGTCAAACCATTAAATGCACAAGGTCTATTACCACAACACAAGACCATACGACTGATTCCCTGCTGAAACGGCCACTCTTGGAGGTCATACGACCGATTACAAGAGACCTACGACCACATTCAAGACTCTCGGGAGCTTCCGACCACTTATGCGTGCAAAACAACCACTTTCGACCGCAACCGAGGCTTGTTCGACCGCGTCCGACCAGCTACGACCACAACCAATCGAGCTCGAGTCAATCTGACCACGTTCAACTGCCTCTCAACGTGGTCAAAGACTGCGAGCACTGACTTCCGACAACAGCGGTTGTGGCTTCGACTTACAACTTCTGACAACGACCAACGTGGTCGTATGTGCGCTCGACCACGGCCAACGTGGTCGTAGCTGCCTTCGACCATAGCCAACATGGTCGTAGCTGCGATCGACCACTGCCAGAGTGGTCATAAACTTCCCGGATGGCCTTAACGTGGTCGTAAACCTGTCTGAGGACCTTCGACCACGATCAAAGTGGTCGTAAACATTTCCGACCTCGGTTAGAATGCACTACAGTGGTCGTAATTACTGCGAATGACTTCCGACCATGGCAAAACCAGTCGTAACCACCTCAAGTGACTCTGACCACGGCAAAGCCGGTTGAAATAGCTCCTAGTGACTTCCAACTACTCCTAAGGGCTACGACTTTGCAGGAAATGCCCAAACCAAACTCAATCTTTCTAAAACAAGAGTCAATTACTCATCACAAATATGTGGTTACCTCCACATGATCTCTCAGTTAATGTCAAAGAGGGAAGGGGCGATTCTGTTGGAAGGAGAAGATAGTGTTAGCCATTCACATAATTCTCTTGTAATTCCTCTTTCTAGCAATAAGCAATCATTCTGGACGTAGGGTTATTATTCTCTCAGTGAGAAGAACCGAACCAGGGTAAAATTTCTCGTGTCCCTACACCGCATGCGCATACACCAGGTCTTGTAAGAGTTTCCCCAAATCCAAACAAATCATACGTAAGATCGATTTTAAAACATCGACAATATCTATGTCGTATATATCTCACGTGTTTTGTGACCACAAATTTTAAAAGATTCTATCTATTTTCATGGGTTATTTTTAGTTTTCCTAGGTATCCAATTAAAGAAAATAAAAAATGTGTGTCTAGGTGTCACCGAATGTTTTCTTCCTAACGATCATTCAAATTTGGGACTGTTGGATTAGAGATCCAACGACCCTTTTTTTGGAGGGGGAATTTTTTTTGGAGGGGGGCGGAGAATTCATGGCCGTTAGATCTCTAATCTAATAGTTATAAATCTGGATGATAGTTAATAAGAAAATATCCAGGTGATGTTTATCAACACCTAATAAATAAATAAAAGACATTTTTATATCTTTACTGACAATAAAAAAGAAAACAAAAAGAGAAAGAAAAAAGTTAAGAAATCAACGTGTTCGCTCATGAGTAGCCATGCTGTTTGAAACGTGGCCACACTGTCAACAGCGGCGCTCTTTGCCACTTTCAAGGCCCAAAAGCACAGAACTACCAAAGAACAGAGGGAACACCACAACATTGAATTCATTATTAGCAAACAGAAGGGAAATTTACACGGCGACACATTAATTGGCAGTGGCTGACCGGCTCACATAACCTCCGTGCCGATCGAACGCTACGCGCCGCGTACGTACATTATTCATGGAATCACCACTCCTCGTGTGCATTCACGAATGCGTCGGCACACACACATGCCGACGCCACGAGCGACGTCCTTAGTCTCAGATGAAGATGCTGTTGGGGATGCCCCTTGTTGCGATCCCGGCTGTGTCGCCCTTGTGGTCAGAGGTGTTGGGGTAGAGCAGCATGTAGGGGAGCTTGGCCAGCCCGTTGCGGTTCTTGAGCTGGGGGTCTCTGTTCATGGCCACCATGCCGCTCTCGATGTCCGTCAGCCCGCGCCGAACCGCTTGAACGCCTCCAGCGCCTTGGCGTCCGACATCCACTCCGGCGTGTCACGCTGGCTAGCACGAAGCCGTCGACAAGCGCCTTGATCGAGTCACCGAGGATGTCCGTCATCTTGAGGTGGCCGAACCGCTCATCGTGTGGCACGTAGATGTTGTCCAGCAGCAATGGTCGGCTCTCCGAGGTGGGGTCTGGTCCAGAACACGTGCGTGGCAAGCCCACTTGTCAGTGCTGTAGTCGCGACTCGCGACGGATTAGATCAGAAAAAACACACCGGTTCTTGTGGGCTTACGGCCGGTGCGATCGCTGCGCAGGTAGGGATGCTCCTTGCGTTAGTAATTTACTGCATCTTCATTATTTTTAGCACTGCATGTTCTTTTGTGTTTTCTTTGCATAGTCGGCATTGGTTAGTCGCAATCTGGAAGTCGTAGCAGTAGAGTGCAGCATTTTCTGTTTGTTTTTTCAGTCGTTTGTTTGAGGTGGAGCGACATTCTCGGATCTGAGTGAGAATCGGCCCACTGACTGCATGTAACCGTCTTTCCCTGTATTCAGCATATAAATGAGAAGAAAACCGAAAAGCTGTGGTTGGTTACGCAGCACAAAAATCGCATATGCGTTCACTAAACTGAAACCTGAACTCTGCTACTCCACCGAAAAACGCTGTATAAGAAAACTGTTCATCGTCTGGCACGGTTCAGAGTGACGTTTATCTCTGTTTGCAGGCCATAGAATTCAGAGATTCAGAAGCGTTACTGACAATTGGTCTCAGAGCGGTTTCTCTTCTGACCCTGAGGCGATGGTGCAAGGAGGAAGGTCCATGTCCCCCACCCAAACGAGGAGTTTTGGCGGCAGTGGTCGCCGGTATCCAGGTGCTGGAAGCAGCGGTAGCTCACACGTGATGGTCGCTAGTGCAGACGGCGGCCAGGACCTGGTTGCGCAGACGATGCCAAGGGAGACGGGGGTGTCATTGCAATATCCCGTACTCATGCGAACCAATTACAACGATTGGACGCTGCTTATGAGAGTGAATCTTCATGCACAAGGGGTGTGGGAAGCGATCGAACTGGGTGGCGTTGAGTTTCGCGTGGATCGAATGGCACTGGCAGCCATTCTCCAAGCAGTGCCTCCGGAGATGCTGGCCTCACTATGAGAGACCATGTGGAGGTATCCCCATGTTGGTGATGAGTAATTGATAGTTGGTTTAGTGAGTTTGAGTTTGTTTTGGGTATTTTAGGGTTGAGTACCTTTACCTGTGTTAATATGGATTATGCTGTTTCGTGCGGTGCTATGTGACGGTTTGCTTGTCTGTGTGACTGTAGGACTTCGGAGCTAGGTCATGGTGAGGCGAGGAGGACCGGGACTAGGCACAGGAGGTGTTGGGGTCCAGACGGTCGGTGATGTTAAAGATGATCGAGGCTGGTGAGGTGGTTGTGAGTCGGGAGACGAGGAACCAGAGCTGGAGCTACCGGTGATGGACACGACAGGCGATGACGGGAGAACCGGGACTAGGCTCAGGGAGGAGTCGGAGGTCCAGAACGGTTGGATGCCGGTTGCGGTCGTGCGCGACGAAACAGATCAAGACTAGACTAAGTGGAGTCGGAGGTCTCGGTCGGTGTCGGGTGGACACGACGGGCAGCGGCGAGAGGATTGGTGACTAGACTCAGGGAGGAGTTGAGGTCCAAGTGGTCAGGATGCCAAGTGCGATTGTGTGCAACGAAGCACACCGGACTAGGCTCAGGGAGGAGTCGAGGTCCAGTCGGTCAAAGGTGCCGGTTGCGGGAAGCTTCCGGGAAGGTGCTTGAGGGGCAAATTGATAATTTGACTCAAGCATGAGTTGGAGGCTGGTTTTTCCCTCCAAAATCAGATTGTTGACTTTTTGCCTCAAGTGTGTGAGAGGCATGGAGTGGAGGTGGTATGCCACTTCTTGAATTTCTTCTTTAGGGTGAGTGTTTGCCTTCAAAAGGAGTAGGAGGCAGCAGGTTTCAGTCATCCATAGCAAGAAATGTGGGGAGTGTAAGCATTCTTGAGAGTAGGAAGAGAGCTCAAGTGAGTGTGTAGTGCTCTGTGTATGCATGAGTTCATAGAGTGAACCATGTAGTGATTTCCCTTCTCAATTGCGTATGGGGACTCCTCTGCAATCATTTCTCTTGTATTCATTTATGAGATGGAATCAATGAGGAGAATAGTTGTTGTGCTGCATTTATTTTTAGTCTCCTGCACTTTCTCTATTTTAGGGTTTGTTGGCAAGAACCTTGGGCCCTTGATTTTCCAGATGCTTTTCTGAGCTTGAGTTGTGGTTTCTTCCTCTGAGATCATATCCCTGCCATACTCAAAGTTTCATGAGCAATGGATGAAGGAATCTCAAGTAATTTGGAAATTGAACCTATCTCTGTCAACTCTCAGACTTTTGCTCAAATCTAAATTTCTTGGCCTCTTGTTGAATCCCTTTGTTTCCTGAGGCCTTGATGTTGTTTAGAACTTGTTCTTGCTCTTTTGAGTTGAAGAGAACTGAAGAAAATCATAAATTTCGTTGACTTGCACAAGTTTCAGCATTTTCAGAACTGCAGTCAGTTCTATTCTCGGGAAGACCGGTCAGACCGCTAACCCTAGCGGTCGGACCGCTCCGACCATGGCGGTCTGACCGCTCCGACCATGGCGGTCTGACCGGACCCAAGTAGGCGGTCTGACCGGCGGCCGTTATCCAGTCTGACCGGCGCCAGAACAGCGGTCTGACCGACGCTCTGCAAGCGGTCTGACCAGCCGTATTATGGCGGTCAGACCGGCCTGCATTTTTTAGTGAGCTTTATTCTCTGTTTTTTGTGTGACCCTTTTTCCTGCTGCCAGTCTTAGTTTGTTTCCTTGGTTGCTCCTTTCTCGCTGTTGTCCAGTGAGGTTCTCCAGAGAGTATGAGCTATTCTCATCATGGCTCTTATAGCTATTGGTGAGAAGAGTCTTGAGTGGATACTTTGAGGGGGCGATTTTTAAAGAGGCACCATTCACCCCCCCCCTCTCTTGCCATTGCTCTTCTTGATAGATCTTTAACCGGTCTGTGAGCCATGGCAACGGATAAGTATTCCACCAAGCCCCCGATCTTCGATGGGATCGGCTATCCCTTTTGGAAGAGTCGGATGGAGACCTATATTCAGGCTCAGGGCTATGCGATTTGGCACAAGGTCAAAGTCCGCTTTGTTGTTCCTGCCGATGAGAACATCAATGCCGGAAATATGGCTGATGTTGAGGCGAATGCTAAGGCAAGGAACATCATCATTCAAGGTTTGAGCCGAAATGAGTTTGATCGCATTTCTCATCTTTCGTCTGCCTTCGATATTTGGGAAACCCTCGATGCTTACCACGAGGGCACCACCCAAATAAAGATGGTACGACAGGACCAGTTCAAGCGAGATTATAATAAGTTTGAAATGCTCGCTGGCGAGTCCCTTGATGAATGCTTTGTGAGATTCCACAAGATCTTGAGCAACCTTCGAGCGGTCGGTCTCACATACCCCGACTCGGACAACGCTCGACAAATGCTTTCGGTCTTGGATTTACGCATTTGGGAGATGAAAGTGACCACCATCAAGGACAGCATGAACCTCTCGACTTTGACTCTTGATGTGTTGTACTCACGCCTCAAGACTCACGAGATTGACATTGTCTCTCGCAAGTCGTAGTCACAGTCGATGGCTTTGGTCACCGATCCCAGTCCTGCCTCTGGTTCTTCTGCTGACACTCTCTCAGGTTTTTCTTTAGCTGCTCTGTGTGATATTGATGATGAGCATCTAGAGCAGCTCTCAGAAACCCAACTAGCTCTCCTAGCCAGAAAATTTTCTCATGCTAACAAGAGGGCTAGAGAGAGAAAGAGAGGAGGACAAGTGATTTGCTTCGAGTGTGGTGGCCCCAACCACATTCGGGCAGACTGCCCCAAGTTGGAGGGCAAGATCGACTCCGGTGGTTCGAGCAAGAACGTCTACACCGACAAGAACCGCTTCAAGAAGCCCCCAAGCAAAGGGAAGAAGTTCCACAACCTTGGCAAAGCCAAGAAGCTCTTCCATCACATCCTCACCGCCTTCGATGACCTCGACCTCAGCGAGGTGGAGGGGTGGAGCTACGACGATGGGAAGGATGATCAAGATCCCAAGGATGGGGAGGACTTCAGTGGCATGTGCTTCATGGCCCTTGAGGGCGAGATCAGCGACGTCAGCGACAGCGAGCTCTACTCCAACTCCGATGAGGTATATCCCTCTTATGACCAGCTACATGAAGCTTTTCTTAAGCTAGGTGGTTTTCATGCTAGATCTAGAGCTAGGTGTAGCGAGTTGGAGAAGGAAGTAGATAGATTGTCATGGGAGCTTACTTCACTTATATCTGCTCCCTCCCATGACGAATGTGATACATGCTCTGCTCTGCTTTGCTTGGTGATATGGAGAAGCTAAGGACATCTCATGATAGTGTGACCTCTGAGCTAGATTTACTTAAGGTGGAGAATGTTAGTCTTTTGGCTGAATTAGAAATGAGTAGGACTGCTACTATTTCATCTTCCATTGTTGAGACTACTTCTTGCACCTCATGTGAGGATAAGGACAATGCTTTTAGAGGTCTTATATACCATGCTTCTCGATCTACCTGAATCGTGTGAAAGTTGCATTAATTTGAAGGCGAACTTAAAGAAGGCAGATCATAAAATTGCTGAATTACAAGCTTCATTACTTGAGCCTATTGTTTCATGTATGAACTGTCCTAAATTAACTGTTGAACTTGAAACTGTCTCTAAATAGTTTCAAGAAATGATTGATCATGATAGAAAAATGGCTCAGTATGCTTCTAAGGATCCTGTTAGCTCACCATGCAGTAACTGTGAAAAACTAAAATCTGACTTGATTGCATTGGATGATAAATGTGTGAAGCTAACTAAGGACCTACTAGAAAAGTCACCATCTGCTTGTGATGTGTGTGCTGTTGGGAAGAAGCATGAGGGTTTGGTAGAGATGCCTAGCGACGCGAACCAAATTGCTAGCAGTAGGACTATCCCTTCTGAGTCGGCTGTGCGTGCACAAGCCATCCGTTCCTCTGCTGTTGGTTCTTCTTTTACTCCCTTACCTTCTGATGTCTCCTCTTCCCCCTGCTCTTCTTGCACCTCTCTCTTTCGGGAGTGTCAGTATCTTATGAACACTCTCGAGAAGTTTGTAGGAGGCAAAAAGAAGCTAAATCTTATTCTAGACCAATCCAAGATTTGCAAATTCAATCAAGGTCTAGGATACGATTTTTCTGAGGATATGAGGAAGCATCCACCTGTTGTTCTTAGACCCATAGCAGCAGGTGTGATCGAGATAGAGCCTAGATCTGAGAAAGTTCATTTCAAATCAGCGGGCTTTGTCGAAGGGATTTCTGACAGCAAGATGATTCCACCTGTTGCTTCGACCTCTCAGAAGGCGAAGCCTCATCATGCTACTTCTACCTCTCAAAAGGTGAAGTACCATTGTACCTTCTATCAGAAGGATGGACACTCGATCGAGAGATGCTTTAGGTGCGCCAAGATCGCGCGTAGAGACTGTGTTGAGGCTCTTAGGCGTATTCAGGGTCAGTCCTAGACCTTTGGAGATGCTTCATCTGGGCGCGTCATCGCGAAAGGTACTGTGCGCGTTAATGATTCATTTATTTTGAAAGATGTTGCCTTGGTAAGTAAGCTACAGTACAACTTGCTTTCCGTTTCCCAGGTTACCGATGACGGTTACGAGGTGAGCTTTAAGAAAAATAATTGCAAAATTCTTGATTCTTCAGGTAGTCTTGTTTGCGGGATTTCTCGTTATGGGAGGATCTTTCGTGCAGATTTTGTTGAGTCTTCTGGTGATCCTCTCAGGTGGTTAGTTGCTTCTGAGTCCCGTGACCTCACTTTTTGGCATAGGAGACTTGGTCATATTGGATTTGACCAGTTGACCCGAGTTACCGACCACGATCTCATTCGTGGTCTGCCGAAACTCAAGATGGTCAAAGATCTAGTTTGTGCTCCTTGCCGACACGGCAAGATGGTTGCCGCTTCTCATCCTCCCGTCACAGTGACTATGACCGATGCACCAGGACAACTGCTCCATATGGACACAGTTGGACCAGCTCAAGTGCAGTCAGCAGGAGGGAAGTGGTATGTCCTTGTCATGGTCGATGACTTCTCGAGGTATTCTTGGATATTTTTCTTAGCGTCGAAGGATGAAATGTTTAACCATTTTTGGGGATTGTTTAGTAGGCTTTTTGTTGAGCTCCCAGGTGCCTTGCGAGCGATCTGCAGTGACAATGGCACCGAGTTCAAGAATTCCTACTTTGAGAGGTTTTGCGGTAAGACCGGTGTAAAGCACAGTTCTCTTCTCCATACGTCCCTCAGCAGAATGGCGTTATGGAGAGTGTTGTGGTTACAGACCAAACAGAGAGAGAGAGAGTGTAGTAGTGGAGAGTTGAGTAAATGAATGCCTTAGCCCCCTTTCCTTCTGGCCTATGTCTTATATTACATCCACACGGGGAGTGCCTTTACAATTATACCCTTATGTATGAGTCCCCCCCTCAGGGGTACCCATGTCACTATACATGTCCCATTCTGGGCCTTACACTCCCTCAACAGGCCTGCTGGGCTTAGGTGGGGGCCACCCCTACAACAGGAGCCTCTCATGGTGAAGGGCTTCACGGGCCGAAGCCATGTTGCCGAGCCCTTTGGCCCCCTCCGTCCCTGCGGCCTGTGAGCTTTTTCATCGTTCGAAGTGCAGTGTTCGCCTTATTGCGAAGGCGTGACGCCGGGCGGCTTGTCGAAGGCTTCGTCACCCACTAGTCCTGCCGTGGCGGGGTCGAGGCCGTCGGCCGGAGTGGAGATGTTGGCAGAGTCAAATGCGTCGGCATATGAGGCGGAGCGGGTCGTAAGCCATCGCGCGCGCGCGTCTCCGGCGCCGAGCGCCCTTGACGACAAGCGACTGCCAGCCTATCCCGCTGGGCTTGACTGGCGCGACGCGAGACTTGATAGGGGGGGCGTGGTGACACCATGTGGCGACGCTCCTTCTCCTGGCGCGGATCTTGGAGCACCGCGACGGCCCGATGCTGCAACGTTGGACCGTCGCTGGTTGGATTTCCGCTAGCTGGACTTCTACCGGTTGGACTTCCGCCGGATGGACTTCCGCCGGTTGGACTTTCCCATTGATGTGATATATATATATATGGCGAGCTGGTGTAATCTTGTACCTACATTGTGCGCGCGGATAGGTGCTGCTCCCCTAAAATGGGCCTCTTCAGTACATCCACATTCCATGGCGGCACCACGCGGCTCGGGGGATGTTGATGTACTGATGGAGGCCTACTTTTCTCGGGAGCTTCGTTAGCGTCTATTAACGGCAACTACCTGCCTTCGCTGTGCTCGCTCTGTATGTCTGCATAAAACGGCAAGGTTTGCCCTGTTCTCTTAGACAGGCTCACCTTCAGTCGGGGCTTGTGATCAAGCCCGCCTTCCGAGAAAACCTTGGTGGACTGAAGGTGGTCTATTTATGAGAACAAGCCAAAACTTGGCGTGACATGACCTGCGCCAGTGCGGTGTGCGGGGGAATGTCGTCGGATGTGCCATCTCGAGGAGGCGGTGCCTACAAGACGAGCAGTGGGGTGGCGTTCCGAGACCACTGTCTCCTGCCTTGGAGGATAGTAGCCGCGGAGGGCAGACATTTGCAGGGTGGTCCAGGGATGCTGAGCGGTGGCTGGTGCCTAGTCAAAGTAGACGCGCGAGCGCTCTGTCCCCTACCCTTCGAAGCGGTGGCAGCGGAGCGGGCGCCTAGTCGAAATAGACGCTCGAGCGCTCCGTCCCCTACCCTTCGAAGCGGTGGCAGCGGAGCTGGCCCCTAGTCGAAGTAGACGCGCGAGCGCTCCGTCCCCTACCCTTCGAAGCGGTGGCAGCGGAGCTGGCGCCTAGTCAAATTAGACGCGCGAGCGCTCCGTCCCCTACCCTTCGAAGCGGTGGCAGCGGAGCTGGCGCCTAGTCGAAGTAGACACGCGAGCGCTCCATCTCCTACCCTTTGAAGCGGTGGCAGCGGAGCTGGCGCCTGGTCCAAGTAGACGCGCGAGCGCTCCGTCCCCTACCCTTCGAAGCGGTGGCAGCGGAGCTGGCGCCTAGTCAAAGTAGACGCGCGAGCTCTCCGTCCCCTACCCTTCGAAGCGGTGGCAGCGGAGCTGGCGCCTGGTCAAAGTAGACGCGCGAGCGCTTCGTCCCCTACCCTTCGAAGTGGTGGCAGCGCATTCGCTGGGGTGAGCGCCTTTGGTAGTGCGCCTTAATGGTTCCGGGAATCGTGCCGACCCCTGGGCTGACACAGTCGGGCTGCTATATCCGTACGCACCTGTCCATTCGAGATAAACACGTGGCGGGTCATGATTGGTGTGCCAACGACCCGTCCGCGGTCAAGCCCCTTCCCCCGAGGGGCGGGGCGCGTGGCGCGGTGCTGTAGGTGTGCCGCCGCTGCCCCCTTTCCAACGTGCGTCACCGGCTGTGAGCGGTTGCGCTGCTCGCCGATCCTCGGTTGCGCCTACCACGCGGACTTGCGGCTGTTCCCTCGGACAGGTGTGGCCAGGGTCGGGGGTCCGCGCCGACGCGCGCCGAAGGCTATGCCGGGTCACACGACCTGCGTTTATTGCTTGCGCTGACCGACGCGCGGCGGGACGCTTGTGGCGCGTCGCGTGGTGACAGGACTCTGTACGACCACGGTCGCGTGCTGGTTACGTGGACCGCTACGATGCCTCGACTTCGCGCGTGGGGAGGTGAGCGGTTGTCGCTCGCCGTTTGCGCTTACCCACGGTGGGAGGCGGGGGGCCCTTAAGAACCCCACGTGGTGTTGTGCCCACGCCTCCCCGCGCTTTCTGGTTGTTCACGTTGCTTTCCGCATTCGCGGCCTTGTTCCTGCGCTCCTTTCCTGCCACCGAGTTCCTTGTGGATGCCGATGGTGACTTGCGACGAGCGTACTTAGGTGGGCGGCTACACCATCTGCAGGCGGTCCTCGCTGCTCGAGGTGAAATACACGCTGGGGAGCGCGATCCGCCGGCGGCAGACATGTGGTGGGCGGCGAGGAAGAGTCAGGGTCCGTACTCCGGCGAGTTGGGCCGCACGCTCGTGACGGAGGACACTATCCAATCACTGCTGCGAGATGGGAAGCTATCGGATCGCCACGCGGTGCGGTTGCCCGTCGATGATGAGACGGAGCCGTGCCCTGGGAAGTCGGAGGCAATCGTCTTCGTTGCCTACTTCGAAGCCGGGCTTCGCATTCCGTACGCAGCAATTGTCGGGGCGGTGCTGCGGACCTTCAAGTTGGAGTTGTCACAATTGACTCCGAACGCGGTGGCTCGCCTCGCCATGTACAGCTGGGCCCTGCGCTCGGAGGGGTGTTGGCCCAGCTTTTCCTTGTTTGCGTATCTGCATGAGGCCCGGTGCCAACCGAAGGATCGGAAGGACGGTACGGTGTCGAAGTTTGGCAGCGTCAACTTCATCCTGCGGGCGTCATGTGGGAAGCTCTTCCCGGCGAACGCGACCCGAGGGAAGTGAGAGGTCAACTGGGCGAGGCGGTGGTTCTACCATCATGTGACGAGTGGCAGCGGCCTTGAGTGCGTAGGCGGGCCGATTACATTCAAGACTGCTCCCGGCTTAGCGCTTGACCAGGAAGATAGGCTGAGGGCGCGGAGACTTGTGGGGGTCACCGCCCGCTTCAATATGCGCGACCTCGCCGAGGAGTACATGATGCTCGGTGCAACGCCGCTTGCCCACGGTTGGCGCTTCACAGCCGGTGAACGTCGGGATGATAACGTCCGCCCGTCCGTTTGCTCGTTGCCCGTGCCGATTGGCCTTCGTAAGTCTCGACCATACCTTCCTCTTCATTCGTACGTATTGCATTTATGTAAATGTGCTATCTGGGGCAGGGACTCGCCTTGAGGACACGGAGCGCGCCACGCGCATGTTCCTCGAGCCATACACCGGTAGGGAGCACGGGCAACGCGTAGCTGCGACTGCGGAGGCCGGACTGGGGCGGATAAACCGCGTGTGTGAGGCCTTAGGGCTTCCTGTGCCGGATCGCCCGCCTCCGGACCAGCAGCACGAGGATGATGGTGCCGCGAAGACGAAGGCGCCGTCCCACAAGAGGACCCAGAGCGCTGCGACCACGGCCCGTATGGCGGTTGCCGCTGCTCCTGCCGGCGCGGCGAGCCCGGGGTCGGATTTGGCGAGGTATGCCGATTCAGATTTGGAGGGCGCGGGTACTGAAGGCGAAGGCGCCGGCAGCGGAGGGCGCGCCGCGGAGGCCTGGTTGCCCACGACCGTTGCCGACGTGGTGGTGCCGGCTGGCGACACCGGTGCGGAGTCCTCGTCTCCGAGCATGGCTTTGGCGGGGCTGCCCTCCGCGGGAGCGTGTGGAGCGCCGCCTTTGCTAACCGCGGCGGCTAAGGCCGAAGTGTCGCCCGCGGAGGCGGGGGTGCCTCCCGCAAAGGTGGGGGTAACCCCCGCGGAATTCGTGGGGGTGAAGTCCCCGACTTCTATTGTCGTGGCTGTGGAGACCCCTTCAGTGGATGATGCAGCCGGGGGGCCCCTTCTGTGGCGGGTACCGCGGTGGTATCTTCTGCCCAAGCGAAGCGGGTGCGCCTGCAGTCCTCCCTTCCGTGGACTTCGCGAGGGTTCGCTGTGGCGACCGGTGTTGGGAGCCTATGGGGCCCTGCTTCGAGCATCGAGGTCCCACCACCCCGTGCCCTCCCAGCCCCTCGGGCCACGGTGACCGTGGCGTGGGCTCGGTTGGCGCTAGGTCCTGACTCGGTGGTCCCCAGGCCTTCCGAGACAGCGCCGTCCGTTGGGGCCGAAGTGGAAGCGTTCCCGCCCGCGGCTAGGGAGACGTCTCCGCGAAGCTCCCCGCCCGCGACCGAAGGTAGGTTATGGCGGTACTCCTTCGTTTTTTTTAAAACGCCTTGTGACGTGTAATTTCTCTTCGCAGCGACACTTATTCCGGAGGAGGAACCGTTCCTTGAGCGCGGGGGTCCCGGTGCTGGCGACACAGGTGCCGCGCGGCCAAGCCCGGTGGACTTCGTCCCTCCGCTGGATACTCTGAGGGCATGGCGCGGGATTGCAGAGGACATGGCCTCCAGCATCGGACAACTGGTGTTGCAGACCTACGGGTCAGGGCACCTTGGAGATGCATTGGAGGTGTCGGGGGTGCGGGTAAGCGTCTGTATTTTAGACCCCCCTTGCGGCCGCTTCGCATTTGCTAACTCCTGCGTCGCACAGACACTCGTGCTGGCCCAGGCCCTGCAAAGTGCCCACGTCCGCGAGGGAGCAGCGATACGGAGTAGGCTACGGGCCGCCGAAGAAGAGCTTCAGGGAGCTGTGAAAGGGTGATCCGCCCAGGATGCTCATATACGCTGCCTGGAGTTGGAGTGCACGGAGATGAAGACGCGCACCGATGGGCTCGTTACCGCGGTGCGAGCCTCGGCCGCAGAAGCGGTGCGGCAAGAGGCTGTTGCAGAGCGGGATGGCCTTGTACAACAAATCGCTGCTCTGGAGGGGAGAAACAGCGAGCTTGCTGCCTCTCTCGCGGAGCGAGATCAAGCCTTAGGCGACGCTTCGGCAGCCGCCTGGGACGCCATGCTGGCCCTGGAAGACACTCTCAAGGGGCTTGTCGCCGAAGTGCCGGCGTGCTCCTTTGGGCCCGAGGACCTGTCGCGGTCACTCCGGTGGATTGGAGAGGTGGCCGGCGTTGCACGTGGCGCCGCGGCGATCTTCAGCAGTCACTGCGCCTACGTGGCGTCGTGTCTGACGTGCGCGCTCCTACGACACCGCGGTTGTGAGCACGTTGCGAGGTTAGCCAATCCCCGACTGGAGATGCCCGTGGGGGGCGGCGTAATGTCCGGCGCCGTGCGAGCTGTACGCCGGGCCATGAGGTTCTTCCATGAGCGGATGTGGGAATACTGCGGCGAGGCCGCAGCCATAGTCGAGCTACGGAACAACTTGTACGGCGAGGGGAACCTTGGCCGGTTTCTGGACGAGGTCCCCCGGCGTGACGACGATGGCGCCGCGGCTCCGGAGGACACCGTGGATCCCCAGGTGTGATAGGAGGTTGTCGCGTGTTGGTGTGCGTTGTAACCGAAGCTCGGGTTGTCTTCTTTGTTTTGTGTTCGCAAAAATACGGAGTTGTTTTCCGCTGTTCTGATTCCTGCCCCCTTGTCCCAAGCAGCTACCCAGCCGGGGCCAGCTGTTGATCTCCGACCTTGCGACCCGACGGCGTCTTCGGCGTTGGCAAAGAGCCGAGGAAGCGTTGGATTTCTGGGCGAGTCGGGCGTCTTCGAGTGGGACGTCGGTACGGACGGTACGGGTGCATGTTAAGGATGAACCTGCCGAGTAGCAGCCTGGTGCGCCGGGGGTGTCTGTGCGCCTTTGTAAGCGTCCTTAGCGAATACAAAGAACAGTCTTGACTAGATCTTGCGAAGTGCACCACCGCCCTCCGGCTACATTGTCCCATGGTAAGCTCGGAGGGTTTCTATGCGCGCCCGTACGCGACGAGTTGCGCCCTGCGGGTGCAGCGTAAGCGAGATATACACGTAGTTGCGATAACCGCACATGCTCGGTCCGATATCCCCTCTAAGCGGCAGCGGCGGAGCTGGCGCCTAGTGTCGGAGTAGACGCGCGAGCGCTCCGTCCCCTGCCCTTCAAAGCAGTGGTAGCGGAGCTGGCGCCTAGTCAAAGTAGACACGCGAGCGCTCCGTCCCCTACCCTTCGAAGCGGTGGCAGCGGAGCTGGCGCCTAGTCGAAGCAGACGCGCGAGCGCTCTGTCCCCTACCCTTCGAAGCGATGGCAGCGAAGCTGGCACCTAGTCAAAGTAGACGCGCGAGCGCTCCGTCCCCTACCCTTCGAAGCGGTGGCAGCGGAGCTGGCGCCTAGTCGAAGTAGACGCGCGAGCGCTCCGTCCCCTGCCCTTCCAAGCGGTGGCAGCGGAACAGCCTCTGGTGCTTCTCGCTCGCGGGTGTGCTCGCGCAGGAACCAGCCTCTGGTGCTTCTCGCTCGTGGGTGTGCTCGCACGGGAACCAGCCTCTGGTGCTTCTCGCTCGCGGGAGTGCTCGCGCGGGACCCAGCCTCACACGTCGGGTACTTCGCGGGCGGCGTGTGGGGTGGGCCCCCGTGGTGCACTTTGCCCGCCGTTGGATTAACCGGGGTAAACTGTGCTCTGAAGTACGTGGGGCCAATGCCCACGCCTTATTGATACTCCGAAGAGTGCGCGGAGATAGCGTCCGCGTCTTCGTTATACTCCGGGGAGTGCGTGGGGTCGGCATCCACGTCCTATTTATACTCCAAAGAGTACGCACTGGGGCAACGCCCATGCGTGCGCGGTGTTCACGTCTTGTTTATACTCCGTAGAGTGCATGGGATCGGCATCCACGTCTTATTTATACTCTGAAGAGTACGCACTGGGCGACGCCCGTGCGTGCGTGGTGCTCGCGTCTTGTTTATACTTCGTAGAGTGCGCAGGGATAGCGTCCGCGTCTTCTTTATACTCCGGAGAGTGCGTGCGGAGGTGGACCTCGACGCTACGTCTTATTTAGAGTCCGTAGACTGCGCGTAGAGGCGAGCCTCCGCGCGTTGCGGGCAATGAAATTGCGTGCGGAGGCGAACCTCGACGCTACATCTTATTTATACTCCGTAGAGTGCGTGCGGGGGTGGACCTCGATGCTACATCTTATTTAGAGTCCGTAGACTGCACGCGGAGGCGAGCCTCCGCGCGTTGCGGGCGGTGAAATTGCGTGCGGCGGCGAACCTCGGCGCTACGTCTTTTTTATACTCCATAGAGTGCGTGCGGAGGCGGACCTCGACGCTACGTCTTATTTAGAGTCCGTAGACTGCGCGCGGAGGCAAGCCTCCGCGCGTTGCGGGCGGTGAAATTGCGTGCGGAGGCGAACCTCGACGCTACATCTTATTTATACTCCGTAGAGTGCGTGCGGAGGCGGACCTCGACGATACGTCTTATTTAGAGTCCGTAGACCGCGCGCGGAGGCGAGCCTCTGCGCGTTGCGGGCGGTGAAATTTTGTGCGGAGGCGAACCTCGACGCTACGTCTTATTTATACTCTGTAGAGTGCGTGCGGAGGCGGACCTCGATGCTACGTCTTATTTAGAGTCCGTAGACTGCGCGCGGAGGCGAGCCTCCGCGCGTTACAGGCGGTGAAATTGCGTGTGGAGGCGAACCTCGATGCTACATCTTATTTATACTCCGTAGAGTGCGTGCGGAGGCGGACCACGACGCTACATCTTATTTAGAGTCCGTAGACTGCGCACGGAGGCGTCCCCCCGCTCGTCTTGGTTTATACTCATGCCCGTATCTTTGACGAAGAGTGCGCGCGCGAACGCGTGTCTTTGTTTATACTCATGCCCGTATCTTTGACAGAGTGTGCGCGCGCGAACGCGCGTCTTTGTTTATACTCATGCCCGTATCTTTGAGAGAGCAGGAATTTGTGCAAACGGTGAACTTTATTAAATTCCCATTTGCGCGGGTGAGCAATTACAAAAGATGGGGTGGGGGATACCGACCACTAACCGCTATGAAGGTGGGGCGATCGCTGACGAGCCGCTGCTGCCGGGGCAACCTTATGCGCGTGGAGCGCGGGACGCTCTCGGGGGGTTGCCCGAGGGCTCCGCATCCGCCCTCCCGGCTTAGGTGCCTTGGCGAGCCGCGTGGCATGGACTTCTGGCGCTGAGCTCTATGCGCCGGGCCATGTCCTGGTCGCCATGGACGATGATGATGGCCCGCGGCCCGGGAAGCTTCATGCATAGGAAGCCGTGATGCGGGACTGCCCCAAGGGTGTTTAGGAGCGGCCGCCCTATTATGGCGTTGTAGGGGTATGCAATGTCGACCACGTCGAAGATGGTGTTCTCGCTCCTGGCGTTGTCGTTTTGGCTGAAGGAGACTTTGGAGGCATATCTGGCCTAAGGAACACAAAGGCTACCCTCCAAATCCTTGCAGCGGGATGCCTGAAGGGCCCAAACGGCTCCGAGGGATCCCCATTTGGTCGAAGGCCGCAGCGAACAGGATGTTTGCAAAGCTTCCTCCATCGACTAGGACGCGCCTGACGTCGCATCCAGCTACGAGGACCCGGACGACCAAAGGGTCTTGGTGGGGGAACTCCACGCCCTCGGCGTCAGCGGGCGTGAATGTGACTTCATGTTGCGCCCATTCTGGCGGTGCCTGCGCCGGGTATGCCGCGACGTGGTGCAGCCTCCGCGCGTAAGCCTTCCGTTGTCTTGCCGAGGCGAACTCCAGTGAGGAGCCTCCGGAGATGACGTTGATAATCCTACGCTGGGCTCCCTCCGGGGCTTGCAACTGTAGGAGGCCTTCCCGACGTTGTTGTACATGCGCCTGGATTCGCAGGAAGCCTTCCTGGGGCTGTGCTCCTTGGTCCTGGGGGTGTTGGATGTGAGCCACAACGGGCGCGCGTGCATCCGGGTTTTTGTCCCTGGCAACGCTCTGCCGTAGCGCTGCGATGGTGGCACAAGCATGCGTGTCGTGGTTGCCCCGGCCGTGGATTTCGCACCACTGCCCGTGGTGCTGATCGCCGTAGTCTTCGCGGGTCCAGTCGTCTCGACCCTGGCCACGTCCCCGTCCTCGGCCTCGGCGCCCTCTGCCTCCGCGACCCGCGGAGGCATTGTCTTCGGAGCCGCCCTCGATGTCGAAAACGTACCGAGGTTTCCTGGACTTGCGTTGGTCGCGCTTGGACCTGTCGCCTTGCTAGTCATTGTGTTGGGGGTCCTTGCGTTCCGATGCGCCCTTCGGTTGCTCTTGCTTGCGCTTACCTTTCGAAGGGCCCTGCTTCGGCGAGTCTTCGCTCTTGACCGATTCTTCGGCCTTGTTAGAGTCGGAGTCATCACCGTGTCGCCTCCGCGCGTCCTCCTCCGCTCTGGCGTACTCTTCCATCTTGTCGAAGAGTTTCCCGACCGTCTTAATCGGCTTGCGTGCGTTGTACTCGGCCATTGGCCCCGGTCGGAGGCCTTGTATTGCTGCGTTGATGACCATTGTTTCGTTGACATCCTTGACTTGGCAGCGCACTTTCGCGAAGCACTTGAAGTAGTCCCGGAGCCTTTTCTCGGGTTTTTGCTTGACTGCGAAGAGCTGGTTTGCATCGACACGCTCGATGTAGTTCCCTTGAAAGTTGTTATAGAGTTAGTTGCGGACCTGTTCCCACGCGTAGATGGACTGTGGTTTGATGGTGAAGAACCAGGACAGCGCCACCCCTTGTAACGCGAGGGGGAGCCCTTTTGCCTTCGTGGTGTCGTCTCCGTCGGCGGCTTCGATGGCGGTCTCATACACGCGCACGAACTCTCGCGGGTTGGAGTCGCCTTTGTAGGCCTCGATGATGCTCGGGAACATGAAATCTTTAGGCCATGGCGCCTGCTATAGGCCTACCGAAAGCGGGGACTCCGGGTCTACGCGCCGTAGTGGGGCGCGGCTAGACGTAGGGGCGTCGCGGCTTTCCGCCCTCTCCGGGGCGGGTTCGGATGCCACCGCTGGAGGGGCGTGTTGGCTCCGAGCCTCCTGCATGTCCTGGACGGCTCCGCGGAGGTCTGTTAGCTCCCGCTGAAACGCGCTGAGAGCCACCAGCAGGGCAGTCTCCACCGCGGGCGTGGCCGGGGCTGTCGGTGCGCTTGGCGGTGCTACCGGCATGGTGGTGACCACGGCCTGCGCGCCCAGGCTGCTGGGGTCATTCACCGCTTCTGCGCCGAGTGGAAAAACGGGTGCGCCTGCGTTGCCACCGCCGGGGTTGGCCGTCGGGGCAGTGCTGGTGGGGTCGGTCGTTGTGTCGGTGGCGGGGTTGGTCGTTGCGTCGATGGCGAGGTCCTCGGTCACACCTGCACCACTGCTCGTACCTGCGGCTGCTAAAGCCAAAGCCCTTGTGCTGACGCGAGACTTCGCCGCTCCCGCTTTCTTCTTCTTCGCCGCCGACGGTGAAGCTTTCTTTGGTGCCATCCTCCTTCAGACTTGAGGCTTGCTCTTGTCCTCCCCACGGACGGCGCCAACTGTTGTGGTTACAGACCAAACAGAGAGAGAGTGTAGTAGTGGAGAGTTGAGTAAATGAATGCCTTAGGCCCCTTTCCTTGTGGCCTATGTCTTATATTACATCCACACGGGGAGTGCCTTTACAATTATACCCTTATGTATGAGTCCCCCCTCAGGGGTACCCATGTCACTATACATGTCCCATTCTGGGCCTTACACTCCCTTAACAGGTCTGCTGGGCTTAGGTGGGGGCCACCCCTACAACAGAGAGGAAGAACCGTACCTTGGTTGAGATGGTCAGGACGATGTTTGATGAGTACTCTACACCGAGGAAGTTTTGGGCTGAGGCTATAGCCACCGCGTGCTATGTTTCAAATCGAGTTTTTCTCCGGGCACACTTGCATCACACCTCTTATGAGTTGAGATATGGCGAAAGCCTAGCGTCTCGCATTTTCATGTGTTTGGTTGTAAGTGTTTTATCTTGAAGTCCGGGAACCTAGATAAGTTCGAGTCACGTTCTTGTGATGGCATCTTTCTAGGTTACTCGCCTTCTTCACGGGCTTATAGGGTCTGGAACTGCGAGACTAGCAAAATGGTAGAGACTTGTGAGGTGACCTTCGACGAGGCCAGTTCGGGGACTAGGCCTGATATCTCAGGTTTTTTAGAGCAGTCTGAGACCATCTTTGTAGATGATGAGGACAATGGAGATGATGGTTGTCTACCTGATCCAGTTTCTCATCCTCCACTTGAGATGCCTTCTTCCACTGCACCTCGAGGCAATCAGCCCATGCCTTCTGCTTCCTCTAGAGCTAGTGGCTCTGTTCCTACCTCATCAGCTCATGAGATAGAGGCCACTTCTTCACCTCATCCAAGACCTCCCCGAAACATCCAAAAGGATCATCCTTTAGAGCAGATCATTGGAGACCTCTTTGAGAGTGTCACACACTCAAAGTCTGGCTTGTCACAATTCTGTCTCCATTCTGCCTTCATTGCCTCATTTGAGCCCAAGGATGTGTGTCATGCACTTTCTGATGAGTCTTGTGTCAATGCCATGTACGAGGAATTAGAGAATTTCGAGAGAAACAAGGTCTGGTCGCTTGTTAAGCCCCCTTTAGGTCACAATATCATTGGGACAAAGTGGGTGTTCAAGAATAAGCAGAGTGAGGATGGGGTAGTCATTCGAAATAAGGCTAGACTGGTAGCTCATGGCTTCTCCCAGGTTGAGGGTCTAGATTTTGAGGAGACCTTTGCCCCTGTAGCTAGACTTGAGGCCATTAGAATCTTGCTTGCTTTCGCAACTTCTAAGGGTTTCAAGCTCTACCAGATGGATGTCAAGAGTGCCTTCCTCAATGACTTTATTGAGGAAGAAGTCTATGTGAGACAGCCTCCAGGTTTTGAGAACCCTAAATATCCAAACCATGTCTACAAGCTTTCCAAAGCATTGTATGGACTTAAGCAGACCCCTAGAGCTTGGTATGAGAGATTTAAGTCCTATTTGTCGAGTCATGGTTTTGAGATGGGTAAGGTAGATAAGACCTTGTTCATTCGCCAGCATGGCATTGATCTTCTACTCGTCTAGATTTATGTGGATGACATCATCTTTGGTGGCTCTTCCCATGCTCTTGTTTCACAGTTCTCGGATGTCATGAGCACCGAGTTTGAGATGAGTATGATGGGTGAGTTGACCTTCTTCCTTGGCTTCCAAATCAAGTAGACTCGGGAGGGTACTTTCCTGCATCAGGGCAAGTACACGCGTGACCTCCTGACACGCTTTGACATGAGTGATGGCAAGCATGTGTCAACTCCTATGGCATCCACAGCTTCACTTGACCCGGATGAGGATGGCGAGCCAGTTGACCAAAAAGAGTACAGAAGCATGATCGGCTCCCTCTTATACCTCACCGCCTCGAGACCGGACATACACTTCTCTGTGTGTCTTTGTGCTCGGTTTCAGGCTTCTCCTCGCATATCTCACCGCCAGGCGGTGAAGCGCATCCTTCGGTACCTTCGAGCTACTATTGACTATGGTATCTGGTACTCTTCCTCTTCTTGTCTTTCCCTCAGAGCCTTTTCGGACGCAGACTTTGCTGGCTGTAGGATAGATAGGAAGAGCACCTCTGGCACCTGCCAATTCATTGGCACTTCTCTTGTCTTTTGGTCTTCTAGAAAGCAGTCCGGTGTTGCACAGTCCACTGCAGAGGCCGAGTACGTTGCCGTAGCCAGTTGCTGCAGCCAGGTACTTTGGATGGCTTCGACCCTACGGGACTTTGGGTTAGTGATAGATAGTGTTCCACCAGTTGGCTGATATTGTTGGATCAGAAATGGCAACAGAGGGGGGGTGAATGGTGCGTTTAAAAATCGCCCCCAAAAGTATCTGCTTAAACCACTTCTCCGATAGCTATAGAAGCTATGAAGAAACCGAGCAAAAACTAACAAGAAGTTGAAGCAAAGTGTATTGAGAAAATCAAGCCTGAGAACAAGCAGGGACTGTAGGGAATCGGCTGAAAACAGCTGTGATGAAGAGCTGAAAATAGCAGTGAAGAAGTGCTAAAAATTGCGTACACATAACCACTGAGATGCTGAAAATGCTGCAAAACATCAACCCAAAAATGCAGACTTAAAGGAGTGATTACTTGGGCTGAAATTTGACTGAAGAAGACAAGCAAACAAGCAGCAAAAAGGTAATTTAAAAGCTGCAGCCGTATGCTGTTTTGTAGACTGAAATGCAGACTTGTTATGCCTTCTTTTGAACAGAAAACTGCAGCAAAGCTTCACCAAAAAGAGCACACAAAGAGGACCAAAAACAGCAGCAAAAAAAGTACTTAAAAGAAGGCTCTCTATTGCTGTTTTTACAGGTTCTTTGCAGGCTATTTTTGGAGGCCAAAACTGCTCCCGTGAACAATGTTTTTGCTGCCAGAGAGATGAAGTTGCAGCTGGACTGCAAGTGCTATTTGCTGGCCAAATGGATCATTGACAGTACATAGCCGAGCAGCTGTTTTTGGGGACAAAAACTGCAGCTAACAATAAAAGCACTTTGCAGCTAAAAGCCTGCAGAAATGTACCATCGGGAGACAAATAAAAACAGTAAAAACAGCATCCAAAGAAGACAAACTGAGAGAGCACACATTGCAACCGAATGGGACAGCAAACAAGATAATTCTGCAGCTGTGAATAACATGCAAAAATCCTCACCTAACCGCAAGGTACAGCCAACAGGAAACAAAAGACTTCAAGCAAGGAAACCAACCAAACTGCTAGCCGAAAAGCATATGGCCAATCATCAAGAATTGAGATTACAAGAGTTGGCCGAAATAACAAGAAGAAATGCACTGTTGGCCGAGAGAACTGAGACTTGCCGCAAGCAATAAAGCACCATCCGAAAAAGCAAAGACCAAACACAACTTGCTGCTCTTCCTTAGCAATTAAATTTGACTTCAAGCTAACAAGCAAAAATCAAACAAAGCCAAACTAAGACTAAAGATCATTGCATGCAGCTCTTTCACAAAAGAAAGGAAAGGAACAAACAAGAACTCAACAAGGAGGCAAAGAGATACATGATTAACATAGAGGAAAGATTACATATAGTTGTTCAGCTCATCTCTCTCAATCTCTCACTAAACTAGTCCCCATACATGCTTGAGAATCAAGAACACATAGCATACATGCATAGAAGACACACCCACTCTCTCAACCACTAAAGCACAAAGCAAAAAGCCCTAAAACCCCTCTCCAAGTCTTGCCAACAACCAGGAAACACACTCCTATTTATAGCATTCCTTGATGGGTTTACATTTTGCTTTGCCCGTTTTACCCTCCATGCTTTGCCCGCTAACCCGCTTCCTTTTGCAGTCTTCCGCTTTTACCAAAACACCCCTGCTGCAATTTCCAGGAAGCTTCCGCGTTCCTTGCCTCGCACGCCTCGCAACCACCTCGAGTACACGTCGTCTTCGACACATCCCGACTGTACTGACCTCAGCGCCACCTGCACCTAGTCCAGTCCTCCGTGTCTCGCCACGACTCCACTCGACGTTCTACAGCCATCACACACAAGAAACACATTACATAGCACCGCTCAAAGCATGTAATCACCATTAGCATCAACAAACCTCACTTAAGCATGAAAATGCCCAAATGACCAAGCTTGACCAAACCGACCGAGCCCGTTGCACCACGCAACAACATGGTCCAAACCACCCAAACCAAACTCGACTGACCTAAAACCTTGTCAATTACTCATCACTCTCATGGGATCACGACCACATGGTCCCTCAATCTCCCCCTTGATGAGTATATTGACAAACTCAGAAAAAGCATTAAGTAGAGTTTGAGTTTGAAGAATCCAACATGGTTCTGTTGTGGCTACGGGCCAAACAGAGAAAGAGGGGACTAGTGGAAGGAGAGGAGCCAGGTCTGTGTGGGGGAGTTGAGTAAGAATGAGAGAGATGTCCCCCTTTGCCCCTTCTGGGGGCTTATATATATGAGTGGGGTAGAATGGGAAATCCCCATTCTACCCCTTAGTATTTACAAAGGATGGGGGTACATTGGTATATTTACACTGGTATATTCCTCTACACTATTGGGCCTATTATATGTTGGACTAGTTGCACGGCCCAGTCACGGGGGGTTGGGCCACCCCTACAACAGTACTCCCTCGACAGCAAGCGCTGAGGTCCCGATGGGCGAGCTGACGCGATCAACCACCCCAGCCCCCCGTTCCCTGACAGCAAGCGCGAGGGTGCCGATGCAACTGGTAGCTCGCAGACCCTAGAGGCAATGCCTATGAAGAAATCAGTGAAGCGCCGAAGACGTCGTCGAGCGCCGAAGCCGTGCCGTCGAGCGCCGAAGACGTGCCGTCCCGCCGAGGCGATGCCTACAAGGCGGACGGCGGAGTCGAGTGCCGAAGACGTGCCGTCGAGCGCCGAAGACGTGGCGTCCCGCCGAGGCGATGTCTACGAGGCGGGCGGCGGAGTCAAGCGCCGAAGACGTGCCATCCCGCCGAGGCGATGCCTACGAGGCGGACGGCGGAGTCAAGCGCCGAAGACGTGCCGTCCCGCCGAGGCGATGCCTACGAGGCGGACGGCGGAGTCGAGCGCCGAAGACATGTCGTCGAGCGCCGAGGACGTGCTGTCCCGCCGAGGCGATGCCTACGAGGCGGACGGCGGAGTCGAGCGCCGAAGACGTGCCGTCCCGCCGAGGCGATGCCTACGAGGCGGGCGGCGGAGTCGAGCGCCGAAGACGTACCGTCCCGCTGAGGCGATGCCTTCGAGGCAGACGGCGGAGTCGAGCGTCGAAGACGTGCTGTCCCGCCGAGGCGATGCCTACGAGGCGGATGGCGGAGTCGAGCGCCGAAGACGTGCCGTCCCGCCGAGGTGATGCCTACGAGGCGGACGGCGGAGTCGAGCGCCAAAGACGTGCCGTCCCGCCGAGGCGATGCCTACGAGGCAGACGGCGGAGTCGAGTGCCAAAGACGTGCCGTCGAGCGCCGAAGATGTGCCGTCGAGCGTCGAGGACGTGCCGTCCCGCCGAGGCGATGCCTACGAGGCGAACGGCGGATTCGAGAGCCGAAGACGCGTCGTCCCGCCGAGGCGATGCCTACGAGGCGGATGGTGGAGTCGAGCGCCGAAGACGTGCCATCCCGCTGAGGCGATGCCTACGAGGCGGACGGTGGAGTCGAGCGCTGAAGACGTGCCGTCCCGCCGAGGCGATGCCTACGAGGCGGACGGCGGGGTCGAGCGCCGCAGACGTGCCATCGAGCGCCGAAGACGTGCCGTCGAGCGCCGAAGACGTGCCGTCGAGCGCCGAAGACGTGCCGTCCCGCCGAGGTGATGCCTACGAGGCGGGCGGCGGAGTCAAGCGTCGAAGACGTGCCGTTCCGCCGAGGCAATGCCTACGAGGCGGACGGCGGAGTCGAGTGCCGAAGAGGTGCCATCGAGCGTCGAAGACGTGCCGTCCCGCCGAGGCGATGCCTACGAGGCGGAGGGCGGAGTCGAGTGCCGAAGAGTGCCCGCGAAGAGCGGGTGTTTGCGGCGTAAGCCGAGGGCACTACCCACGCGGAGGTAGAGAGGCGAAGGCCGCCGTTCCCCTACCTTCAAAAAAGAGTGCCCGTGAAGAGCGGGCGCTTGCGGCGTAGGCCGAGGGCACTACGCACGCGGAGGTAGAGAGGCGAGACCGCCGTTCCCCTACCTTCAAAAAATAGTGCCCGCGAAGAGCGGGCGCTCCCAGCGTAGGGCGAGGGCACTACGCACGCCGAGGTAGGGAGGCGAAGCCGCCGCTCCCCTACCTCAAAAAACGGTGCCCGCGAAGAGCGGGCGCTTGCGGCGTAGGTCGAGGGCGCTACGCACGCTGAGGTAGGGAGGCGCCGCCGCCATTCCCCTACCTTGAAAAGGGGGTGCCCGCGAAGAGCGGGCGCTTGCGGCGTAGGCCGAGGGCGCTACGCACGCTGAGGTAGGGAGGCGTCGCCGCCGTTCCCCTACCTCGAAAAAAGGGGGTGCCCGCGAAGAGCAGGCGCTTGCGGCGTAGGCCGAGGGCGCTACGCATGCTGATGTAGGGAGGCGTCGCCGCTGTTCCCCTACCTCAAAAAAGGGGGTGCCCGCGAAGAGCGGGCGCTTGCGGCGTGGGCCGAGGGCGCTAGGCACGCTGAGGAAGGGGGGCGTCGCCGCCGTTCCCCTACCTCGAAAAAAGGGGGTGCCCGCGAAGAGCGGGCGCTCGTGGCGTAGGCCGAAGGCACTACGCACGCCGAGGTAGGGAGGCGAAGCCGCCGTTCCCCTACCTTCGAAAATAGTGCCCGCGAAGAGCGGACGCTCGCGGCGTAGGCCGAAGGCACTACGCACGCCGAGGTAGGGAGGCCAAGCCGCCGTTCCCCTACCTTCGAAAATGGTGCCCGCGAAGAGCGGGCGCTCGCGGCGTAGGCCGAAGGCACTACGCACGCCGAGGTAAGGAGGCGAAGCCGCCGTTCCCCTACCTTCGAAAATAGTGCCCGCGAAGAGCGGGTGCTTGCGGCGTAGGCCGAGGGTGCTACGCACGCTGAGGTAGGGAGGCATCGCCGCCGTTCCCCTACCTCGAAAAACGGTGCCCGCGAAGAACGGGCGCTTGCGGCGTAGGCCGAGGGCGCTACGCACGCTGAGGTAGGGAGGCGAAGCCGCCGTTCCCCTACCTTAAAAAACAGGGCCCGCAGAGAGCGGGCGCTCGCGACGTAGGCCGAAAGCACTAGGCACGCCGAGGTAGGGAGGCGAAGCCGCCATTCCCCTACCTTCGAAAATAGTGCCCGCGGAGAGCGGGCGCTCGCGGCGTAGGCCGAAGGCACTACGCACGCCGAGGTAGGGAGGCCAAGCCGCCGTTCCCCTACCTTCGAAAATGGTGCCCGCGAGGAGCGGGCGCTCGCGGCGTAGGCCGAAGGCACTACGCACGCCGAGGTAGGGAGGCGAAACCGCCGTTCCCCTACCTTCGAAAATCGTGCCCGCGAAGAGCGGGCGCTTGCGGCGTAGGCCGAGGGTGCTACGCACGCTGAGGTAGGGAGGCATCGCCACCGTTCCCCTACCTTGAAAAACGGTGCCGGCGAAGAACGGGCGCTTGCGGCGTAGGCCGAGGGCGCTACGCACGCTGAGGTAGGGAGGCGTCGCCGCCGTTCCCTTACCTTAAAAAATAGGGCCCGCGGAGAGCGGGCGCTCGCGACGTAGGCCGAAAGCACTACGCACGCCGAGGTAGGGAGGCGAAGCCGCCGTTCCCCTACCTTCGAAAATAGTGCTCGCGAAGAGCGGGCGCTTGCGGCGTAGGCCGAGGGCGCTACGCACGCTGAGGTAGGGAGGCGAAGCCGCCATTCTCCTACCTTCGAAAATAGTGCCCGCGAAGAGCGGGCGCTCGCGGCGTAGGCCAAAGGCACTACGCACGCCGTGGTAGGGAGGCGAAGCCGCCGTTCCCCTACCTTCGAAAATAGTGCCTGCGAAAAGCGGGTGCTCGCGGCGTAGGCCGAAGGCACTACGCACGCCGAGGTAGGGAGGCGAAGCACCCGTTCCACTACCTTCAAAAATGGTGCCCGCGAAGAGCGGGCGCTCGCGGCGTAGGCCGAAGGCACTACGCACGTCGAGGTAGGGAGGCGAAGCCGCCGTTCCCCTACCTTCGAAAATGGTGCCCGCGAAGAGCGGGCGCTCGCGGCGTAGGCCGAAGGCACTACGCACGTCGAGGTAGGGAGGCGAAGCCGCCGTTCCCCTACCTTCGAAAATAGTGCCCGCGAAGAGCGGGCGCTCGCGACGTAGGCCGAGGGTGCTATGCACGCTGAGGTAGGGAGGCGAAGCCGCCGTTCCCGTACCTTAAAAAACAGTGCCCGCGGAGAGTGGGCGCTCGCGACGTAGGTCGAAAGCACTAGGCACGCCGAGGTAGGGGGGCGAAGCCGCCGTTCCCCTACCTTCGAAAATAGTGCCCGCGAAGAGCCGGCGCTCGCGGCGTAGGCCGAAGGCACTACGCACGCCGAGGTAGGGAGGCGAAGCCGCCGTTCCCCTACCTTCGAAAATGGTGCCCGCGAAGAGCGGGCGCTCGCGGCGTAGGCCGAAGGCACTACGCACGCCGAGGTAGGGAGGCGAAGCCGCCGTTCCCCTACCTTCGAAAATAGTGCCCGCGAAGAGCGGGCGCTTGCGGCGTAGGCCGAGGGTGCTACACACGCCGAGGTAGGGAGGCGAAGCCGCTGTTCCCCTACCTCGAAAAACGGTGCCCGCGAAGAACGGGCGCTTGCGGCGTAGGCCGAGGGGGCTACGCACGCTGAGGTAGGGAGGCGTCGCCGCCGTTCCCTTACCATAAAAAATAGGGCCCGCGGAGAGTGGGCGCTCGCGATGTAGGCCGAAAGCACTACGCACGCCGAGGTAGGGAGGCGAAGCCGCCATTCCCCTACCTTCGAAAATAGTGCCCGCGAAGAGCGGGCGCTTGCGGCGTAGGCCGAGGGCGCTACGCACGCTGAAGTAGGGAGGTGAAGCCGCCATTCTCCTACCTTCGAAAATAGTGCCCGCGAAGAGCGGGCGCTCGCGGCGTAGACCGAAGGCACTACGCACGCCGTGGTAGGGAGGCGAAGCCGCCGTTCCCCTACCTTCGAAAATAGTGCCCGCGAAAAGCGGGTGCTCGCGGCGTAGGCCGAAGGCACTACGCACGCCGAGGTAGGGAGGCGAAGCCGCCGTTCCCCTACCTTCGAAAATGGTGCCCGCGAAGAGCGGGCGCTCGCGGCGTAGGCCGAAGGCACTACGCACGTCGAGGTAGGGAGGCGAAGCCGCCGTTCCCCTACCTTCGAAAATAGTGCCCGCGAAGAGCGGGCGCTCGCGACGTAGGCCGAGGGCGCTACGCACGCTGAGGTAGGGAGGCGAAGCCGCCGTTCCCCTACCTTAAAAAATAGGGCCCGCGGAGAGCGGGCGCTCGCGACGTAGGCCGAAAGCACTAGGCACGCCGAGGTAGGGAGGCGAAGCCGCCGTTCCCCTACCTTCGAAAATAGTGCCCGCGAAGAGCGGGCGCTCGCGGCGTAGGCCGAAGGCACTACGCACGCCGAGGTAGGGAGGCGAAGCCGCCGTTCCCCTACCTTCGAAAATAGTGCCCGCGAAGAGCGGGCGCTCGCGGCGTAGGCCGAAGGCACTACGCACGCCGAGGTAGGGAGGTGAAGCCGCCGTTCCCCTACCTTCGAAAATGGTGCCCGCGAAGAGCGGGCGCTCGCGGCGTAGGCCGAAGGCACTACGCACGCCGAGGTAGGGAGGCGAAGCCGCCGTTCCCCTACCTTAGAAAATAGTGCCCGCGAAGAGCGGGCGCTTGCGGCGTAGGCCGAGGGTGCTACGCACGCTGAGGTAGGGAGGCGTCGTCGCCGTTCCTCGAAAAACGGTGCCCGCCATGAACGGGCGCTTGCGGTGTAGGCCGAGGGCGCTACGCACGCTGAGGTAGGGAGGCGTCGCCGCCGTTCCCCTACCTTAAAAAACATGGCCCGTGGAGAGCGGGCGCTCGCGACGTATGCCGAAAGCACTACGCACGCCGAGGTATGGAGGTGAAGCCGCCGTTTCCCTACCTTCAAAAATAGTGCCCGCGAAGAGCGGGCACTCGCGACGTAGGCCGAAGGCACTACGCACGCCGAGGTAGGGAGGCGAAGCCGCCTTTCCCCTACCTTCAAAAATAGTGCCCGCGAAGAGCGGGTGCTTGCGGCGTAGGCCGAGGGCGCTACGCACGCTGAGGTAGGGAGGCGTCGCCGCCGTTCCCCTACCGCGAAAAATGGTGCCCGCGCAGAGCGGGCGCTTGCGGCGTAGGCCGAGGGCGCTACGCACGCTGAGGTTGGGAGGCGTCGCCGCCGTTCCCCTACCTTGAAAAAGTCACTGTGCACTCCCTGGTGCAACGTGCACGAGTGCGCGATATCCAAGTGGTGCGCCGCTTAAAGCGAGGCACTCCCTTGTGTCTCAGCCGGTCGCAATTTTTATACTCCGTAGAGTGCGTGGGAACAGCATCCACGTCTTATTTATAGTCCGTAGACTGTCGCGTGCGGAGGCGGACCTCGACGCTACGCCTTATTTATAGTCCGTAGACTCGCGCGTGCAGAGGCAGACCTCGATGCTACGTCTTTTTTAAAGTCCGTAGACTAGTGCGTGCGGAGGCGTACCTCGACGCTACGTCTTAATTTATAGTCCGTAGACTCGCGCGTGCGGAGGCGGACCTCGACGCTACGTCTTAATTTATAGTCCGTAGACTCGCGCGTGCGGAGGCGGACCTCAACGCTACGTCTTATTTATACTCCATAGAGTGCGCGCGTGCGGAGGCGGACCTCGACGCTACGTCTTATTTAAAGTCCGTAGACTCGCGCGTGCGGAGGCGGACCTCGACGCTACGTCTTAATTTATAGTCTGTAGACTCGCGCGTGCGGAGGCGGACCTCGACGCTACGTCTTATTTAAAGTCCGTAGACTGGTGCGTGCGGATTACCTCGACGCTACGTCTTATTTAAAGTTCGTAGACTGGTGCGTGCGGATTACCTCGATGCTACGTCTTATTTATACTCGAACATGCATCTTTGGTTTATACTCATACCCGTGTCTTTGACGGAGAGTGCACACGCGAACGTGCGTCTTTGGTTTATACTCATACCCGTACCCCTGGCTACGGAGAGTGCACACGCGAACGTGCGTCTTTGGTTTATACTCATACCCGTACCCCTGGCTACGGAGAGTGCACACGCGAACGTGCGTCTTTGGTTTATACTCCATAGAGTACACCGACGCTCGAGGCAGCCGCGCGATTTAAACCAAAAAGTGGACCAAAACGGAGGCAAGAAACAAATGGCCGAAGACTCGCAACAAAAAAATGCTTCCGAATGCAGCACCGGAAAGCAGTAGATGCTACGGGAGCCCAGAACAGGTCAAAACCAGAGATGCAAACACGGCCAAATCAAGTGTTCTCAGAATGGAACTGTGGCTGCAACCGCAGTAAATGATTTGATGAACAATCATTTCTCTAAGACCATGCATGCAAGAATACAGTGTCTAATATTAAAGTCTCGCACGTAATTACTTGCAGTGCGTACCGGGCGAAGCGATGGCGATGCGAGGTAGACTCCGCAGGTGCGGAGACCTTGACGCCTTCTCCAGCTCATGTGGGGATGGAGCGCATGGGCCCTGCCCGTACATAGGCCATGCATGCAATGCAATACGAGTCTGCTTGCATGCTGACCGTCGCAGAGTTGGGCAAAGGCCAGCGAAGACTCCCCCGAGCCGAGGTGAAGTGCTAGTGAAGACGTGGCGGGGTTGAGCGGACGTGACCTTGCCTGCGCGAAGTCCTTAGTCGGGGTGGCCGTCTTCTGCGCGGCCTCGTCATGCATGCAGCGGCGGCGACAGGGAGCACCGACGCGGAGGCGTCCAGGCCTACGTCAACGTCCATGATGTCGCCGACGCTCACCTCCGTGTCTTCGAGGTCCCTACGAGGACGTCGACCGCATCCTTGCTAAGCTCTTCCCCGAGTACCCCGTCCCCAATAGGTGCTCCGACGAGGACGACCCATGGGGGGCAGCCGTACAGGATGTGGGACCGGAAGCTCCGGGACATTTGCCTCCAGTGGCGGTGGGCAAGCTCGAGGCGAAGCTTGAACGCGCGCATGAGCCCGGCGAGCTCGACTCCAAGCGGAAGACTTCGACGTCACGCCTGCAAGGACTCCGAGCGGGGGGCGTCGGAGGCGCTCGACGACGCGGACACTTCGGAGGCCGAAGCACTCGGAGGCGCTCGACGACGCGGAGACTTCGGAGGCGAGGCGCTTCGACGGCGCGGAGACTTCGGAGGCCGAAGTACTCGACGACGCGGAGACTTCGGAGGCCGAAGCACTCGGAGGCGCTCGACGACGCGGAGACTTCGGAGGCGAGGCGATTCAACGGCGCTGGGACTTTGGAGGCCGAAGTACTCGACGACGCGGAGACTCCGGAGGCCGAAGTGCTCGACGACGCGGAGACTCCGGAGGCGAGGCGCTTCGACGGCGCGGAGACTTCGGAGGCCGAAGTACTCGACGACGCGGAGACTTCGGAGGCCGAAGTGCTCGACGACGCGGAGACTCCGAAGGCGGGATGCTCGACGAGCCCCCACCTGGACGGAGCACCGGGGAGACCTCGGACACGAGGGAGTCTTCGTCTGAGCGGAGCTGGCGACTTCAGTTTCGTCGAGGTCCTGAGCGGGGCAGGTTCCGTCAGCGACTTCGCCGGCGAGGGGCTGCCGGAGTTGTGCCGAGGGCCACGGACGGAGCCGATTGAGGCGGGTGCATGTGGTGGAAAGCTGACGAAGCTAGACGAGGTAGTAGCCGACGAAGCCGTCTGCACCGCAGCCACTTCACGCCATATAGCTTCGAGTCCGCCATCGAGACATCTCGTTCACAGGCTCTCCACCACCGGGATGAACCTGGTACGGAGGTAGTAGCCTCGGCCCGCCTGCGACCTCGACGTCATGGAGGCTGTGGCGCGAGGACGACCTTGCCATCGCAGATGTCAGGTGAGCTCTGGGCGAAGACGCTACGGAGACTGCAGTCCCTGCATGCATATAACGTGGAGAGAGAGAAAAAGAAGCTTGTGTCTACACAGACGCACACGCAGGCGAATGCTTCACGTGTGTGCATGGGGAAGCACTTCGAGGGCTGGTTCGAGCGACAGTCTTTGGACGGATGCGAGGCCGCGCGGAGGCTGTGAGGGCCGGGCGGAGCCGGTGGACCAGACGCCGCAGGCGCGGAGACTGGCGAGACCGTGCGGAGGCCGTGGCGTAGGCCTCGCAGGCGCGGAGAGAGAAATTCATGCGTGGAAGTATGCTTGAATGGATACTTGAATACATGCAAGGATTTAGATGGATGGTTATGCATGGCTAGCTATGCGAAAGGGTATGCATGCAGGGATGGAACTCAAGCCGTACGCACCGTGCATGCATGAAAACCCAATATTGGAAAAAAGGCAAGAGGAATCAATATCATCCCCTGCCGCATGGCAAGCTGCACGCATGCATAAATGTATGCGAATAGCTTTTTGCATGCATGAGCGAGTGTACGCGGAGCTCGCGGATGGGTAAACTTCTACGCGCATGCCAACAGACTTCGCGGATGGGCGGAGACTCGGAAGAGGAGGCGTGCTTAGCGAGAATTCTGCGTGGAGTCCGGCGTATACGCGGATCCATCCATCGTGCGGAGCCATCGTGGTGCGGATCCCAAGAGCTCGGCGCGGAATCACAGCATGCCAGGTCATCCAAAGCGCCACTTCCCTGCATGAACAACTCCGATCAGATCTACCAGATCTGAATCTGGAAAAAAATGGGAGCTCACAGCAGATCTGTGTGCTCACTCACAACACTTCTGCCATATTTAATAAGGTGTGTATATGTATATCTCGAAGCGAATAGGCTAGCGGCAAGATGAACTTATCTGTGATGAGTGCTCCAGAAATCCCTTCCACACATGAGCTTTAGTCGTCCCCACGGACGGCGCCATCTGTTGTGGCTACGGGCCAAACAGAGAAAGAGGGGACTAGTGGAAGGAGAGGAGCCAGGTCTGTGTGGGGGAGTTGAGTAAGAATGAGAGAGATGTCCCCCTTTGCCCCTTCTGGGGGCTTATATATATATGAGTGGGGTAGAATGGGAAATCCCCATTCTACCCCTTAGTATTTACAAAGGATGGGGGTACATTGGTATATTTACACTGGTATATTCCTCTACACTATTGGGCCTATTATATGTTGGACTAGTTGCACGGCCCAGTCACGGGGGGTTGGGCCACCCCTACAACAGGTTCAAAGAAAGAAAATGAAACTAATGACCATGTCGACAGAAGGAACACAAGAGCAACTCCTGAAAGAGCAAATTGTTCACCAAAGCTCTAAAATGCTCCCAAATGACTTTTTCTCCTCTATTCTCCCCCTTTTGGCAATAAACACATCAAGATGCAAAAGAGAGAATATGACATGTCAATGGATGAAAAATGGCTAAAGTTTGTTTATTCTAAGCATTTAGAGCCATGAGAATTATCCATAATGACCATAATGAACTACACCAAGCCATAGCTCAATAAAAGGCTATCTAGATCATGACAAGATATGTATGTCCTAGCTAGAACACATAGATGACGATCTGAAATGTAATGCATTTTATGAGCATGTCAAGTCATCAGTAAGCAAAGTCTAACTAGAGATATCCAAGGATGATGCAGGCCATGTCAATAAGCTAAGCGGAACAAAGAAGCTAATATTGAGACCAAATAAAGTGCTATGCTCAAGAATGAAACACTGGTTCAAGTACTTGGTTCTTTTTGTGTAATTTAGCAAATTGAACACATAAAACATTGTCTTTTTAAAGCTCATGGTCGTTTCCAACCCAATTTTTGTTATGTGCTAGATCTCAAGCCTTATGCGACTACTCCAAGCAAGAAGCTTAAGAAGATAGTCTAGGTCATCCAAAACTCCCCCTGAGTTCATGCCTAGTGCAATGGCAATCCGTCTCATGAGAAATAATTGGTGAAATCAGTGTTTTCGCACAAACGAGATCTTTTTGCTTTTTAAACAAGTTGTACTAACTTATGCATCATCAAGAGACGAAAATAGCTCAATCTAAGGCTCAACAAAGATTCAACGCTCAACTAAGCCTATTTGACATGGCATGAATCATAAAAGGATAGCTCAAGAAAGACTAGACTCAAATGCTAGCATGACAAGTTTTAATTCAAGTTGAGCAATTTTAATTAACTTATCATGACAAAAGCTAGTATACACATATGAAGTCATGATAAATCTAGCATATAAGCACAAGTCATGGCAAGGTGTAAAGCATTGTAAACATGTCATAATAGGATAATAATCAAGGCTCAATGTCGTTATATTACAATGCAGAATGCTGAAATGCAAGAAAATCCAGCTCCCCCTCAACATGGGATGCAACTTTTAGTTCAAGTTGAGTTAAGTCATCATTAAGATCTAGAAGCTCGCAAATGAACTCCCCCTGAACCAAAGCAATAAGCAAGAGAAGCTGACAAAGAAAATCCGAAAGGGCAGTCCTTAAAGCATAGATAAGATATAGAGGGAACTATGGCTCAGACTAACTCTCATCTACCCCATATGACTCGAGGACTATCAGCTGATCTACTAACAACCTAGGGAGCAAACACGTACCTTGTCTACCCGAGGGTGGCCCAACCCTCGCTAAAACCCATAAGAAGTGAGTAAGCTCAACCTAGAGAGAAGAGAGACAGCTAACAAACAGCATCCTAGAGTCACAAGATAAGAGGAAGAAGTCTGAACGCTAGACAAGAAGACCACTCTAACCTATGCTGGAAGGACTAAACCCAATGCACCCGTATGCAATGCAATCAGATAGGAGTAAAAGCATAATAAATATAGTAAAGCTGTAAAGCACAAACTCCCCCTCACAACAGTCCATAAGGACAGACCACCCCAAGCTCTCCTCGCAGAGCTAAAAACCTCGAGCTATCCAAAGGCTTGGTGAAGATATCAGCCAACTGGTGGTCACTCTCCACAAACTGGAGCACGATGTCACCCTTCTCTACATGGTCTCTAAGGAAGTGATATCGGATATCAATGTGCTTGGTCCGAGAATGCTGCACTAGGTTCTTAGCAATGTTAATCGCAGAAGTGTTATCACAAAAGAGTGAAACACTGTCGATAACTAACCCAAAGTCCCGTAGGGTTGAGACCATCCAGATCACTTGGCTACAGCAACTGGCTGCAGCAACGTACTCGACCTCTGCGGTGGACTGTGCAACACCGGACTGCTTCCTCGAAGACCAGGAAACGAGAGAAGTGCCAATGAACTAGCAGGTGCCCGAAGTGCTCTTCCTATCTATCCTACAGCCAGCAAAGTCTGCGTCCGAGTAGGCTCTCAAGGAAAGACAGGAGGAGGAAGAGTACCAGATACCATAGTCAATGGTAGCTCGAAGGTTCCAAAGAATGCGCTTCACCGTCTGGCGGTGAGATACGCGAGGAGAAGCCTGAAAACGAGCACACGGACACACGGAGAAGTGTATGTCCGGTCTCGAGGCAGTGAGGTAAAGAAGGGAGCCGATCATACTTCTATACTCTTTCTGATCAACTGGCTCGCCATCCTCATTTGGGTCAAGAGTGGCAGAAGATGCCATGAGAGTCGACACAGGCTTACCATCAGACATGTCGAAGCGCTTCAAGAGGTCTCGAGTGTACTTGCCCTGATGCAAGAAAGTACCCTCCCGAGTCTGCTTAATTTGGAAGCCAAGGAAGAAGGTCAACTCACCCATCATGCTCATCTCAAACTCGGTGCTCATGACATCCGAGAACTGTGAAACGAAAGCATGAGAAGAGCCGCCAAAGATGATGTCATCCACATAGATCTGGACGAGCAAGAGGTCAGTGCCATGTCGGCGGATGAACAAGGTCTTGTCTACTTTACCCATCTCAAAACCATGACTCAGAAGGTAGGACTTAAGCCTCTCATACCAAGCTCTAGGGGCCTGCTTAAGTCCATACAAAGCTTTGGAAAGCTTGAAGACATGGTTAGGGTATTTGGGGTTCTCGAAACCAGGAGGCTGTCTCACATAGACTTCTTCCTCAATAAATCCATTAAGGAAGGCACTCTTGACGTCCATCTGGTAAAGCTTGAAACCCTTAGAAGCTGCAAAGGTAAGCAGGATTCTAATGGCCTCAAGTCTAGCTACAGGGACAAAGGTCTCCTCGAAATTGAGACCCTCAACCTGAGAGAAGCCCTGAGCTACCAGTCTAGCCTTGTTTCGAACAACCACCCCATCCTCACTCCGCTTGTTCTTGAACACCCACTTAGTCCCAATGACATTGTGACCTCGAGGGGGCTCAACAAGCGACCAGACCCTGTTTCTTTCGAAATTTTCAAGCTCCTCATGCATGGCATTGACCCAAGATTCATCAGATAGAGCATGACAAACGTCTTTGGGCTCAAAGGAGGCAACAAAGGCAGAATGGAGACAGAATTGAGACACGCCAGATTTTGAACGAGTGACTCGCTCAAATAGCTCTCCAATAATCTGCTCAGAAGGATGAGCTTTTTGGATATGCCGAGGAGGTCCAGGATGAGATGAAGAAGTGGCCTCTACCTCATGTGCAGATGAGGTAGGAACAGAGCCACTAGCTCCAGAAGAAGCAGAAGGCATGGGCTGATCGCCTCGAGGTGCAGTGGAAGAGGGCACCTCAAGGGGTGGATGAGGGACTGGATCAGGTAGACAACCCTCATCTCCATCGTCCACGTCATCCACGAAGATGGGCTCGGACTGCTCTAAAGAACCTGAGATATCGGGCCTAGTCCCCGGACTGGCCTCATCAAAGGTCACCTCACAGGTCTCTACCATTTTACTAGACCCGCAGTTCCAAACCCGATAAGCCCGCGAAGAAGTCGAGTAACCTAGAAAGATACCATCACAAGAACGTGACTCGAACTTGTCTAGGTTCCCAAACTTCAAAATAAAGCACTTGCAACCAAACACGCGAAAATGAGAGACACTGGGCTTTCGCCCATATCTCAACTCATAAGAAGTGCGGTGCAAGTGTGCCCGAAGAAAAACTCGATTTGAAACATGGCAAGCGGTAGCTATAGCCTCAGCCCAAAACTTCCGCGGTGTAGAGTACTCATCAAGCATCGTCCTGGCCATCTCGACCAAGGTACGGTTCTTCCTCTCCACGACGCCATTCTGCTGTGGGATGTGCGGAGAAGAGAACTGGTGCTCTACACCTGTCTCACCACAGAAACTCTCAAAGTAGGAATTCTTGAACTCCGTGCCATTGTCACTGCGGATCGCTCGTAAGGCACCTGGAAGCTTAACAGAAAGCCTACTAAAAAGACCTCGGAAATGTGAAAACGTCTCATCCTTCGAGGATAAGAAAAACACCCAAGAATACCTCGAGAAGTCATCGACCACAACAAGAACATAGCACTTCCCTCCTGCTGACTGCACTCGAGCTGGTCCAACTGTGTCCATGTCGAGCAGCTGTCCCGGTGCATGGGTCATAGTAACTGTGACCAGAGGATGAGAAGCGGCAACCATCTTGCTGTGCCGGCATGGAGCGCAAACAAGATCTTTGACCATCTTGAGTTTCGGCAGACCACGAATGAGATCGTGGCCGCTAACTCGGGTCAAATGATCAAATCCAACATGACCAAGTCTCCTATGCCAGAAAGAGAGATCGCGGGACTCAGAAGCAACTAAACATTTGAGAGGATCGCCAGAAGACTCAGAAAACTCAGTACGAAAGATCCTCCCATAACGAGAAATCCCGCAAACCAGACTACCCGAAGAATCAAGAATTTTGCAATTGTTTTTCTTAAAGCTCACCTCGAAACCGTCATCGGTAAGCTGAGAAACTGAAAGCAAATTGTAATGCAGCTTACTAACCAAGGCAACATCTTTCAAAATGAAAGAATCATTCACGCGCACAGTACCTTTGGCGATGACGCGCCCAGATGAAGCATCTCCGAAGGTGATCTTCTCATCACCTGGAGCACATGCTAGGGAAGAAAACCAACAAGAATCTCCAGTCAAGTGTCGTGAACACCCAGAGTCGACGAGCCAAACCTTTCCCTTCCCTGCCCGGCGAACTTGAGTCAACAAGAGAGTAAAGTCACAGTACTGGGGTAAATCAATAGTGATTTTGGCACCCAATACTGAGTAACACGTCGAGCAGATGAAGTAGTCAAGCACGACTGACCTCTATCTACCCTACGCTCTCTGTCACTCAAAGCAGAAGGTCTATAAGCAGACCTGAAGCTGTTGCTAGGTCCAACTGCTACGAGGGAGCGAGTCGGATCATCTGCAACATGCTGAACACGCCGCGGGTAGCTATCTCGATGGGGAAAATGAGATCTACCCTCAGGACGGCGGAAGTCACGACCAGGAGCATATCGAGGACGAAAACGAGAAAACTCAGTAAAACCGAGTCCTCGATACTGCCCAAACACAGACTCAACAGTCCTAGACCTCGTGTTGGTCTTAGGTGCACTCAAGGTCTGGGGCCGACCCTGAATATGCCCAAGAGACTCAACACGGTCTCTACGCGTGATCTTGGCGCGCCTGAAGCATCGATCGACTGTGTGTTCATCCTTCTGACAAAAGGTGCAGTGATACTTCACCTTCTGAGGGGTAGAAGCAGCACGGGGAGGCTTCGCCTTCTGAGAGGCTGAAGCAGTAGGTGGAATCACCTTACTGTCAGAAATCCCCTGGACATAGCCCGCTGACTTAAATTGGACTTTCTCGGTCCTAGGCTTAGTCTCGATCACACCTGGTGCTATGGGTCTGAGCACGGCAGGTGGATGCTTCCTCATGTCCTCATAAAAATCATATCCTAGACCTTGATTAAATCTGCAGATCTTAGATTGGTCTAGAATAAGATTGAGCTTCTTCTTGGCTCCTACAAATCTCTCGAGAGTGTTCATAAGGTACTGACACTCCCGAAAGAGAGAGGTGCAAGAAGAGCAGGGGGAAGAAGAGACAGCATAAGGTAAGGGAGCAGAAGAAGAACCAACAGCAGAGGGAAGAATGGCTTGTGCACGCACAGCCGACTCTGAAGGGACAGTCCTACTGCTAGCCAGTTGGTTCACGTCGCTAAGCGTCTCAACCTTACCCTGGGGCTTCTCCCCCCTTCTCTACAATCACATTACAAGCACAATGTGGCTTCTCTAGAAGGTCCTTAGTTAGCTTCACACATTTATCATCCAATGCAATCAAGTCAGATTTTAGTTTGTTACAATTAATGCATGGTGAGCTAACAGGGTCCTTAGAAGCAAACTGAGCCAACTTCCTATCATGATCAATCATATCTTGAAACTGTTTGGAGATAGCTTCAAGTTCAGCAGTTAACTTAGGACAGTTCAAGCATGAATCAATCGGCTCAAGTAAAGAAGCTTGTAGTTCAGCAATTTTATGATCTGCCCGTTTTAAGTTCATCTTCAAGTTATTGCAATTTTCACAAGACTCGGGCAGATCAAGGAGCATGGCATAAGGTCCTCTAGCAGCAATGTCCTTAACCTCACATGAGGTGGGAGAAGTAGTCTCATCAGTAGTAAGTAGGGTAACAGCCATCCTACTCAACTCTAACTCAGCAAGCAGACTAACATTCTCCACCTTAACAATATCAAGCTCGGAGGACACACTATCATGCGAGGTCCTTAGTTTCTCCATGTCACCCAACAGAGCACAGCATGTATCACAATCATCACGGGAGGGAGCAGATGTAAGTGAAGTAAGCTCCCGTGATAGTCTATCTACTTCCTTCTCTAACTCAGTACACCTAGCCCTAGCTCTAGCATGAAAACCACCTAGCTTAAGAAAAGCATGATTGAGCTGGTCGTAGGTGGGGTATACCTCGTCCGAGTCGGGGTACAGCTTGCTGTCGCTCAGTTCGCCCTCGAGGGCCATGAAGCACATGCCGGAGAAGTCATCGCCGCTCTTGGGATCTTGGTCACCCGTCCCGTCGTCGTCGCTCCATCCCTCCACCTCGCTGAGGTCGAGGTCGTCGAACGCGGTGAGGACGCGGTGGAACAGCTTCTTGGCCTTCCCGAAGTCGCGAAACTTTTTCTTGCCTTGAGGGTGCACTGGAGTCTTCTTGTTGCGGTTCTTGTCGGTGTAGTCGTTCTTGCCCGATCCGCTGTAGTCGTTCTTGTTTTTCTCCAGTTTGGGACAATTTGCCCGAATGTGGTTGGGGCCACCACACTCGAAGCAGATCACGGGTCCTCCCCTCTTTCTGTCCCTCCTCCTCTTGTAAGCATGGGAAAACTTCCGAGCTAGAAGGGCCAGTTGCTCATCCTCGAGCTGCTCTAACTGATCATCAGTTACGTCACATAGAGCAACAAGGGAGAAACCGCAAAATGAATCAGAAGAAGGACCAGAAGAAGAAATAGGATCGGTGACCAAGGCCATCGACTGTGACTTCGACCTATGAGAGACAACGTCAATCTCGTGAGTCTTGAGGCGCGAGTACAGCGCGTCAAGAGTCAAGGTCGAGAGGTCTGTCGTGTCTTTGATGGTGGTCACTTTCATCTCCCAAACACGCAGATCAAGTGCCACGAGCATCTGACGAGCGTTGTCCGAGTCGGGGTATATGAGACCGACCGCTCGGAGGTTGCTCAAGATCTTGTGGAAACGCGCGAAGCACTCATCGAGGGACTCACCAGCAAGCATCTTGAATTTGTTGTATTCTTGCTTGAACTGGTCCTGTCGAACCGTCTTGATCTGGGTGGTGCCCTCATGGTATGCGTCGAGGGTCACCCAGATATCGTAGGCGGACGACAGGTGGGAGATGCGATCGAACTCGCTACGACTTAGGCCCTGGATAATGATGTTCCTTGCCTTAGCGTTTGCCTCAACATCATGCATATTCCCAGCAGTGATGTTCTCATCGGCAGGAATAACAAACCGGACCTTGACCTTGCGCCAGATAGCGTACCCCTGAGCCTGGATGTATGTCTCCATTCGGCTCTTCCAGAAGGGGTAATCGATGCCATCGAAAATGGGCGGCTTGGTCGAGTACTTGTCCGTCACCATGGCTCTTGAGACCGGTTAAGATCTATTGATTAGAGCTAACCGGCTCTGATACCAATTGTTGGATCGAAAATGGCAACAGAGGGGGGTGAATGGTGCGTTTAAAAATTGCCCCCAAAAGTATCCGCTTAAACCACTTCTCCAATAGCTATAGAAGCTATGAAGAAACCGAGCAAAAACTAACAGGAAGTTGAAGCAAAGTGTATTGAGAAAATCAAGCCTGAGAACAAGCAGGGACTGTAGGGAATCGGTTGAAAACAGCTGTGATGAAGAGCTGAAAATAGCAGTGAAGAAGTGCTAAAAATTGCGTACACATAACCACTGAGATGCTGAAAATGCTGCAAAACATCAACCCAAAAATGCAGACTTAAAGGAGTGATTACTTGGGCTGAAATTTGACTGAAGAAGACAAGCAAACAAGCAGCAAAAAGGTAATTTAAAAGCTGCAGCCGTATGCTGTTTTGTAGACTGAAATGCAGACTTGTTATGCCTTCTTTTGAACAGAAAACTGCAGCAAAGCTTCACCAAAAAGAGCACACAAAGAGGACCAAAAACAACAGCAAAAAGTACTTAAAAGAAGGCTCTCTATTGCTGTTTTTACAGGTTCTTTGCAGGCTATTTTTGCAGGCCAAAACTGCTCCCGTGAACAATGTTTTTGCTGCCAGAGAGATGAAGTTGCAGCTGGACTGCAAGTGCTATTTGCTGGCCAAATGGATCATTGACAGTACATAGCCGAGTAGCTGTTTTTGGGGACAAAAACTGCAGCTAACAATAAAAGCACTTTGCAGCTAAAAGACTACAGAAATGTACCATCGGGAGACAAATAAAAACAGTAAAAACAGCATGCAAAGAAGACAAACTGAGAGAGCACACATTGCAGCCGAATGGGACAGCAAACAAGATAATTCTGCAGCTGTGAATAACATGCAAAAATCCTAACCTAACCGCAAGCTACAGCCAACAGGAAACAAAAGACTTTAAGCAAGGAAACCAACCAAACTGCTAGCCGAACAGCAGATGGCCAATCATCAAGAATTGAGATTACAAGAGTTGGCCGAAATAACAAGAAGAAATGCACTGTTGGCCGAGAGAACTGAGACTTGCCGCAAGCAATAAAGCACCATCCGAAAAAACAAAGACCAAACACAACTTGTTGCTCTTCCTTAGCAATTAAATTTGACTTCAAGCTAACAAGCAAAAATCAAACAAAGCCAAACTAAGACTAAAGATCATTGCATGCAGCTCTTTCACAAAAGAAAGGAAAGGAACAAACAAGAACTCAACAAGGAGGCAAAGAGATACATGATTAACATAGTGGAAAGATTACATATAGTTGTTCAGCTCATCTCTCTCAATCTCTCACTAAACTAGTCCCCATACATGCTTGAGAATCAAGAACACATAGCATACATGCATAGAAGACACACCCGCTCTCTCAACCACTAAAGCACAAAGCAAAAAGCCCTAAAACCCCTCTCCAAGTCTTGCCAACAACCAGGAAACACACTCCTATTTATAGCATTCCTTGATGGGTTTACATTTTGCTTTGCCCGTTTTACCCTCCATGCTTTGCCCGCTAACCCGCTTCCTTTTGCAGTCTTGCGCTTTTACCGAAACGCCCCTGCTGCAATTTCCGGGAAGCTTCCGCGTTCCTTGCCTTGCACGCCTCGCAACCACCTCGAGTCCACGTCGTCTTCGACACATCCCGACTGTACTGACCTCAGCGCCACCTGCACCTAGTCCAGTCCTCCGTGTCTCGCCACGACTCCACTCGACGTCCTGCAGCCATCACAAACAAGAAACACATTACATAGCACCGCTCAAAGCATGTAATCACCATTAGCATCAACAACCCTCACTTAAGCATGAAAATGCCCAAACGACCAAGCTTGACCAAACCGACCGAGCCCGTTGCACCACGCAATGACATGGTCCAAACCACCCAAACCAAACTCAACTGACCTAAACCCTTGTCAATTACTCATCACTCTCATGGGATCACGACCACATGGTCTCTCAGATATCTTTAGCAAGCCTATGGATAGCTCTAGGTTTTCAGCCTTGTGGGGAGAGCTTGGGGTGGTTTGTCCTTATGGACTGTAGTGAGGGGGAGTTTTGTGCTTAATGCTTTATCTTAGATATTATGTTCCTGTTCTCATTTTGTTGCATTGCATTCGGGGTACATTTGGGTTAGTCCTCCTAGCATAGATTAGAGTGTTTCTCTCGTCTAGCTGGTTAGACTTCTTTCTCTCATCTTGTGATCTAGGATGCTGCTTATAAGTTGTTCCTCTTCTCACTAGGTCGAGCTCACTCACTTCTTATAGGTTCTAGCAAGGGTTAGGCCACCCTTGGGTAGACAGGAAACGTGTTTACTCCTTAGTGGGTTAGTAGAGCAGTTGATAGTCTGTCGAGACCTGAATATGCAAATCCGGACTCTCCTGTGTATACTGCACTAGTCCAGGATCACGCTAGTGCACACAGTCAAACATTGAGGTAATCATCACCACAATTACGATATTAAATAAGGGAAACTCAAATTATTAATCAATAACCAAAAGTAAGACCTTATGGTCAAGCTTACAATCTCAATAGCCTTAGGGGCTTAACAAAATTTAGCAGCGGAAAATCCAAAATAAAGCGTAGTGGCCAATCGACATGCCCACGGGCAATCGAGTGGGGAGCGAAGCCTAGAACGCGTAGTCGTCGAAGTACTCGCCTCCTGGAACCTCCTGCTGGTAGTACTCCTCTTCCTCAACTGAGCAACATAGGCGTAAAGCCGTGAGTACATTGGTACTCAGCAAGCCGTTTGTAACAAATGATGCAATATAGTATGCAAGGCTTACCAATGGAAGGCTGAAAGGTTAATTTGCATAAACAGCATTTGAAATTACCATAAATAGATTGAAGGCGAATTGTAAAATAATACAATAATGAATAATCAAAGGAATTTAAGTAAACTACTTATGGATATCCTATCCACAAGCCAAACCAACAGTGAATTACCCATCCACTGACCAGCTACAAATTTTCCAAGAGTAACTATACCTCGTGTGAAATCACCGAGCATTGTCCATGACCGAGGACACGGCTATTCGAATAGTTTTACACTCTGCAGAGGTTGTACAGCTTTACCCACAAGACATGATCATCCCATATTGCCACTAGATTAACACACTTCCTTTGGTGTGCGGCGAGGAGATCATGACAAGGCCTTTACAATGTTCAATCTCAACCCAGTTCCGTCTCGCTAAGGTTTCGCCTCTCACCCCCTCTTGCGCCAATGTGGGTCTATGGCCACGCCAAACCACACTCATCACAATGACGGAACCGAAATTGAAACATCCCAAATTAATTAGCCAGGTCCATCCCATACTGGACATGTGGTAGTACGGTAAGACTCAGATCAATGGCGCACAAAGTTAAGTCCTTAAATTTACTCAGGCGAAACATCCACATCCCATGTGCCTCTCGCACCCCCTTTACTGCACGATCAATCGCCCAAGTGAAACCAATTTTGTATAACCACCGCCAATGACGCACCAACGTCACGGCACAAATTTTATAACAGTGGTACCAACCACGATTCAATATCTCATTAAGTCAAATTATTTAATCACATGTGATGATGAACCCAAACGATACTAAAAGCATAGCTAAGCATACTAATCGTGCCAACCCAATGTGACCGTTAACATAGCATCACTACTAAGTTTCCCAACCTATGGTGACAATGGCATCATGGCATTCAAATTTAACAAGGAGAGAATTACTCAATTGAGGTGATAACTACCAATTACAAGGTTTGAATAAAAATAGCGATGCAAGATAATTTAAAACAAACTAATTAAATAATAGATTGCAAACTGGGTTCAACATGATCAAAGGACACGACTTGCCTTGGCCTTGCTCAGTTGACGGCTCTTGATCTTCAAATCCAACGGCGGCTCCCTCGAACGCGTGATCTAACGAGAGAGAAAGCAAATCGAAAAGACAAAATAAAATCAAATAAAATTCAAATGAACTCCCAAAACTTTCAAACCTGAACCAAAAGGTAGAGCTCAATTTTATATGAATTTAGGAAAAAGAATCGGGTCAATCGGAGCTAGGACGAGGGAGAACGGGCTCTTGGAAAATTGGATCTAAAGAAAATCGGGAAATTGGAAAAAGTGCACTGTGCTGTGGACCGGGCGCACGGGAGATCGGGTCTACGGTGAACCCGACGCACGAAACAGTGCGGCTGACTGGGCTGCTGGCGCGGTGGCTAGGGCTGACGTGGCAGACACGTGGCGACACGTGGCAGCCGACGTGGCATCTGGGCGGTCTCGGGTGCTGACATGGCGGACAGGTGGCGCTGACGTGGCGGCTCGGGTGCGCGGCGGCGGGGCGATCGGACGGCTGCGGCGCGGCCACGTGGACGCATCCGGGCCGTCGGCCCAGATCGGCTCACGGGTCTACGGCTCGGGCTGACGGGCGGGTCCCACATGGCGGCGGCGGGGTGCGCGGTGGACGGCGTCCACGAAGAGGCGAAGAGTCGCGGGGCGCGGCTCCACCGGCGGCGCGGTGCGCGGGGACCGAGGCGACGCGGGGCGCGGCTCCACCGGCGGCGCGGTGCGCGGGGACCGAGGCGACGCGGGGCGCGGCCGAGGTGGCGAGGCGCGGCGGCGGTTCTGGCCGGCGGCGACCGGGTGGCGGAGGGCAGCGGCGGTCTGGCCGACGGGGTGACCGGGCGGCGGCGGGTTCACCGGCGACGACGACGACGACGGCGACGTCGGCTCCGGCGGCAAGGTGCACGGCGGCGAAGGCGGCTGGCGGCGGAGCTCACCGGCGACGGTGGACGACGACGGCGAGCGGCGACGGAGGAGGCGGCGGCTGCGCACGGCGGCGGAGGCGGCGGCGAATGCGGCGGCGAACCTCGGGGTCCGCGCATTAAATACCCCGGGCGGCGGCGGCGCGACGGGCCGAGGCTGACTCGGCCCACTAGGGTTAGGGGCGGGAGCTGACAGGTGGGCCCCACCTGTCGGTGGCACGGACGAGGCGAGCGGCCGGGATGGCGCGCGGGCGAGAGGGGCGCGCTGGATGGCTGACACGCGTCGGCCATCGAGCGGCTCAAGGCGGGCGCGGGCGCGGACGGATGTGCGACGCGTGGCTGGGGCGGCGCGGCTGGGCCGGCGGGCGAGCCGGGCCGGTTCAGTGGGTTCGGCCCACCGGCCGGTTCGGCGGGTTTTTCTTTTTCTTTTTCCAGAAATTCAAATAATTACTTTTGAGCTCTAGAAAATAGCAAATAAATCCAGAAAAATACCAATAACTTCCTTGAGACACCAGGAGCTCAAATAAAATAAACTTGGCAAATGTTAATGTTTAATTAAATCATATTAAATCTAAATAAATTCTGAAAATTCCTTTTAAGCTTTCATTAATTCCAGAAAAATCCAAATGGTGAATTTTATTTTAAAAGCTTCAAAAAGGCTCTGAAAATCAGGATGTTACATAGTCCTAGTATCATATGGGGCAGATGAGAGTCAGTCTGAGCCATAGTATCTTCTATATCTCTTCTATGCTTTAACGACTGCCTTTTCTGATTCCTTTTCAGCTTCTCAATTTATTGCTTTGGTTCAGGGGGAGTTCATTTGGGAGCTTCTGGAGCTTAATATTGTCATAACTCAACTTGAACTAAAAGTGCATCACATGTTGAAGGGGAGTTGGATTTTCTGCATTTTAGCATTCTGCATTGTAATATAGCTGCATGGAGCCTTGACTATTATCCTTAGTTGACATGTTTACAATGCTTTACATCATGCCATGATTAATGCTAAATTGCTGGATTTATCATTACTTTATATGTGTCGTCAAGCCTTTGCCATTGATAAGTTAATTAAAATTGCAAAACTTGAATTAAGACATGTCATGTTAGCTCTTGAGACAAGTCTGTCTTTAGTTATCTTCTTATGATTCATGCCATGTCAAATAGGCTAAGTTGAGCTTTGAATCTCTAATTGAGCTTTAGATTGAGCTATGATAGTTTCTTGATAAATCATGAGATAGTACAACTATTTAAAGCAAAAAGATCTCTTTTTATGTGCGAAAGAACTGATCTCACCAATTCTTTCCCATGAGACTGCTTGCCATTGCACTAGGCATTAACTCAGGGGGAGTTTTGGATGACCTAGATCATCTCCTTAAGCTTCTTGCTTGGAATGGTCGCATAAGGCTTGAGATCTAGCACATAACAAAAATTTTGGTTGGCTACGACCACAAGTTTCAAAGAAAATTATGTCAATTGTGCTCAATTTGCTTAATTACAAAAAGACTAAAGTGTTTGACCAAATGATTCATTCTTGAACTTGTAGTACTCTAAATTGACTTAATTCTAGCTTCTTGGTTCCACTTAGTTTATTGACATGGTTTGCGTCATCTTTGGATACCTCTAGCTGGTGAGGTGGTTGTGAGTCGGGAGACGAGGAACCGGAGCTGGAGCTACCGGTGATGGACACGACGGGCGACGACGGGAGAACCGGGACTAGGCTCAGGGAGGAGTCGGAGGTCCAGAACGGTTGGATGTCGGTTGCGGTCGTGCGCGACGGAACAGATCAAGACTAGACTCAGGTGGAGTCGGAGGTCTCGGTCGGTGTCGGGTGGACACGACGGGCAGCGGCGAGAGGATCGGGACTAGACTCAAGGAGGAGTTGAGGTCCAGACGGTCAGGATGCCGGGTGCGGTCGTGTGCAGCGAAGCGGACCGGACTAGGCTCAGGGAGGAGTCGAGGTCTAGTCGATCAAAGGTGCCAGTTGCAGGAAGCTTTCGGGAAGGTGCTTGAGGGGCAATTTGGTAATTTGACTCAAGCATGAGTTGGAGGGCTGGTTTTCCCTCCAAAATCAAATTGTTGACTTTTTGCCTCAAGTGTGTGAGAGGCATGGAGTGGAGGTGGTATGCCACTTCTTGAATTTCTTCTTTAGGGTGAGTGTTTACCTTTAAAAGGAGTAGGAGGCAGCAGGTTTCAGTCATCCATAGCAAGAAATGTGGGGAGTGTAAGCATTCTTGAAAGTAGGAAGAGAGCTCAAGTGAGTGTGTAGTGCTCTGTGTACGCACGAGTTCATAGAGTGAACCATGTAGTGATTTCCCTTCTCAATTGCGTATGGGGACTCCTCTGTAATCATTTCTCTTGTATTCATTTATGAGATGGAATCAATCAGGAGAATAGTTGTTGTGCTACATTTATTTTTAGTCTCCTGCACTTTCTCTATTTTAGGGTTTGTTGGCAAGAACCTTGGGCCCTTGATTTTCTAGATGCTTTTCTAAGCTTGAGTTGTGGTTTCTTCCTCTGAGATCCTATCCCTGCCATACTCAAAGTTTCATGAGCAATGGATGAAGGAATCTCAAGCAATTTGGAAATTGAACCTATCTCTGTCAACTCTCAGACTTTTGCTCAAATCTAAATTTCTTGGCCTCTTGTTGAATCCCTTTGTTTCCTGAGGCCTTGATGTTGTTTAGAACTTGTTCTTGCTCTTTTGAGTTGAAGAGAACTGAAGAAAATCATAAATTTCATTGACTTGCACAAGTTTTAGCATTTTCAGAACTGCAGTCTTGTAACATCCTGAAAAATTTAAATTTAAAGTTAAAATATAAAAATCTCATTTTGTAAATAATGGCATAAATAGCAATGAAAGTAAATGAATAAAAATACAAACACATATACATAAATATATATATGTATATGTACATACAAATTACGCAAGGAAGAGTCTGTCAAAATAGAAAATTCAAAATACAAAATTAAAGATCCAAATTCCAAGCCTCTTTTTTTTCCTTCCTTCTCTCTATTACAGGCGGGCCCCACTCTTTTCCTCCCTCCTTCTTTTCTTTCCCCATACTCTTTCACTGCCACCGGGCCCGGGCCATCCCCCTTCTTTTCCTCCCCCAGGCGCACACACCTCCTTTCTTTCTTCCTCCTCCCCGATCCTTCTTCTGCGCCGCGCTCTGCCTCACCTCCCCGTGGCACGCATGCGCCAGCGTTGCCGCAGCCTGTCCCCTGCTCTGTCGTGTCGGCTCACGTGCGCGGCGCAAAAGCTGCAGCGCCTGCCCGGTGTGGTCGCGCTCAAGATCCCCGGGATCCCGCTGCCACCGCCGCCTGTCGCCCGCCCGATAGGACCATACGGCACCGCCCGTTGCCGGCCCTCTTCCCGCCGCCTATAAAAGCCAGCAAAACTCCCGTTTGCGTCGCCGTTCCCTACACTTCCTCCCCCCGAAAGGGATTGAAGACTCTCCCAACTCCGGCCGACGGAGAATCGGCCGATTGAAGACGTCTTCGGCTGATTCCGTAGCCCTGGAGTTTCACCGTGGGCCCGCCAACTCTTTTCCACCATCGCCCGGGCCTCCCAACGCCGGTAACTCGCCGGCGCCATGCGCACGCTTGCGCCGCCCATGGCCTCCGCCGCCAGCTCGCTGTAGTCCTCCTCCGGCTCGGCCAGTCCCATGGTGAGCATCCTCTTTCCTCCCTTGTGCTTCCGCGCCCTCTCAATTTCCTCCCCATCCTCCCAGTCGCCGGCGCCTGTTTCACCCCCACCGCCGGCCACCTCGCGCCGCCGCTAGCCCGCCACCGCGCACCCCGGCCGGAGCCATCACCCCAGAGGCATCCCCGCCTCAGGGAGGAATCCATTTTGCTGGTTCCCAGCAGCTCCCTGGCCACACCTCGCCAGCAGCGCCATCACCACCGTGCACTGGCCACCTTCTCTGTTTTGGACCCCCGGCAAACGGCTAGCTGTTTTGCATTTGCTGCGCCTCCTCACTCAGTCCAGGCTATCGGCCCACTTGCCTACCTGCGCGCATGTAAAGCACAGAGCACCCAGGTCCCGAGTTCGACTCCCACAAACCGCACTGTTTCCACCTATTTTTGGAATCATTTTTTTTGCAACCCGTTTCAATTAAGAGAAATCATGGAAAATTAAGGAATAATTTAGAGAAGCTAATAAAATTTAATTAGGATGTAAACTAAGGTTACTTAACATTTTAATATGTGATTATTTACTATATGAACAACTAATATAGTTTAGATATTTAGATAAGGTCTAGTTATCAAATAAAGTCATTAATAAAATGTGGTTTAGTGTATAGCCCAAGATTAATAAAATTTCTAATTAAAGATACATCCATAGAAGGTACAAAATTTATTAGGATATATATGAGCTTAATACATGTCTAACCATGGATACTTTAATCTTACGAACATATAGATACTTTAAAGTAAACAGGTAACTATTAACACAAATAATTAAGGTCACATAAAATGATACTTACCAAACGTGTTCCGTTAGCTAAATTAGAAATAAGGCTAGGCCTAATAGTAACTAAAGCATGGATAAAAATGATAATGGAACCATTAATTAAATCTTAATACTACTGTCGTAGGGGTGGCCCCCACCTAAGCCCAGCAGGCCTGTTAGGAGGTTATAAGAACCAGAGTAACATGTGTAATGACAAAAGTGCCCCTAATGGGGAGGTATGGATGTAAGGGCATAATTGTAAAGGCATACTTCATGTGAATATATATATCAGGATGAGGGGGAGGGTGAGGCAGAACACTCCCACCTCTCCACTACCATCTCTCTCTGTTTGGTCTGTAACCACAACAGTTGGCGCCGTCCGTGGGGAGGACGAGGACAAGCTTGAAGACCGAAGAAGAAGGATGGCACCGAAAAAAGCTTCACCAGCGGCGGCGAAGGGAAAGAAGACGGCTGGGTCGGAGCGGCGCGTGAATACCAGGGCTTCGGCATCGGCCGCCGAAGGAGTTGGCGGCGGCGTAGGCGCAGTGGTCGCGGGCATCGATGCTCGCGCTACAACGACCAACCCCGCCAGCGCCGCTACAACGACATTCAACCCCGTCGCTGGCACTGCGACGACAGCCCCCGCCACCCTCGCCGGCAGCGCGGATCAGACGGCCGGGGGTAGCCGCAACGAACCATCCGGCGGATCCGGAGTTCGTGAGGCGATGGTCCCTGCACCGACCCGTCCGCTAGGCGTTCCAGCGGCCCCGACAGCACCTGTGGTGGAAAGCGCCCTACTAGCAGCCCTCAACGCGTTCCAGCAGGAACTAGGGGACCTTCGCGGAGCCGTCCGAGATATACAAGAGGCTCGGAGCCAGCAGGCCGCGCCAGTAATCGCGCCCGAGCCCACGCCGGAGAGGGCGGACAGCCACGAAGCCCCCACGTCTAGCCGCGTGCCGCTGAGGCGCGTAGATCCGGAGTCCCCGCTTTCGGCGGGGCTGCAGCAGGCGGCGTGGCCTGAAGACTTCAAGTTCCCTAGCATCACCGACCCGTACAAGGGCGACACGGATCCTCGCGAGTTCGTGCGCGTGTACGAAACCGCGATCAAGGCCGCGGGCGGAGACGACACCACGAAGGCGAAGGGACTCCCCCTCGCGCTGCAAAGAGTGGCGCTCTCTTGGTTTTTTACCATAGAGCCGGGCTCCATCTACGCGTGGGAGCAGCTTCGCGACCGCCTTCACAGCAACTTCCAAGGAAACTATGTCGAGCGAGTCGATGCGGACCAACTCTTCGCTGTGAAGCAAGGACCCTCGGAGAAGCTCCGGGACTACTTCAAGCACTTCGCCAAGATTCGATGCCAGGTGAAAGACATTAATGAAACCACCGTCATTAATGCAGCCATACAGGGCCTTCGTCCGGGCCCGATGGCCGAGTATAACGCGCGGAGGCCAATCAAGACAGTCGCCAAGCTCTTCGGCAAAATGGACGAGTATGCGCGGGCGGAGGAGGATGTGCGAAGACGCAGCATTACCGCCCTCGGCCTCGCCCATGAGGAGCGCCCCCCGCGTGAAGTGGGGGCGGGTGGTCCCTCCTCAAAGCATGGCCGCAGCCGGGAGCCCCGAGGAGGCCCTCCCCGAGGCAGCGATACCGGGGTACAGGAAGGCTCTTCAAGGAGTAGGCACAAACCTCGGCACCGCTGATCGTGCAAATTCTACACACCCGCAAGTGTACAGGCTGCCGCTAAGATAGCAGCGATAGTCGTGTTCTCCACAGGGACTAAATTACTGGTGACACTACCCTTAACCAAAGCTAAGTCGCACGAACGGGGAGTCTAAGACTGACTGCTGAGCCTATACAAACTAAAGGCTGGTGGTCAGGTCTAGCAAAAGAAGGACAACTTGAGAAAGGAGGAGATGAAGGTGCTGTGAATGAGAGTGTATGGATTAGAGAAGAGAAAAGAGAAGGACCTGAGAATCTAACTCCACTGAGAGAAAGAGAGAAAGAAAGAAGACTAGCCAGAAATAACAGAAGGGAAGCTAAGGGGAGAGAGAGAGATAAAGGCTAAGAGTAGGCTGGAACTAACAGATTAGATGAATAGAAGAAGACTACTAGAGGAGAGTTTAAAAACCTAGAATAGAGAAGGATAGAGAGTTAACTCGAGAGGAAAGGAGACGAAGAACTAGAAGGAAAGAGAGGAGAAGAGAAAATATTAGAGAGCTACTTCCACCAAGAGAGAAGATCTAAAAGAAAGAGAGGGGAATCAGAGGTAAGAAGAAAAGCAGACTAAAAAGAAAGAAATGAAACTAACAGAAGAACACTAGTGAAGAGAAAGGAGCTAAGAAAAGAGACTAAAAACTAGACTGGAAGGAAGAAATGAGAAAGGGAAGGAGAACTCGCACTGAAGAGAAGAAAGGGATAAGAGAAGAGGAATTTGCTAGACAGAAGGGAGATCTACAGAGAGAGTGGAGATTTAAGGGGTAGGGAAGACTCGGTAGAGAGACTAGGAGATGAGGTAGAATGCGACTGCAATATCTAATCACTTTACCACAATAAAAAGACAGAACACAGACAGTAGAATAATCACGCACTGCATCTATTATGTAAACTAGACTACTGCAAGGAGCAAGAAAATATATCTAACACATTAACAATCAGCAAATAATACATCAAGACTATATATATATATATATATATATTTTACTTTTTTTTACTAACAAATCCTAACAATACAGCAAGCACAAAATTAATCCTTCTAAATGACAAATAACATCATCATCCAAGCAAGAAATTTAAACTACTAGCAGAATTAAGAACTTATGTAAAAACTACTAGAGCAATCAGGTGCAATTCACAGATCTAAACCAGCAAATATCCCCCACATAATCATCTCAGATGAACAAGAACATGAATAGCATATCTTAGCATCCAGATCCACGAGAATAACACATGCACACATCACAGAATATACCATACAAGCATCACAGATTTAACAATATGAACGTCTCATGAATAGCCATATCAGCACTAAATATTAGATCGAGATGATACAACCCAGTTTAATGCAGATCGGTTGTGGAAGAAAGTCTGTAGAGGAAGCAGGCAGATGATGACGCCGGTTTGGAGAAGAACCCGAAGAGGAAGCAGGCAGTGGGGAGGAACATCCACCGTGAAGAAGAAACATCGCCGTCGCCGTGTAGGAGTAGCAGATCGGAAGCAGACCCGGCAGCGTGGGAGAGCAGATCCGGTCGTGGATGTAGCAGATCCGGTTGCTTCAGTTGAAGAAGTTGCAGATCCCGTCGTGGATGTAGCATATCCGGCCGTGGGAAGGAACCATGAGGAAGATGCAGCACCAGCAGCAGTAGATCCACCCGGTAGAAGGTGTAGAAGTGGCAGATGGATGGCTTGGGTTAAAGGAAAAATGCGGCTAGGGTTCTTGGAGATGCACTCTCGGTGGAAGCATTTTGGAGAGGGGAAATGAGCAAATGGGATCTGGATGGGAGTTGGCCTGGCTGGGTGTTGGAGAGATGGGAAGATGAACTGATGGGAGATGGAGATTCGGCGGAAGGATCCTTGCGGCTTGGGATCTGGTTGGGAGGCTAGGGCGGCTGCATCATGGAGCTTTCGGCGAGTGGAGAGGTGGAGATCGGTAGAGCTATGGAGAAGATGGAGTCGGGTGGCAAGGTGTTGGAGATCGGTGATGATGGGTGGCGGCTGGTTGTGGTGAGGGAGATGGGAAGAGCTAGGTTTTCGGGTGGAGGCATGAGGGTGATGGGAGGCGAACTGATGAGGATGAAGGCTTGCGGCTAGGGTTTGGCATCGTGGTTCTCCCCCTCTGGTTCTCCTGTTGGTGATATGCCCTAGAGGCAACATGGAGATGTTGAATATATCACATACTATGTTTATGATACATTGCTTTGTTCCTTGAAATAGACATTATCATTATTGATCAATGAGTATGTGACTTATTCATGAGACTCTTAATGCCAAAATGTTGCTATTTCTAAATGATCCCTGATCATATATCATATGAGGAACATATATGATTCAAAGATCAGCATATGTATTGATTGATGATCATGTCTCATGGATCATGGTATGGAGATACCAAATCAATAATATGGACATGTGTTAGTGAACATATGTTGGATAGACCCGCCATGAGACACTGCAGAGATTCCATGTGTCATTAGTTGGTCTCAAGTAGTGTTTATGTAGAATCGTTAGACTTGAGATCATCATGGTTCCCAACATGCGTAGTAGCCTATTTTGGGACTACTAACCACTACTCCGTAACTGGGTAGTCATAAAAGTAGTCTTCGGGTTTGCTATGAAACATGTAGTGGGATGTGAATGATCAAGATAGAATTTGCCCCTCCTTATGGGAGAGATATCTCTGGGCCCCTCGATGTAATGGATTATGAAAGTGCATGGCCATGCCAATGTGATTGAGGAGTCAATCACAAGTTTATAATCCATCACGGAATCGAGAGAGTGATTGAGCCATTAAGAGGATGACACAGGTCTCGCCTTGAGCTTAATCTATATCGTGAGGCAAAAGGATTCGTACATGAGAACATTACAGGTTCAGCCGATATGATCTTTACGTATACTTTGGGGTTAATATGTCTTGCTAGAGGCCGCTATTAACAGGGTGACCGGAAAGGTGTTTCCGGGTCGCGACCAAGTATACGTGAACCTACAGGGTCGCACACTTAACGGGTTGGAACACTAATTCGAATGTGATTCGGATGTGGGCTCAATTCGGATAGAGATCCGGATAGACTCCTATTGGGCCTCGGTCCACGAGGCCCAAGTGAGGAGGTCTATATATTTGGAGGCGGGGGGGCTGAGGGATGCAGGCATATGTTCCTCCCGAACAAAACCCTAGCCGCCACCTCCCGAGCCAAACCCTAGCCGCTCGCGAGTGCTGGTACACTCGCGATCGGAGTTCCAGCCCCGGACGTGTGGATACCGGTGGAGGCGCTGCTCGTTGCGGCGTTGATCGGCATCAACAAACTACAGATTGGATCTGCTCGTGGTGTGGTTGATCGCGTGGAGGAGACGATCTGTTCGGGACGATCGGCTACTTCCACTACTACCTCGACGCGCGTGGTTGGATCGGCTTCTCCAACTCTTCTTCCGCTGCGCTGCGCGTCTAGTGGTAACGATCTATGATCCCTTCTTAGCATGATGTCCTGGTGTGCGCGGTAGAAATTTTTTATTTTCTGCTATCGTAGCCTACGCGCGTTCCTTTAGTGGTATCAGAGCCATCTTGCTTAGTTTGCGATCTGGATCAGCGCATATGATGATATGCGGTTGTAGTAGATTGGATCTATTACAGTCTAGATCAGTCGGTTCATGTGATGAATCGATGGTAGCACGGGTTGATGAGATCAATCGGTGAATAGGGGTTGGATGAGGCGCAGATTGTATCACTACTAGTGCCCTAGAGATTGTCTCGGATCGGCATAAGGTGGTTATGTCGAATACTAGTAGGATACGAATCTGATAGCCTCGGGCCAGTGGGAATACTAGTGCCCTAGAGATTGTCTCGGATCGGCATAAGGTGGTTATGCCGAATACTAGTAGGTTACGGATCTGATGGCCTCGGCCCAGTGGAAAAACTAGCATCCTAGAGAATGTCTCGGATCGGCATAAGGTGGTTGTGCCGAATAGTTTTTCCATTGCGATTTCATAGATTGGATCTGTAAATTTCGTAGGGTGTTCAGGGCGCTGCCCTGAAACCCGCGGGGGGCGGCCCCCCCCTCGACCCCCCGCCCGCTGACCGGCCAGCGGGACCGCCGTGCGTACCCGCCTTGTATAGCGTCTTGGGTTCACATCGTTAGGTAGAATACGATTCTACGTCTAACTTGTTTTTGCAGAGAATGACGTGAATAGTATGGCCCTATATCTTATTGGAATGTATGAGATGTATGTGATGCATGTAACATTCGTTCATGGCCTGCGTGTCATGATTATTTCAGCTATTGTTAGCTGTCTATATTGTATTTAACGACCTGCGTGTCGACCTTAATGCTTGAATCTATCTTTGTAATCTTCAATTTCTAGCTATTATAGGTAGTAGCCTAGTTTTGAGGTTACAAGCTTTCAAGCATGGTGGCCTAAAGGAGTGATGTGGAGGATGGAGATCGTCTACACCTACATGGAGATGGAGATCACCATTTGTTTGGGCCATACTACTTCACAGTTAAATGTGTTTATCTGTGATATTATCTATCTTATTCTTATGCAATGTTTTGTCATATGTTGCTTTGGTAGGATAGAATCCCTCATAAAATTAGGTGTTCATGCCCTTCCATATGTTGCACCAAAAGATAATGATCACCGCATGGTAGGTCTACCAAAGTAGAGTGCCGTCGGTTATCATCATTATTTGGGGTAGATGTCGGACATCTACATGCGGAAGCATTTGGTTTACTTAACAAGGTTATCAAAACAGTTTTGGACCTTGGGGCATAGATTGGGGCCGGGGCATGTTGATGTCACCCAACAAGCAAGAGTCACATAGGGATGTGATTAGCAAGGTGTTGCTTACCCATGTCACTAGTTTTCTAGCCGTGATGCCAAAGCTCACTAGGAATTAGTGAAATGAGGTTCTTGACCCACTATGTAACTTAGAGGGAGTTTTGTTGCAAAACACATAGTGGGAGTCTTTTGTTAAATTGTTTAATAAAAGATGAACATAAACATAGTGCTAAACTTTGCATATTCTTTGTTGTAGATCATGTCAACTAATGCCGCATCCAGTTCTTTTAATTTGCGATCTATTCTTGAGAAAGAAAAACTCAATGGAACGAACTTTATGGATTGGTATCGCAACTTGAGAATTGTTCTCAAGCAAGAGCGCAAGGAGTATGTCCTTGAGTCTCATTATCCTGATGACTTGCCTGATAATGCTACTGCGGCTGCACGGAGAGCTTATGAGAAGCAAACGAATGATTACCTTGATGTGAGCTGTCTCATGCTTGCCACAATGTCCTCTGAGCTTCAGAAGCAATATGAGAACACAGATGCCTACAATTTCATTGTGGGGTTGCGTGGTATGTTTGAGAACCAAGCAAGGGCTGAGAGGTTCAACACTTCAAAGTCCTTGTTTGCGTGCAGGCTTGCAGAAGGGAATCCCGTCAGCCCTCATGTGATTAAGATGATTGGCTACATTGAGAGTCTGGAAAAGCTTGGTTTTCCCCTTAGCCAAGAGTTGGCTACTGATGTGATTCTCCAGTCGCTCCCCCCGAGCTTTGAGCCATTCATACTGAACTATCACATGAACAACATGGATAAGACCTTGGCAGAGTTGCATGGGATGCTAAAAGCTGCCGAGGAAAGCATTAAGAAAAGCAGCAATCATGTGATGATGATGCAGAAAGGCAAGGGCAAGCCCAATGTCAAGAAAGGCGCGGTCAAAAGAAAGTTAGCTCCCGATGAGATCGCGAGCAGTTCTAAGGCCAAGCAAGTCAAGAAGGGCGCTGCTCCTAATGCAGATTGTTACTACTGTAAGCAATCAGGTCATTGGAAAAGGAACTGCCCAAAGTACTTGGAGGATCTTGAGAAGAAGAAGGGAAGTACGACTTCCTCTCCAGGTATAAATGTTATAGAGATCAATCTTGCTACTTCATCCACTGATTCTTGGGTATTTGATACCGGATCGGTTGCTCACCTTTGCAAATCGTTGCAGGGGCTAAGAAGAAGTAGAAGTTTGAGGAGGAGCGAAGTGGATCTTCGCGTTGGCAATGGAGCAAAAGTTGCTGCGGTCGCTGTTGGCACCATGCCATTGTCTTTACCTTCAGGATTAGTTTTGGAATTGAATAATTGTTATTGTGTTCCATCTCTTTCCAAGAACATTATTTCTGCTTCATGTTTGCAAGCAGAAGGTTATGACTTTAGATCTGTGAACAATGGTTGTTCTCTTTATTTCAAAGATATGTTCTATTGTCATACTCCATTGGTGAATGGGTTATATGTTCTTACTCTTGAAGAGTCACCGGTCTATAACATTAATGCAAAGAGGCAACGTTCGAATGATTTGAATCCCACGTTTATTTGGCACTGTCGCTTAGGTCACATAAATGAGAAACGCATGGAGAAGCTCCATAGAGATGGTATTCTGCACTCATTTGATTTTGAATCATTTGAGACATGCGAATCTTGTTTACTTGGCAAGATGACAAAGGCACCTTTCACCGGTCAAGGTGAACGGGCAAGTGACTTATTGGCACTCGTACATTCTGATGTATGTGGACCAATGAGCTCAACAGCCAGAGGTGGTTTTCAGTACTTCATAACTTTTACTGATGATTTTAGTAGATATGGGTATATCTACCTGATGAAGCATAAGTCCGAATCCTTTGAAAAGTTCAAAGAATTCCAAAATGAAGTGCAAAATCATTTAGGCAAGACAATCAAGTTTCTACGATCTGATCGTGGAGGCGAGTATTTGAGCCATGAGTTTGGCAATCATCTGAAGGATTGTGGAATTGTTCCACAATTGACTCCGCCAGGAACACCTCAATGGAATGGGGTATCTGAACGGAGAAATCGCACCTTATTAGATATGGTGCGCTCCATGATGAGCCAAAGTGATCTTCCGTTGTCTTTTTGGGGGTACGCTCTTGAAACAGCCGCTTTCACACTAAACAGGGTTCCATCAAAATCAGTAGAAAAGACACCATATGAGATGTGGACAGGACAACGTCCTAGCTTGTCTTTTCTTAAGATTTGGGGATGTGAGGCTTATGTAAAACGTTTACAATCTGATAAGCTCAGTCCTAAATCTGATAAATGCTTCTTTATCGGGTATCCTAAGGAAACAAAAGGATATTACTTCTATAATCAAGGAGAAGGCAAAGTGTTTGTCGCCCGGCATGGTGTCTTCTTAGAGAAAGAGTTTCTCTCAAGAAGGGATAGTGGGAGCATGGTGCAACTTGAAGAAATTCGGGAAACACCTGAAAACGTTTCAGCTCCTACAGAACCACAACAGGATGAACAAACTGTTGAAGAACCTGTTGTGGACACACCGGCACCACGTAGGTCAGAGAGGTCACGTCGTGCACCTGAAAGGTACATGTTCTTGACTACTCAACAACGGGACATATTGTTGTTAGACAACGATGAGCCTAAGACCTATGAAGAAGCGATGGTGGGACCAGACTCTGAGAAATGGCTTGAAGCCATGAGATCCGAAATTGAATCCATGCACAGTAATCATGTTTGGAACTTGGTTGATCCACCTGATGGTGTTAAAACCATTGAGTGCAAATGGATTTTCAAGAAAAAGATAGACATAGATGGAAATGTTCACATCTATAAAGCGCGATTGGTGGCCAAAGGTTTCAAACAAATTCAAGGTGTTGATTATGATGAAACTTTTTCGCCCGTCGCAATGATAAAGTCTATTCGGATCATTCTAGCGATTGCTGCATATTTCGACTATGAAATATGGCAAATGGATGTCAAAACAGCTTTCCTTAATGGAAATCTGAGTGAGGATGTGTACATGACACAGCCCACGGGTTTTGTCGATCCGCAATCAGCTGGAAAGATATGCAAGCTGCAAAGATCCATTTATGGATTAAAGCAGGCATCTCGGAGTTGGAACATTCGTTTTGATGAAGTAATCAAAGGGTTTGGTTTCATCAAGAACGAAGAAGAGCCTTGTGTTTACAAAAGGGCTAGTGGGAGCGCACTCGTGTTTCTGGTCTTATATGTGGATGACATATTACTGATCGGAAATGACATTCCTATGCTCGAATCTGTTAAGTCTTCATTGAAAAATAGTTTCTCTATGAAAGACTTAGGAGAGGCGGCATATATTCTGGGCATCAAGATCTATAGGGATAGATCAAGAAGGCTAATTGGATTAAGCCAAGATACGTACATTGACAAGGTGTTGAAAAGGTTCAACATGCAGGATTCCAAGAAAGGCTTCCTACCTATGTCACATGGTATACATCTTAGCAAGAGTCAGTGTCCTAGTACACCTGATGAGCGGGATAAAATGAATGCGATTCCATATGCTTCGGCTATGGGATCCATTATGTATGCCATGCTTTGTACACGTCCAGATGTCTCGTATGCTTTAAGTGCTACAAGTAGATACCAGTCAGATCCAGGTGAAAGTCACTGGATTGCCGTAAAGAACATCTTGAAGTACTTGAGAAGAACTAAAGATGTGTTCCTCGTCTATGGGGGTGAGGAAGAGCTCGTTGTAAATGGTTACACCGATGCTAGCTTCCAAACTGACAAAGATGATTTTAGATCGCAATCTGGATTTGTGTTCTGCCTGAATGGCGGTGCGGTGAGCTGGAAGAGTTCCAAGCAGGAGACGGTTGCTGATTCTACAACAGAGGCCGAGTACATAGCAGCTTCTGAAGCTGCTAAAGAGGCTGTTTGGATCAAGAAATTTGTTTCTGAGCTTGGTGTGGTGGCTAGTGCCTCCAGCCCAATGGACCTCTACTGTGACAATAGTGGGGCCATTGCGCAAGCCAAGGAGCCTAGATCGCACCAGAAGTCCAAGCACATTCTACGGCGATTTCATCTCATCCGCGAGATTGTGGAGAGAGGCGATGTGAAGATATGCAAAGTACAAACGGATTTGAACATTGCAGATCCGTTGACAAAGCCGCTTCCCCAGCCAAAGCATGAGGCTCACACTAGGGCAATGGGTATTAGATACCTACATGGTTGACTCTAGTGCAAGTGGGAGACTGTTGGTGATATGCCCTAGAGGCAACATGGAGATGTTGAATATATCACATACTATGTTTATGATACATTGCTTTGTTCCTTGAAATAGACATTATCATTATTGATCAATGAGTATGTGACTTATTCATGAGACTCTTAATGCCAAAATGTTGCTATTTCTAAATGATCCCTGATCATATATCATATGAGGAACATATATGATTCAAAGATCAGCATATGTATTGATTGATGATCATGTCTCATGGATCATGGTATGGAGATACCAAATCAATAATATGGACATGTGTTAGTGAACATATGTTGGATAGACCCGCCATGAGACACTGCAGAGATTCCATGTGTCATTAGTTGGTCTCAAGTAGTGTTTATGTAGAATCGTTAGACTTGAGATCATCATGGTTCCCAACATGCGTAGTAGCCTATTTTGGGACTACTAACCACTACTCCGTAACTGGGTAGTCATAAAAGTAGTCTTCGGGTTTGCTATGAAACATGTAGTGGGATGTGAATGATCAAGATAGAATTTGCCCCTCCTTATGGGAGAGATATCTCTGGGCCCCTCGATGTAATGGATTATGAAAGTGCATGGCCATGCCAATGTGATTGAGGAGTCAATCACAAGTTTATAATCCATCACGGAATCGAGAGAGTGATTGAGCCATTAAGAGGATGACACAGGTCTCGCCTTGAGCTTAATCTATATCGTGAGGCAAAAGGATTCGTACATGAGAACATTACAGGTTCAGCCGATATGATCTTTACGTATACTTTGGGGTTAATATGTCTTGCTAGAGGCCGCTATTAACAGGGTGACCGGAAAGGTGTTTCCGGGTCGCGACCAAGTATACGTGAACCTACAGGGTCGCACACTTAACGGGTTGGAACACTAATTCGAATGTGATTCGGATGTGGGCTCAATTCGGATAGAGATCCGGATAGACTCCTATTGGGCCTCGGTCCACGAGGCCCAAGTGAGGAGGTCTATATATTTGGAGGCGGGGGGGCTGAGGGATGCAGGCATATGTTCCTCCCGAACAAAACCCTAGCCGCCACCTCCCGAGCCAAACCCTAGCCGCTCGCGAGTGCTGGTACACTCGCGATCGGAGTTCCAGCCCCGGACGTGTGGATACCGGTGGAGGCGCTGCTCGTTGCGGCGTTGATCGGCATCAACAAACTACAGATTGGATCTGCTCGTGGTGTGGTTGATCGCGTGGAGGAGACGATCTGTTCGGGACGATCGGCTACTTCCACTACTACCTCGACGCGCGTGGTTGGATCGGCTTCTCCAACTCTTCTTCCGCTGCGCTGCGCGTCTAGTGGTAACGATCTATGATCCCTTCTTAGCATGATGTCCTGGTGTGCGCGGTAGAAATTTTTTATTTTCTGCTATCGTAGCCTACGCGCGTTCCTTTATCTCCGTCACTCCCAGCTTAAATAGGTGCGGCGCACGGGCTGGCTTAGGGTTTTGTGGGGGAAGCAGCAAGGGATATTGCGCAAGTGGCTGAGGCTTCTTGCTGCAATTTGCATTTTAGTCCTCCCCTTTTCACTATTTTGCAACCCTAGCTCCTCATGGTGATTCTTTTGTAGATTTTTGCGCCTAGTTCGCGCAGACCTGCAAGATAATCGCAACCACTGTAAACAGTCCCAAAAGGAGGGCAAAATGTGTATAATTAATGAATTTATGGCCAATTTGAGCAATTAGCAACATGATAATGTCATAAAATATACTGCAAATATGATGCACATCATATACCCCCAAGCTTAAACATTTGATTGTCCTCAAGCAAATGATATGGCAATATCGAACCCAGGGAAGCCAGAAAAACATGAAAGGATATAAGTGAATGCTTGTAGCTAGTAAAATTGCACTTCATAATTCAAATAAGGCTGCCTGACTTGATTTTTACTGGCTGTTCAGATTTAGAACCAGAATTACAGCAAAGATATCTAAATGATACTAGAGTTTTTGACCAGATCAAGTTACCCAAAAGTGCCAAATTGCACTAAATGTTTGCATGGATCCCACCAGAATTGAAAAGTAATCAAGACTAGATATCACAGTCAAGAATAAGCATATCCTAGAGTCATACTTAGGCATTTACCATTCTAGATAAAGAGACTAATGTTTGCATGAAGTTTATGAAAAAGCCTACACTTGAGCCATGATACTTTACTTTTGCTGATTTTTAACAGGTTTCAAACACACCATGGGCACAATTGCCACTTATTCCACTCTTGGGCATGCTTGCCACTTATTCAGACTTTCAAACTTCATTTGGGCATAACTGCCACTTATTCAACACCCTTTTTTTCTGAAACAATGTGACAGAGTCACTTATTCAAATCACTCTTTGCAACCCACAACAGAAATAAAGATTTTTTTCTTTTCTTTTCCCCTTGTTTTTATAGCATCAATAACTGGTTTTCATTATCCAAAAGATCTAGACAATTCAACCATGTTATTGGCTCAAGATAAGACTGCCACTTTCACAAACTTTTCATTCAAGCAGAAGCATCAACATCTAAAATAAAGTATTATGCCCAAGCATGAATACTAGGATATTGTTATTCTAGAAGTGATAACTAGAATCAATACAATTCGCAAAAGGTAAAGATACATGTGTAACTTGCAATGAATAAAAAACCAAAGGATCACAAGATTTCTAAGCCATTAAGATTTCAATGTATTTCAAGAGTAAGCCAATTGGATCTCCAAAGAATTGATTTCAATACCAGTTCACTTAAGCAATTTTCAGTGTGATAACTCTGAATTATACCATTACAGTCACAAATTACAGACCAAGTATTCAATTTAGCAGAATATAACAGCACATATTAATGATCAGGGCAGTCACATGTATTCAACAATAACCCAACATGAGAATGATACTAGCCATAAATCATCAATTACACATCATCAACTTCAGTGCCCATGAACATGAGAAGAAGAATATGCAAATCATCCACATAAGAACAGATCCTCCCCCAAGCTTAAGTCAAACATACATTCTGAAATAAAACTTCAGTATTGGAATCAGCTCACCGGGTGCAAAAGTTGAATCAGAACAGTTATCTCATCATCCCCAAGAGCTTCCTGCCATGCTTGGATGATGGATCAGCATGTACCTGCAATGGAAAAATAAAAAGGGAAAGGATAAACCGACAAAAGATAAGGTAAAAGAGGAAAACTGTAGTAAAACAGAAAGAATAAACAGCTCAGGTTGCCTCCTGAGAAGTGCTTGTTTTAGGTCTTTAGCTTGACCAACAAATGATAATCAAGTAGGCTCAAAAGAAATTGGAGGATCAAGGTCAGATCTGACTTGATCTCCAGCAATGTCCTCATTAAGTTCAGGAAAGGGTTCCCCCAACAAAGTAATGTTTCAATCTTTGCCCATTAACCTTGAAAATGCCCCCAGATTGACTCTCAACCTCAAAAGCTCCACTTCCTAGTACTTTCTTGACTACACAAGGCCCAAACCATCTAGATTTGAACTTTCCAGGGAATAAATGGAATCTAGAGTCAAAAACCAAGACAAGCTGTCCAGGTTGGAAGTCACGCCTCAAAATGTGACAGTCATGTATCTTTTTAGATCTCTCTTTGTAAATCCTTGAGCTTTCATAAGCATCAAGCCTCAATTCATCAAGTTCACACAGCTGCAACTTTCTATGTTTCCCAGCTAGACCCATGTCCAAGTTGAGTTTTCTAATTGCCCAATGTGCTCTATGCTCAAGCTCAACAGGGAGATGACAGGCTTTACCATAAACCAACCTAAAGGGGGACATGCCAATAGGTGTTTTGTATGCTGTCCTATAAGCCCACAATGCATCATAAAGCTTAAAAGACCAATCTGTCCTGGATTTGGACACAACTTTTTCAAGGATTTGCTTTATCTCTCTATTGGAAACTTCAACTTGCCCATTAGCTTGAGGATGATAAGGGGTGGTGACCCTATGATTATGGACTCCATATTTGGCTAGAAGAGCTTCAAACTGCTTGTGATTAAAGTGAGACCCACCATCACTTATCACAACTCTAGGAATTCCAAACCTAGGAAAGATGATTTGCCTAAACAACCTACAAACAGATTTTGAATCAGCATGGACAGTGGGTATAGCCTCAACCCATTTGGACACATAATCCACTGCCACAAGAATGTGCTTGTACCCTTGAGAAGAAGGCAAAGGTCCTATGTAATCTATTCCCCAAACATCAAAGAGTTCTACCTCAAGAATACCATGCTGTGGCATCTCATGTCGTCTTGACATGTTCCCTGCATGCTGACAGGGATCACAAGACTGAATGTATGCATGAATATCCTCGAACATGGTAGGCCAATAAAATCCAGCTTGAAGAACCTTTGCTTGGGTCTTGGCAGTACCCGCATGTCCACCACAAGGAGCAGAATGACAGTGAAACATCACATTTTGAACCTCCTCATGAGGAAGACAACGTCGAACAACCCCATCTGCACAATGCCTATACAGATATGGGTCATCCCAAAAGAACTTTCGTGCCTCATGAGTGAATTTCCTACGCTGCTGATAGGAGAGATCAGGAGGTATAGTATTGCAGACTAAGTAATTAACTATATCTGCATACCAAGGGGTGCGAGACTGAACAAGAGAAACTTCTAATAGATGGTCTCCAGGAAGAGAGTCTTCAATAGGAAGTATAGAAGCTGAATCTGAATGGGGCAGTCTAGATAAATGGTCAGCCACTAAGTTCTCAGCCCCCTTTTTATCTCTAATTTCTACATCAAACTCTTGCAGCAAAAGAATCCAACGAATGAGGCGAGGTTTAGCATCCTTTTTACTCAAAAGATACCTAATGGCTGCATGATCTGTGTACACTATGCATTTTGAGCCAACTAGGTAGGATCTAAACTTGTCAAATGCAAATACTACAGCTAGCAGTTCTTTTTCAGTGGTTGTGTAATTAATTTGAGTGTCATCTAAAGTCCTGCTAGCATAGTAAATGACATGCAAAGCCTTTTCATGCCGCTGCCCCAAAACAGCCCCCACAGCAAAGTCACTAGCATCACACATTAACTCAAAAGGAAGATCCCAATCAGGAGATTGCACAATGGGTGCAGAAATAAGAGCAGCCTTGATCTTACTAAATGCATCCATGCAAGCCTCATCAAAAACAAAAGGAACATCGCAGCCCAAAAGATGAGTGAGAGGACGAGCAATTTTAGAAAAATCCTTAATGAATCTGCGGTAAAAGCCTGCATGCCCCAAAAAGCTGCGAATACCCTTCACATTAACAGGAGGGGGCAGGCGGTCAATTACCTCTACTTTAGCTCTATCCACCTCAATGCCTCTAGAAGACACTAAGTGACCAAGAACTATCCCCTCTCTAACAAGAAAATGACATTTTTCCCAATTAAGAACCAAATTTGCCTCAAGACAGCGCTGGAGGACAGTTTCAAGATTGGCCAAACAGCTCTCAAAGGTCTGCCCATAAACAGTGAAATCATCCATGAAAACCTCCATGATTATCTCAATAAGATCTGTGAAAATAGACATTACACAGCGCTGGAAGGTCCCTGGGGCATTACAAAGCCCAAATGGCAGCCTACGGTATGCAAAGGTACCATAGGGGCAAGTGAATGTTGTCTTTTCCTGATCTGATGGATGTATAGGAATCTGCAGAAATCCTGAATATCCATCAAGATAACAGAAATAAGAATGGCGAGCCAGTCTCTCTAGCATTTGGTCAATGAAAGGCAAAGGGAAATGGTCCTTGCGTGTGGCCTTGTTAAGCTTCCTATAGTCAGTGCACATGCGCCAGCCCGTGGTTGTCCTTGTGGGAATCAAATCACCTTTTTCATTGGCAACCACTGTTATGCCCCCTTTCTTAGGCACAACATGAATGGGACTGACCCACTAACTATCGGAGATGGGGTAAATGATGTTGGCACCAAGAAGCTTAAGGATTTCTTTCTTGACAACCTCCTGCAAGTGAGGATTAAGCCTACGCTGGTGCTCACGCATTGGCTTAGCATCATCCTCAAGGTGAATACGATGCATGCAGGTGGCTGGATCAATGCCCTTCATATCATCTATAGAGTATCCAATGACAGCTCTATATTTACGAAGGATCTCAAGAAGTTGATCAGCCTCTAAAGGTGTCAAATGGGCACTAACAATAACAGGACAGGTCTGATCTGGTCCCAGAAATTCATATCTAAGATGATTAGGAAGTGGTTTCAGCTCTACCTTTGGGGCTGTGGGCTGCCTAAGGTCTTGGTTTTGAGAAGGCTCTACAGGAGCATCAATGAGTGCCACATGATGAGAATCTGCAGCAGTGCACTCATCCTCAGTTGATGCCACTTCCTCAACATTTTCATATGTCTCAACAACACATTTGTCAACCAAATCAAGTGAGAAACACTGATCTGGACAGTGAGGAAGATGAGTGGGGTGCCTCATATCAAATGCTAGCTTCTCTTGACCAAATTGGAGAGTACGCTTAGCATCTTTGACATCAATGACAGCACCTGCAGTAGCAAGGAATGGTCTCCCAAGGATGACAGGTTCACTTCTATCCTCCATCTCTAAGACAACAAAGTCTACAGGGAAGGCAAAAGTGCCAATAACCACAGGGACATCCACTAAAATACCAGCTGGGTGACGATAAGTACGATCAGCCAACTGCAGTGTCATGGTTGTTGGCTGCAGATCGCCCAAAGGAGGCGCGTCACAGACTGAAAGAGGAAGGACACTAACACTAGAGCCTAAGTCACAAAGAGCTCTAAAGTTCTTGGAGCCTAAAATGCAAGGTATGCAAAAGCTACCAGGGTCATCTAACTTAGGAGGTAGCTTATTCTGTATGATAGCGCTACACTCCTTAGTTAGAGTGACCACCTCAAGCTCATCCGTACTCCGCTTCTTGGTAAGCAGCTCCTTGAAGAATTTGGCATACATAGGCACATGTAGGACAGCCTCTAGAATGGGAATGGTGATCTGAACATCCTTCATCCTCTCTAGGAATTTAGCAAACTGCTTGTCCTCATTTGACTTTTCTAACCGCTCAGGGAATGGCAATTTGGGTTTTGTGGAAGGGACAGCTGCTGTAGTGGATGATGAGGGAATATCATGTGTTTTGGCTGGTATTGTGGAGCTGGGTTGGTGCAGATTCTGCTGCTGTGAGTCAGGTTTATCTTGCTGGACAGACCTAAAAACAGGGGGCACATACAAGGTTGGTGTAGGAAGAAGTGGTTCAGATGTGGTCTTGCCACTCCTGGTTGTGATAGCTCCACAATGGCCACGAGGATTGACCTCTGGTTGTGCAGGAAGCCTCCCAGATTGGCTGGTTGAAGCCTGTGATGCTTGCAAACTCTCCACACGACTAGCCAAATCAGTCAATTGAGTCTTTGCATCATTGTATTGAGCTTCCATCTTAGCTACATGTGATGCAAGGAGCTGTTCAATTCTGGTCAACTGATCTGATTGAGAAGTAGTAGGTGGAGGGTTTGGAACATGCATCATAGGTTGCTGAAATGAGGCATGTGAAGGGGCTTGCTGCTGCCTAAACCCTTGTGCTGATGTTCCCACAGGGAAGGATGACACACTAGGGTTGGTGTTCTTGTAAGACAAGTTTGGATGACGCCACCCTGGGTTGTAGGTTTGAGAATACTGCCCATGTGATTGAGCATAGTTCACTTCAGATGATTCAGCTGTGGAAGTTAAGGGGCACTCAGCTGGAGTATGCCCTTGAGATCCACAAATCTGACATCCAGTGGCTATATGGGCTGAAGATGAGGGCATGAGCTGCGCCATTTGACGTGTGAGAACTTGAATCTGAGCTGATAAGGCATCATTAGAGATCACCTCATAGATACCAGGACGTGGAGGAGCAGAAGCTCTCTCACTAGACCACTGAAAGTGGTGGGAGGACATACTCTCAATCAAGCTGAAAGCTTCATCAAGAGTTTTGTTCATTATGCCTCCTCCTGCTGCAGAATCTACAAAGGCTCTTGTGTGGTGTGTAAGACCTTTGTAAAAAATCTGCAGCACCAGCCACCTTTCAAGGCCACGGTGAGGACACATCCTAAGCAAGGTTTGATACCTCTGCCAAGCATCATACAAACTCTCACCCTCAGATTGTGAAAACCTAGTAATCTGGTCACGCACTTCTGCTGCCTTGGAGGGAGGAAAATACCTCTCAAAAAAGGCCTGCAGTAGGTGTTCCCATGTGTCCTTAAGATGCAGAGGCAGAGAATGCAACCAAGTCTTAGCACCATCTCTAAGAGAGAAAGGGAACAATGAGAGCCTAATGGCATCAGTTGTGACTCCATTGCACTTCAAAGTGTTGCAATATTCTAAGAAGGTGCGAATGTGTTCATTGGGATCCTCAGTGGGAGAACCTCCAAATCTGGTCTGCTGAACCATGGTAATGAGTGCAGGTTTTAGCTCAAAGTTGTTTGCCTGAATGGCAGGTTGGACAATTCCAGGGGCTATACCTTGGTCTCTAGGAATCCAAAGGTCACGAAGAAGAGGCTGGGGGTTCTGATCTCCCATTTCTTCTGGATGGGGAAGTTGATTTTCTCTCTTCAGCTTATGAAAAGTGCGCTCAATCTCAGGATCAAAAGGAGCCAACGAATGGTCTCCACTCCTGCGCATAAGCTGAGAAGTCGGGCCGAAAAGGGAGGAAGGAAACTAAAGAAATGACTTAGTCTATGGTCTAGCGCGATCACCAATATCTAGTCCCCGGCAACGGCGCCAATTTCTTGATCGTGCAAATTCTGCACACCCGCAAGTGTACGGGCTGTCGCTAAGATAGCAGCGATAGTTGTGTTCTCCACAGGGACTAAATTACTGGTGACACTACCCTTAACCAAAGCTAAGTCGCACGAACGGGGAGTCTAAGACTGACTGCTGAGCCTATACAAACTAAAGGCTGGTGGTCAGGTCTAGCAAAAGAAGGACAACTTGAGAAAGGAGGAGATGAAGGTGCTGTGAATGAGAGTGTATGGATTAGAGAAGAGAAAAGAGAAAGACCTGAGAATCTAACTCCACTGAGAGAAAGAGAGAGAGAAAGAAGACTAGCCAGAAATAACAGAAGGGAAGCTAAGGGGAGAGAGAGAGAGAGATAAAGGCTAAGAGTAGGCTGGAACTAACAGATTAGATGAATAGAAGAAGACTACTAGAGGAGAGTTTAAAAACCTAGAATAGAGAAGGATAGAGAGTTAACTCGAGAGGAAAGGAGACGAAGAACTAGAAGGAAAGAGAGGAGAAGAGAAAATATTAGAGAGCTACTTCTACCAAGAGAGAAGATCTAAAAGAAAGAGAGGGGAATCAGAGGTAAGAAGAAAAGCAGACTAAAAAGAAAGAAATGAAACTAACAGAAGAACACTAGTGAAGAGAAAGGAGCTAAGAAAAGAGACTAAAAACTAGACTGGAAGGAAGAAATGAGAAAGGGAAGGAGAACTCGCACTGAAGAGAAGAAAGGGATAAGAGAAGAGGAATTTGCTAGATAGAAGGGAGATCTACAGAGAGAGTGGAGATTTAAGGGGTAGGGAAGACTCGGTAGAGAGACTAGGAGATGAGGTAGAATGCGACTGCAATATCTAATCACTTTACCACAATAAAAAGACAGAACACAGACAGTAGAATAATCAAGCACTGCATCTATTATGTAAACTAGACTACTGCAAGGAGCAAGAAAATATATCTAACACATTAACAATCAGCAAATAATACATCAAGACTATATATATATATATATATATTTTTACTTTTTTTTACTAACAAATCCTAACAATACAGCAAGCACAAAATTAATCCTAACTTAAAGAAAGATTCTAAATGACAAATAACATCATCATCCAAGCAAGAAATTTAAACTACTAGCAGAATTAAGCACTTGGCTTCCGCGGCCTCGAGTTGTGCGGCCGCCATGGCGTCCCCCAGAGCGCGAAGTTCTTCATCCATCGCTGCGAGGGCATTGTTTGCTTCACGAAGGCTGGCTTCCAGAGCCCTCCGCTCTCGAACACGGGCCTCGTCAAAGGACCGGCTGAGGGCAAGCGTCTGGCAAAAACAACAAGTCAGCAGGCGCCCAGCAGTACCTTACAAGCTGAAGCGCACATATTTACCCTCATCTCGGAGGCCTGCAGCACGAGCGCTAGGAGTTCCCCCTCGCATGACGACAGCACCTCTCGGTTAAGGCCGTTGTCGGCACGCTCTGCGGCTGCGGTGAGGTCGCGAAGTATCTCCAGGCGAGGGAGGAAATCCGAGCGAGCGAGCCCCGGCCCCAATGCGCCAGGATTTACTGAGGCCGCGGCCACGTCAACAGCAACGGACACCTGCGGGGCATCCTGCACAAGGCTTTGGATTTCGCGCATACCTCCGTTGCTCGATCCTTCGCCATGTCCGGGAGACCCCGTCTCGCCTGATGTTGGCAGAATGAGCGAGCAGATCTGAGAGAGTCTCGCGAAGTCACGAGAAGAAAGGGACTCACGCCTACCTCCTGCGCCTCTCGTCGCGGTAGGAAGTGGCGCCATTTCGACTGCCAAGTGGGAGGTGGGCGTCGGTGGTCGGCGAGGAGGTCTTCTCGGCCGCGCCAGACGCCGTAATCCCGCGGCAAGGCCCCGCAACAGCGTATCGATCCCTCGCTGGCGACGGGGACTGCGTCCGAGGGCGTTTCGCCTGCGGCGGCACAAGCGATTCTTCCGGGGCAACACCAGCTACGGTTCCCGTCTCCCCCACGATTTCCTCCGTACAGGGCGCGCCCTCGCCGGCCGCTGCGGTTGATAGCGCACCATCAACCGTGGTTTTCTCGCCGGGCATGGTGCTCCCCCCGGGTTGGCGAGTTCCACCTCAATGATGGCTGCGAGCACGGGTTCGTCGGCGTCGGCAGAGGGTGCCGGGGGATTCGAGGCGGCGCGCTCCTCCGAAGCAGTATGGCCGGGCCCACCGCCGGTCGCACGCCCTGTCTCAGCTGTGCTAGTCGCCAAGGGGCCTGCGGGGTCGCATACAGCAGACGGGGAACGGGCCCGGCGTCACGAAGATAACACCCCCGCAGGGCTATCACCGTCCTGAGCACCCGGAGTCTCGGCGGGAAGCTCCCCCGGCACCACGCGCTCGGGCACAGTAATGCCCAGAGCCTCGCATGTGCGGTTTACCCGCCCCTGCTTAGCCGCCTTGACTGCGGCCTCGCGAGCCTGGTGCTCCTTAAGCGTGTACGGGCCGAGGAGCGCCGCCACCGCGCGCTCCGCATCTTCTAACCGAGCCACTGCGCAGGAGATCACGTCAGTCAGGCGGAGACCAAACAGATACAGTGGCACGCGTAGAACGTGCTGGGCGACTTACAAGGAGCGGACGGCGGAAGCAGGCGAGATACGGATGGGCTGAACCCGTCCTCCCGGGGGCCGTTCTGTCCAACATACTTCCCCCGGGAGGAGAGTGGCGCCGCCCCATACATTGTGAACTCCTCGGCTAAGTCGCATAGGCTCATTCGACGGGCGACACCGACAAGACTCTGTAGCTTTTACGTGTCGTCAATCTCTGCCTTCAGACTCGGCGTACTGTTAAACGAGATCGGCCCACCTCGGCATTGCATTCCGCTCTTGTCGGTCACGGTGTAGTAGAACCACTACCGAGTCCAGCCGGACTCCCATTGCCTCGGCGAGGCTGGCGCGGGGAACAACGTCGCGCACGACGCCCGGAGCACGAAGTCCACACCGCCGAAGTTGGACACCACCCCGTCAACCTTTCTGGGTCGACAGTGTGCGTCGTGCAGTGTGGCGAATAAGCTCGCGCTGGGACGCCCCCCTCGGACCGCATCGCCCACGTGAAGACAGCTAGGCGGAGTATTGCGTGGGGCGTCAGTTGGGCTAGCTCCAACTTGTAGGCCCGCAGGACTTCGCCCACGAACAACGTGGAGGGCATTCGAAGGCCGGCGTCGAAGAACGCGACAAAAACAATCGCCTCCATCGCCCGGGGCTTCGGCTCCGTCTCGTCCCGACGGGGTAGGCGAGCCCTATCGCGATCCACGATCTTCCTCTCATCCACAAGTCGCTGCAGCGTCTCTTCGGTCATGCGGCTCTTCCCCAGCACACGGGAACAGCAGCCTCCCGAGTGCTCCATGGCGTCCCACCACTTGTTGGCGCGCGAGCTCCCCCGCGGCACCAGCTCGTACTCCCTGGAAGGATGGGACACATCGCCCTGGCTAGGCAAGGAACCGCTGCGGGGATGGTAGGCGGCGGCGTCATGGCTAGCCATCGCTCTTCGCGAATAGGGAGAAAGAAGCAGGGAAAGGAGCAACTGGCGTTACAATTGGCACGGGCGGAACTAAAGCGGTAGATCAAAAGCAGAACAAAGCAAGAAAGGGTGCCTCCACCTCAACACTGGCACCTTATAAAGGCCGCTCGCCTCTTACGTGCCTCGAAGCGCAGACAGATCAAACTCGCAGCGATTCGGCTGCCCACGATTTGGAAAGAAGAACCGCCGGGGCTTAGGGGGCCGTGCCCGGTAGGTGACCAAGCAGCGCACAACGCCTCCACGCCTTCAACACGCGTCCAACTCCCCTGGGAAAGAGGCGAACGGCCGCGGTCACGCAACCGCTCACATCCCACGACGCACCAATCGTGAGTCGCCGCGTGTCCCACCCGCAGAATGGCAGACTGTAGGGGACGGAGCGCGCGCGTCTACTTCGACTAGGCGCCAGCTCCGCTGCCACCCGTTCGAAGCGTAGAGGACGGAGCGCGCGCGTGTCTGCTTCAACAAGCCACCTTCCATCCCAGACCTCGGGCTCCCCAACCACGAGCTTGGAGAAATTCACAGGCCGCAGGGGACGGAGGGGGCCAAAGGACTCGGCGACATGGCTTCGGCCCTGTGAAGCCCTTCACCATGAGAGGCTCCTGTCGTAGGGGTGGCCCCCACCTAAGCCCAGCAGGCCTGTTAGGAGGTTATAAGAACCAGAGTTACATGTGTAATGACATAAGTGCCCCTAATGGGGAGGTATGGATGTAAGGGCATAATTGTAAAGGCATACTTCATGTGAATATATATATCAGGATGAGGGGGAGGGTGAGGCAGAACACTCCCACCTCTCCACTACCATCTCTCTCTGTTTGGTCTGTAACCACAACAACTACATTTAGTAAATAATAATGATGAGCATTAAATAACAAGATATGGCCGTATAACTAAATCCTAACTCAAGTAGAAATAGGCTTAATGAAAACCGAGGCTACATAAAATATCACCCCATAAAATGCTATACACCTAACTCATGGAACTTCCTTGATAAATACAAAAATGATAAAGAAATTATTAATAAAAAGGTCAAGCCTCGCTTTTCCCCAATCGGCCATGTATGGCCACCTTCCTTTCCCAAAAGCAGATAATTCCTGTAGGTACATCTTCACTCTTGATCCCTCGTATTTCTAAAATTTTCTCTCACGGTAAAGCATTCAGGCAACTCGTCCTCCTGCTCAAACCCAGCTACCGCTATGCTTACAACACATCAACCTAAATCATCCTTCTATTCTCCAACCATAATAAATGCATAATTTAAAGTAAATCGGGTATTTAAAGTGATTCGAATTTGTATGGATCTTTTTGAGTTATTTGCTTTTATTTGGATTCAGTCGTTTACCGCATAATTAGAAATCGGAAGTCGTGAAGATTCAATGGATCAAGCGAGATCAAGCTCGAAGTGAAGATAAACGCCAAAAACTCAAGAGAAAGCATCGTGTGAGCTCAAGACCGCGGTAAACCGCGCCAGGCGAGTCAATACTTTGATCATGTTGAACCTACATTTTCTGCAAATTACTTTGGTTTAAATTATCAAATTGCATGCTGTTATTTTATATGCAAATACATGATAAATTCAATATTCTAGTTATAGGCCCATTATTGACTTGATTAATATTACACCTCCTTTGAATATTTGATTATGTGAACCTTGTCGCCCTAGCAAAATTATAACGGTAATCTTTCGAAAATAAGTCCGTAAGAATACGCTATGATTAGTATTGCATTGATACTCGGGGCGCTGAAATGCCCCAAACCTCATTATCATTCTTAATCATGAGAAACTGGTTTGGACAGTCATGGTGGGAATGACTGGTATATTTTAACATGATTATTTTGTGCTCCCAAAAATCCCAACTTGCTTAAATATCTGGGCGGATTGGTTCGGGGGTATGGTGCAGGTGTGCACGAGAGTGTGGTTTTGTGGTAGAACCGCCTAGATACCACTAAGAACTGAATCTTGTCATGTCAACCCGTGTAAAACAGTACAACCACAAGTCTGTAAAATACAACTTGGCTTAGTA
>CM029638.1:38780740-38845740 GCA_017311315.1 Dendrocalamus latiflorus
TGAATATCACAGACAATGTTTGGTACTAGTTGTCTGTGATATGTAAGGTATCACAGATAGTTATGTTTGAGAACCGTCTGTGATATGTTACATATCATAGATGGTTTTTGGCATTAACCATATGTGATAATTAGCATATCACAAATAGCTATATTTAAGAACCATCTGTGATACATTAGCTGTCTTGTAATTATCACAGACGGTTTGAGAGCCATCTGTGATAACCACCTATTATCATAGACACATAAATTCAGACGGTTTGATAACCGTCTGTGATGACAGTTATGAACCATCTGTGATGGCCTTTTTCGTTGTAGTGTAATCTTATTGGTTGTCTGTGGGGTGGTACAAGGCATGCCGTTAGACATTTATTTATTATGCGATGACTTCAATGTAGTTACACATTTTGTGGATCAATCTGTCTGGTCGGTCATTCATATGTAATACGCTAAGTAACAACCTTTTTCACGTATTTATTAGCTTATGATGCATGCATTATATTATTGTATGGATGTGTGTAGTAGCCAATGAAATATAGTACTAGTACAATATACACACGAGGTTCTAAGGAATTCCAGAGCCTGGGGCTCGATACATTTATTGCAAAGACTTGTATCATTCCACTCCTCATATCGTTAGTAAGCTACTGTGCTAACCGTTTGTGAATTTGGTCGAAGGGACAGTGGTTGACATCGAAGGGCCATGGTCGAAGGGGATAGTGGTTGAAGGGGACGGTGGTCAAAGGGGGAAGTGGTTGATGTCGAAGGGCCGTGGTCGTCAAAGTGTTGTGGTCGAAGTGGATAGTGGTCAAAGGGGGCAGTGGTCGAAGTCGAAGATCCATGGTCGAAGTCGAAGCTGTTGTCAAAGGGAGCCGTGGTCGAAAGGGGAAGTGGTCGATGTCAAAGGGCCATGGTCGAAGGGGACAATGGTCAAAGGGAGCGGTGGTCGAAGAGGAAAGTGGTTGATGTTGGTGATATGCCCTAGAGGCAACATGGAGATGTTGAATATATCACATACTATGTTTATGACGCATTAGTTTGTTCCTTGAAATAGACATTATCATTATTGATCAATGAGTATGTGACTTATTCATGAGACTCTTAATGCCAAAATGTTGCTATTTCTAAATGATCCCTGATTATATATCATATGAGGAACAGATATGATTCAAAGATCAGCATATGTATTGATTGATGATCATGTCTCATGGATCATGGTATGGAGATACCAAATCAATAATATGGACATGTGTTAGTGAACATATGTTGGATAGACCCGCCATGAGACACTGCAGAGATTCCATGTGTCATCAGTTGGTCTCAAGTAGTGTTTATGTGGAATCCTTAGACTTGAGATCATCATGGTTCCCAACATGCGTAGTAGCTTATTTTGGGACTACTAAACACTACTCCGTAACTGGGTAGTCATAAAAGTAGTCTTCGGGTTTGCTATGAAACATGTAGTGGGATGTGAATGATCAAGATAGAATTTGCCCCTCCTTATGGGAGAGATATCTCTGGATGTAATGGATTATGAAAGTGCATGGCCATGCCAAGGTGATTGAGGAGTCAATCACGAGTTTATAATCCATCACGGAATCGAGAGAGTGATTGAGCTATTAAGAGGATGACACAGGTCTCGCCTTGAGCGTAATCTATATCGTGAGGCAAAGGGATTCGTACATGAGAACATTACAGGTTCAGCCGATATGATCTTTACGTATACTTTGGGGTTAATATGTCTTGCTAGAGGCCGCTATTAACAGGGTGACCGGAAAGGCGTTTCTGGGTCGCGACCAAGTATACGTGAACCTACAGGGTCGCACACTTAACGGGTTGGAACACTAATTCGAATGTGATTCGGATGTGGGCTCAATTCGGATAGAGATCCGGATAGACTCCTATTGGGCCTCGGTCCACGAGGCCCAAGTGAGGAGGTCTATATATATATGGAGGTGGGGGGCTGAGGGATGCATGCTTCTGTTCCTCCCGAGAAAAACCCTAGCCGCCACCTCCTGAGCCAAACCCTAGCCGCTCGCGAGTGCTGGTACACTCGCGATCGGCGTTCTAGCCCCGGACGTGTGGATACCGGTGGAGGCGCTGCTCGTTGCGGCGTTGATCGGCATCAACAACCTACAGATTGGATCTGCTCGTGGTGTGGTTGATCGCGTGGAGGAGAGGATCTGTTCGGGACGATCGGCTACTTCCACTACTACCTCGACGCGCGTGGTTGGATCGGCTTCTCCAACTCTTCTTCCGCTGCGCTGCGCGTCTAGTGGTAACGATCCATGATCCCTCCTTAGCATGATGTCCTGGTGTGCGCGGTAGAAATTTTTTATTTTCTGCTATCGTAGCCTACGCGCGTTCCTTCAGTGGTATCAGAGCCATCTTGCTTAGTTTGCGATCTGGATCAGCGCATATGTTGATATGCGGTTGTAGTAGATTGGATCTATTACAGTCTAGATCAGTCGGTTCATGTGATGAATCGATGGTAGCACGGGTTGATGAGATCAATCGGTGAATAGGGGTTAGATGAGGCACAGATTGTATCACTACTAGTGCCCTAGAGAATGTCTCGGATCGGCATAAGGTGGTTATGTCGAATACTAGTAGGATATGAATCTGATAGCCTCGGGCCAATGGAAAAACTATTGTCCTAGAGAATGTCTCGGATCGGCATAAGGTGGTTATGTCGAATACTAGTAGGTTACGGATCTGATGGCCTCGGCCCAGTGGAAAAACTAGCGTCCTAGAGAATGTCTCGGATCGGCATAAGGTGGTTGTGCCGTGCGTACCCGCCTTGTATAGCGTCATGGGTTCACATCGTTAGGTAGAATACGATTCTACGTCTAACTTGTTTTTGCAGGGATTGATGTGAATAGTATGGCCCTATATCTTATTGGAATGTATGAGATGTATGTGATGCATGTAACATTCGTTCATGGCCTGCGTGTCATGATTATTTCAGCTATTGTTAGCTGTCTATATTGTATTTAACGACCTGCGTGTCGACCTTAATGCTTGAATATATCTTTGTAATCTTCAATTTCTAGCTATTATAGGTAGTAGCCTAGTTTTGAGGTTACAAGCTTTCAAGCATGGTGGCCTAAAGGAGTGATGTGGAGGATGGAGATCGTCTACACCTACATGGAGATGGAGATCACCAATTTTTGGGCCATACTACTTCACAGTTAAATGTGTTTATCTGTGATGTTATCTATCTTATTTTTGCAATGATATTTGTGATATGTTGCTGATAGGATAGAATCCCTCATAAAATTAGGTGTTCATGCCCTTCCATATGTTGCACCAAAAGATAATGATCACCGCATGGTAGGTCTACCAAAGTAGAGTGCCGTCCGTTATCATCATTATTTGGGGTAGATGTCGGACATCTACATGCGGAAGTATTTGGTTTACTTAACAAGGTTATCAAAACAGTTTTGGATCTTGGGGCATAAGTTGGGGCCGGGGCATATTGATGTCACCCAACAAGCAAGAGTCACATAGGGATGTGATTAGCAAGGTGTTGCTTACCCATGTCACTAGTTTTCTAGCCGTGATGCCAAAGCTCACTAGGAATTAGTGAAATGAGGATCTTGACCCACTATGTAACTTAGAGGGAGTTTTGTTGCAAAACACATAGTGGGAGTCTTTTGTTAAATAGTTTAATAAAAGATGAACATAAACATAGTGCTAAACTTTGCATATTCTTTGTTGTAGATCATGTCAATTAATGCCTCATCCAGTTCTTTTAATTTGCGATCTATTCTTGAGAAAGAAAAACTCAATGGAACGAACTTTATGGATTGGTATCGCAACTTGAGAATTGTTCTTAAGCAAGAGCGCAAGGAGTATGTCCTTGAGTCTCCTTATCCTGATGACTTGCCTGATAATGCTACTGCGGCTGCACGGAGAGCTTATGAGAAGCAAACGAATGATTGCCTTGATGTGAGCTGTCTCATGCTTGCCACAATGTCCTCTGAGCTTCAGAAGCAATATGAGAACACAGATGCCTACAATATCATCGTGGGGTTGCGTGGTATGTTTGAGAACCAAGCAAGGGCTGAGAGGTTCAACACTTCAAAGTCCTTGTTTGCGTGCAGGCTTGCAGAAGGGAATCCCGTCAGCCCTCATGTGATTAAGATGATTGGCTACATTGAGAGTCTGGAAAAGCTTGGTTTTCCCCTTAGCCAAGAGTTGGCTACTGATGTGATTCTCCAGTCGCTCCCCCCGAGCTTTGAGCCATTCATACTGAACTATCACATGAACAACATGGATAAGACCTTGGCTGAGTTGCATGGGATGCTAAAAGCTGCCGAGGAAAGCATTAAGAAAAACAGCAATCATGTGATGATGATGCAGAAAGGCAAGGGCAAACCCAATGTTAAGAAAGGCGCGGTCAAAAGAAAGTTAGCTCCCGATGAGATCGCGAGCAGCTCTAAGGCCAAGCAAGTCAAGAAGGGCGCTGCTCCTAATGCAGATTGTTACTACTGTAAGCAATCAGGACATTGGAAAAGGAACTGCCCAAAGTACTTGGAGGATCTTGAGAAGAAGAAGGGAAGTACGACTTCCCCTCCAGGTATAAATGTTATAGAGATCAATCTTGCTACTTCATCCACTGATTCTTGGGTATTTGATACCGGATCGGTTGCTCACATTTGCAAATCGTTGCAGGGGCTAAGAAGAAGTAGAAGTTTGAGGAGGAGCGAAGTGGATCTTCGCGTTGGCAATGGAGCAAAAGTTGCTGCGGTGGCTGTTGGCACCATGCCATTGTCTTTACCTTCAGGATTAGTTTTGGAATTGAATAATTGTTATTGTTTTCCATCTCTTTCCAAGAACATTATTTCTGCTTCATGTTTGTATAGCATAGGATTCCTTTCCTTTGGAATGGGATGTATCTTTCCTCCATTCCAAACAACAATCTTCAAAAACTTTCCACAGAAATGAATTCCTTTGAAATTCCATTATAATTCCTCCAATCCAAACAAGGCCTGATAATACAAGTCAGGGGCGTGGATGGCAACAAGTTCCTACGTGGCTAGACGTGCCTATGCGATTATTGACTATGCGGACGACACAGTGCACAAGTCACACCCTCGTCTCACAGGGATGAGCACAGAACACAATTCTTTATCCTTTTGTATTTGGTCTTGCGGGTCGGGCTACGAAGTATGCGATCAATTTGCTACAACACCAAATGTACAGGCGATTGAGAATCCAGAACAAACTCAAATAATTCCTCAGGAATAATAGTAACAAAACTCTTCTGAAATCACATATTCCTGAGGAACTAACAACCGACAGTGGTCATGGTATAGGTCCTTACCAAGACTAACTTTTAGTTTTACAATATTTTCTTGCTTAAAATTGGTCATGGTTTAGGTCCTTACCAAGATCCACATAAGCCTATGTGACCCTTTGTAGGACTAGCCACATATATCTTATGAGCTTGTGAGAGGGAGTTCATTTTGCCTTGATCAACTAATTAAGCTTGATAGGTAAGGGATTGCTTCAGTTTTTTTTAGAAAATCAAAATAAAAGACCCAGCTCTAAAACACCAGAGGCTTCGAAGGCTTGCGGTGGTGAGAAGAGATGAGTATTTTCACTGAGGTAAACTGTTTGCACCCATTTTAGAAAATTAGGAAAGAGATTTGTTTTTCATACTTAGTCAATTTGTTTTGGAAGCTTCAACTATGCTATAAGGAGAAATCTTAGTTTATCCCTTATTCTTGACCGGGGATGGCCAGAAAACTAAGCATGGGGATTGTGTTGGCACTATTTATAGCAACCTTTTTACCCCAACTTCTCCTGATACTTATGCTTAATTTATATGCCATACCATTGACTAACCCCTGAAGACTAACGATTTTGCAAGCTACTTCTATTTTCTAAATCCCCAGCAAACGTACCCTAAAACAACATTCTACATTTTTGAGGATGGGTTATGACAAATGGGACCTCATTCTTCATGTGCCCATCTTCTCTTTTTGTCATTGATAGTTTTTAGGATAAATTTAGACCTCAAATGACAATTTCAGGGGTAGGAGTGTCCATGCAAATAAGCGAAAGTTTCTTTTAGCCTTAGCCTTCCAAATCGGCAAAATCTTGATCTTGGTGAAGCTAGCTAGCTTCCCGCAAATTGGATTTAGTATGTAGTTTTGGTGGTATATTCATCATTTGAGGTCCACTTCTATCGGATCTCATCATCTCTCAGGACACCGTGCAACACCCTTAATAGCCTCCCATAGGTTAACATATTCATGAACCTCAATTTGGGACTGGATTAGGGTGATGTGGTCCACCCATTTGTTTTGTGCTAGGGCTTTCTTGACTGTTAATTTTTTTCTAATGGCTTTAGCGAACATCGTTGGAGCAATGTTTTTTGCCGAGGTACTGTTGATCCAGCTCAGAGGTCCAGAACATTGCAATCTTGCCATTTCCGACCATAGTGGCGGATCTAGGATTTTACCTAAGGGTATATCATACAAAAAATTTCATATATAATTCGGTAAAACCACTTGCCCATTCGACAAACAATTGTAAATTTTGCAACTTAATTTGGTATACATGCACTAAATAACATGATAAGTCTTAAACTCAAAGATTAAGTTGAAAACTTGCACAAATTACAATATAAATAGTTCAAACGCGATAGTTCAAAATATAGGCATAAAAGGGATTAAGAGACTTACAATACTACTTGTCTGACGTTTTTAGTCGATGCTTGAAAGAAAATAATTTCAACGACCGATAAGTAATTAAGTACGCATTTTTTTAGAAAAAAAGAAAATTAAATCCTAAACCCAGGACCGCAAACCTGTTTGGCGGTTTCTGTAGCTCCGCCCGATGTCGCAAGGGTGGGACCTGGCCATCACCGAGGCACCAACCGCGCTTGGCCTCGGTCCTCGGCATCAGGCCGTCTGGCGTGTGCTACTGCTGTCAGGACAAGGGGGGTGTCGGCTCACCTGTTGTCGAGATCGTGGCGTCCGAGTCGGCGAGTCTAGCGTCTGGCCGAGTCCAAGTATTCATGATCATCTCTTTTTCATTCAGTAGAACTTGGGTTTCAGGATATCAGTGCGACGGTGCGAGGCAGGTGAAACAACGCGACACTTGGGATTCAGAATCTTGCGTGAGGCAGACGAAACGGCACGGTGCTTTATTGATCGATGATCGATCGGTGGTTGTTTCGTTTACAGAGATGTACATGTACGTATTATGTTGGACAAGACCACAGAGGGGTACCTAACAACTGGCATACCCTCTACTCCACCCCTGGCCAACCAAGACCTCTGTGGATGCGTTAAACAAATCAAGATCCACGCTATCACACGGCACCTCCAGATTTGACCATGCCCTTTCCTTGTGCTTCCGTTTGAATTAGAGCCAACGAAGCCGTAAAGCCTGAATAAAACGTTTAAGGTCTGGAATGCCAAGTCCCTAGATGTTCTTTGGGAGGCCCGTAGTTGTTGCCCATGGTATTTTCCATGCCATGTTATTTCACAATATCAGCATGCACATGTGATAAGCAAGGGATGATTTATGCATAGCATGCGGCAAAAATGGGTTGAAACCAAGCTTCCTGTAACTGCAGTAAAACTTTCGTTGCGACTGGTCGCCATGCACTTTGTCTTGAGCGAGCGTGATTTAACTTGTTTCTTACAGGTATATCCGAGGTGGAAGAAATGCTTTATAGGGGATATTTCCAGTGATGGTTCCCTAAGTGAACTGTTCATGTAAACCTCCTATTTCTAGGGAATTTAAGTGAATCGATCACCCCTGAAAATAGTATTTCCAGGGGTGATTGTCTTAACCTAACTTTATCTAGAAATGGATACATTTCTAAAGACGGCCGGTTTGTTTTTCGCACCTGAAAATAGATTTCCAGGGGTGGTTTGCAAGTTACAGTGCTGCCCGGCCTAACTAGAGGCGACTTGCTATACAAACCGGCCCTAAAAAAGTGGAAGGCCATCGTAAAAATCTTCTATAGTGATATTAGCATGTGTGATAAGCAAGGGAATGATGCATTAGCAGAATAGCAGTAAAAAAGGCTGAAACCAAGCTTCGTGTAACTCTAGTAAAATTTTCACCGGAGATCTTTGGTTCCACACACGTGAAACATAAGGACCCTGCCAAAGCCTAACTTGTACTATTTTTACATTTTTTTACTACATTTTCAGCCCAACATGCCCAATACCTATTATTTAGGCTTGTTATTAAGTCTTAGAGAAGAGTAAGGGACAATGTTCCATGTATCACCAATTATTTGTTCTAGAGTATAAATAAATAAATATTAGAAAAATAATAATTAAGGCCGGTAAGGTTGAACCCACAAAGGGAACTGGAACATGTTTACCGAGTAAAAAGACGGTTCACGACTAAAACAACGACCACATGTTATATACATCCATATGTATATACATATATGTTTTTGTTCGAAAGGACGGCAAGAGATTTGCCGTGATTTTTATTAGAAGATAAAAAGGAAAAAAGAACAAGAATTACAGCCCCACTAGCCGGCTGAACTACAACAAGACACTCTACTGAATGACCCGACTAACAAAACCTAAAAGCGGACTGAGTTAAGGAAGAAACACTAGAGGTGGGCAAAGGACATAAACTAATAAACAGAAGCGAAAAACTGCAGCGACTATGGAACAGTCAAGACGTGGCGATGACTGGATGTGTCGCAAAGTTAAACTGTTGGATACCATCTTTAACCAGAAGCACTACTTATGTTGGCTGTAGTTCTTGATGTTGGAAAGTTCTTAGATTATGCTCCTTCTATATATTCCACCAGACATACAACAGAATTCCATCAAATGAGGCATTTTGAGTTTTATCAAAATGTGCTCTACATTTCTTCTAGTATTTGTAGATTGAGCTGTCTTGGAGAATATTTTGTAGTTGGGATAAATTGAACCTGTCCCGAATTATGGACCACACCTCTCCTTAGTGAAAATTACACAATCTTTGCAAAGGTGAACTGGAGTTACAGGGTCAGTGCAAGGTTTGCATATCGGGTCATGTGACCAATTCCATTTGCTTAGATTATTGGTTGTTAGAATTTTCAGGGGTAGAAGTGTCCATGCAAATAAGCGAAAGTTTCTTTCAGCCTTAGCCTTCCAAATCGGCAAAATCTTGATCTTGGTGAAGCTAGCTAGCTTCCCACAAATTGGATTTAGTACGCATGCAGTTTTGGTGGCACTACTACAGAAAGGCTAATAGTAGACGGCAAATCACAGACGGTTTTGTGAAACCGTCTGTAATGTAAATTATTACAGACGGTTTTAATTTGAAGGCCGTCTGTGGTATTTGTGGCGGGAAAAAGGAGTATCACAGACGGTTCTTACTGCTGAACCGTCTGTGATACTGGAATATCACAGACGGTTTTTTATTAAAAACCGTCTGTGTTGTGTCGACTATCACAGCCGGTTGTTGTTAAGAACCGTCTGGGAATGTTCACAGACGGTTTTTCACAAGAACCGGCTGTGATGTCCCTTTGTCTGTCATATTCTAGATCAGAGGTTAATATATAAGTACACATTGCTTCTAATAACTTAACTACAGAACTACTGAGACAAGAGGTCACAAATTAAAGGCAAATTTATTAATTTCAATTAGAGGCAAATTTATTACAAAAGTCGCACAGGTAAAGAGTTTCCCAGATTGTATTCTTTTGGGCTTCGTAAGCTTCTTCTTCAACTTGGGGACTTGGAGGATCAGCCGCTAAATTCTCGAACGCCGTTAAGATTGCCCTTGTCCTCAGCACTTCCTCGTGCAGCCTGGGCAAATGATCAGCAGCATCCATAATGTCGTACAGGATAGCATGAAAAGATTCCTCAGAATCTGCCGTTTCTGCTTGATCGGCAAGGCTATCCATCAGTCTCTGCAATGCGTGTAGAGCTTCTTCCGCATTGCGCACATTGTGGAGAAGAACCAGGGTGAGGGCTGTTTCCCTTTCTTGAGCGGCAGCGAGACGCCTCCGTCGACGGCGGAGGATCAGGTCAAGCTGACGGATGCAAGAAAGTCGGGGAAGGAGAGCAGGGCGGGTGCGGAGAAGCTGCTCCAGATGCAAATTGCTGGCCGCCTGTGTAAGGTTCCGGCCGAACAATTCGTGATGAACAGATGAGAGGAAGGAGATGATCACAAGAACAGTAGTAGAAGCCATGTTGTATTAATTGTATATTGTATTGTACTACGTAGAAGCTAGCTAGAGACCTGGATTAGGAGCGCATATTTAACCTTTAGCACAAACGGTTCGTATACCCAAACATGAATGATATAGACGCTTCGTATAATGATCGAGAGACGTTAATTAGACGATCGAAACACGAAGCGTTCTGGCATCGAAACACGCGCGAAGCGTTCTGGTATGAAGCTTATCACAGACGGTTTTTAGTTAAAAACCGTCTGTGATAATGACTAAGGCATTTATTGCGCTGCTCAGACCGCATCGTCTTCATTTCGATCCAGATCTAGCCACTGCTGCGCACTTTTTCACTCGGGAGGAAGCTAGAGCGATTTCAGGCCAGTTAATTTGGTGGGAAGAGGCAGAGATTGAGCTTTGAATTAAGATTCAGACTTTCCTGGTTGCTGTAGATATGGTTAGTAATGAAATTTATTTTTTTTTAATTGCATTACAATTTAGGTGTAAGTAATCCATGAGTGGTTATTGAAGATGGTTAATTAATTTGCAAAATTGTTGGTTATATAATAGCTATTGTGTTTGTAATATGAATTGAGCTAGGAAATTAAGTCTCAATATAATAAATGTGGCCGGTATATATGTAGTTATAATTAGTTATTCTAGATTTTAATACTAAGTTGTTATATATGTACGTAACGTAGGACCGAAGTTGGATGTATGCCGCGAGCCGTGTGAGTGAAGAGTACATTAATGGCGTTTCTGCTTTTATAAGAGCCGCCGAGGAGGATATGTTGAATAAGGGGGTGGAATATATGTGCTGTCCATGCACTGACTGCGAGAATTTGAAGATGTTTAAGAACCGAGGGCAAATTGAAGCGCACTTGATTCGGAGGGGTTTCAAAAAGGATTATACGTGTTGGACCAGTCATGGCGAAGTGAATGATCATATGCCGCCGGATGACATCGCCGGTGAAGTGAATGATATGCCCCCGGATGACATCGCAGGTGAAGTGAATGACATGCCGCCGGCTGATGTCGATTGTGGCTCGGATTCGGATAGGTTGCACGATGATAATCTGGATCAGATGCTTCGCGATGTAGAAGAGAACTATGATGAGAGAGAGTATGTTAAATTCCGTGGCTTGATGGAGGACTCAGAGAAACCTTTGTACACGGGCTGCAAGTACACGAGGTTGTCGGGCGTGCTTGAACTGTTGAAATTGAAGGCAAGCAACGGTTGGTCCGACAAGAGTTTCACGGCGCTGCTAGGTCTTTTAGCGGACATGCTTCCGGAGGGAAATGAGTTGCCTAAAACCACGTATAAAGCCAAGAAGGTTCTTTGTCCGTTGGGAATGGAAGTAGAAAGAATACATGCATGCCCGAACGACTGTATCCTCTACCGTAAAGAGTATGCAAACATGCATGTATGTCCGGTGTGCAACACATCCCGATACAAACGTAACAATCAATCAGATGATGGCGAGGGAACAGAGGCGAAGAAAGGACCTCCTGCTAAGGTGGCATGGTATTTTCCTATAATTCCCCGTTTGAAAAGGTTTTATGCAAATCCAAAGGAGGCAAAACTGCTGCGTTGGCACTCGGAGGAGCGCAAGAAGGATGGAATGCTAAGACACCTTGCTGATTCCGCGCAGTGGAGAAACATCGATAGGAGTTTTGCAGAGTTCGGTGCAGAACCAAGGAATATAAGGTTTGGACTGAGTACAGATGGAATGAATCCATTCAGTAGCATGAGCAGCCGACATAGCACATGGCCCGTGACTCTCTGCATCTATAACCTTCCTCCTTGGTTGTGTATGAAGCGAAAGTACATTTTGCTGTCGATACTTATCCAAGGGCCAAAACAACCTGGGAATGATATCGATGTGTTCCTAGCACCGTTGGTGGAAGATCTAAAAGTACTGTGGAACGAAGGGGTACAGGTATGGGATGCATACAAACGAGAGAACTTCACTCTGCGCTCCTTATTGTTCTGCACCATAAATGATTATCCTGCCCTTGGTAACCTATCGGGCCTAGTATAAAAGGTGCCAAAGCTTGTACTCACTGTTTAGATGGTACCGAGAGTGTGTGGCTGAGACACTCACGCAAAACCGTCTACATGCGTCACCGCCGGTTCCTTCGGAGGGCTCACCCATACCGCAAGATGAAGAAACAATTTGACGGAGAGAAGGAAGACGGTTCAGCTCCAAGGCATTTAAGGGGACGCGAGGTTTATGATATGGTTAAGGATTTAGATGTTGTCCTCGGAAAGGGACGTAAATTGAGGGCTCATGAGAAGAACACCTGGAAGAAGAGATCAATATTTTGGGACTTACCTTATTGGGAGTACCTAGATGTTCGGCACTGCATCGACGTCATGCACGTAGAAAAGAATGTGTGCGACAGCTTGATTGGTCTCTTACTGAACATCCGTGATAAAACAAAGGACGGCGTCAACGCACGGCTTGACTTGGCTGATATGCACATCAGGCCTGAGTTAGCACCGACATGCACTGATAATGCACGAACGTACCTTCCCCCTGCGTGTTACACTCTGTCCAAGGCTGAGAAAACAGAACTGTGCCAGTGCTTGCATGGTGTCAAAGTTCCGTCTGGTTACTCCGGCAACGTGAAGAAACTTGTTTCGATGCAAGATTTGAAGTTAAATGGCATGAAGTCTCATGATTGTCATGTGCTGATGACACAGATGCTCCCTATTGCAATTAGAAATATTTTGCCGATCAAAGTCCGAGAGACAATCATGAGGCTATGTTATTTCTTTAACACAATTGCTCAGAAGGTCATCGATCCCGAAGGACTAGATGCTCTGCAGGACGAGGTGGTGATGACTCTATGTCACCTTGAAATGTATTTCCCTCCTTCGTTTTTCGATATCATGGTCCATCTCATTGTTCACGTTGTGTGGGAGATAAAAATGTGCGGGCCCGTATTCCTACGTAGCATGTACCCATTTGAGAGGTTCATGGGAATTCTCAAGTCCTACGTACGGAATCGTTCTCGGCCGGAGGGCAGCATCGTCGAAGGTTATGCAAGCGAAGAGGTCATTGAGTTTTGTGTCGATTATATGGCTCAGATTCAGCCGATAGGTGTCCCTCAATCTCGTCATGAGGGGAGGCTGAAGGGTCTCGGAACTATCGGAAGGAAAGCAATCACTCCAGATATGGACATGTATACTCAAGCCCATTTCACGGTGTTGCAACACATGACTGAAGTGGCGCCTTATGTGGACCAGCACAAGGGTGTGCTTCGGCAACAGAATCCGGAGCGGCCGGATGTTTGGATCATGAGGCAACACAACCGTCGGTTCAACCAATGGTTGAAGGAGCAAATCGCTAGGAGCTCGCCGAGTGAGACGCTGACATGGTTGGCAAAAGGGCCGACATTTACAGTTGTGACATGGCAAGGATATGACATAAATGGGTACACATTCTATACGCAGTCTCAGGATGTCAAGAGCACTAACCAGAACAGCGGTGTCCGCATAGATGCATTCAGTACCGATGGGTCGAGAAACTCGTACTATGGCTTCATAGAAGAGATTTGGGAGCTCGACTATGTGGTTTTCAAGATCCCCTTATTTCGCTGCCGTTGGGTGCATCTCCCACAGGTGAAGGTTGACAAGTACGGTGTCACGACCGTGGACCTCCAACGTGTCGGGTACAAAGACGAACCATTCGTACTCGCCAATCAAGTTGTTCAAGTTTTCTATGTAACCGACCCGGCAAATAAGAAACGCCATGTAGTTCTTCATGGAAAAAGGAGAATTGTCGGAGTGGAGAATGTAGTGGACGAGGAGGAATACAATCAATTTGACGAGTTACCTCCTTTTGGAAATGGCATAAGGGTCGACGATGAACAACGTGACGAAACTAGTTACGTACGCATTGATCATGATGAAGGGCTAATTTTTAAAGGAAATAAGCAAGTACAATAAGAATGTATATGTGAAAATGTGTGACAATTTTGAGATGTATATGTGAAAATGTGTGATGTAGTCAATTTTGAGATGTATATGTGAAAATGTGTGATGTAGTCAATTTTGAGATGTATATGTGAAAATGTGTGATGTAGTCAATTTTGAGATGTATATGTGAAAATGTATATGTGTGATGTATTTGAGAATGACAAAATGTATCAAGAAATACACTGTGCGAATGCAGCTGGTTGGTGTTGTATATGAATGCAGCTGTTTGGTAGTTGATATGAATGCAGCTGTGTAGTTATTGGTGTTGTCTTAATTGCAACAGCCGGCAAAGGCTTATCACAGATGGTTCTAAATTTAGAACCGTATGTGATAACATATCACAGACGGTTCTAAGTTTAGAACCGTCTGTGATAGTAAACTATCACAGACGGTTTTTAACTCAAAACCGTCTGTGATATGTTATCACAGACGGTTCTAAGTTTAGAACCGTCTGTGATAATCTTCCTACATATACCCTCTCGCTAGGGTTTTCCGTGTGCGCTGCAGTTATTCGATTAGATCTAAATCTCGAGCCCGTCGTCGCCGCCGCCTCCCCGAGCCCTCGCCGGCTGCCTCCCCCAGCCCTCGCCGGCCGCCTCCCCGGACGAAGACGTCGCCGCAGCCTCCTCCTCCTCCGTCGCCGCCTCCCGAGCCCGTCGCCTCCTCCTCCTCCGTCCCGAGCCGTCGCCTCCTCCTCCTCCGTCGCCGCCCCGAGCCCGCCGCCTCCTCCTCCTCCGTCGCCTCCCCGAGCCCGTCGCCTCCTCCTCCTCCGTCGTCGTCGCCGCCTCCTCCTCCTCCTCCTCCTCCTCCGTCGCCGCCGCCTCCTCCTCCTGCGTCCCTAAGGTCACCAAAACCGTAAGGTCATCAAATCCCTCCCCGAGCTTCATGCTTACTGTTAGTGTTTAGGGTTGATGCTTGATGCTTCATACTGTTATGGTTAGTTGCTTAGTACATATTTAGGGTTGATGCTTCATGCTTACTGTTAGTGTTTAGGGTTGATGCTTGGTGCTTCATACTGTTATGGTTAGTTGCTTAGTACATATTTAGGGTTGATGCTTCATGCTTACTGTTAGTGTTTAGGGTTGATGCTTGATGCTTCATACTGTTATGGTTAGTTGCTTAGTACATATTTAGGGTTGATGCTTCATGCTTACTGTTAGTGTTTAGGGTTGATGCTTGATGCTTGGTACATATTACATTGGTACATTGTTTACTGCAGTAGCTTAATTAGTTTGCTATTTGGTACATACTACATTGGTACATTGTTTACTGCAGTTGCTTAGTTTACATTGGTACATATTACATTGCTTGTTGTGTTAGTATATACTATATAGTATATAGTACATAGTATATAGTTTGAAATCATTTGGGTCCCCCTTCCCTCTACTCCTCTACTCCTCTCCTCCCTTCTCCCCCTTCCCTCTACTCCTCTCCTGATCTCTTCCGGATAAAGAAATCTTGCGATTATTGCAAAAGATACATTGACCATTTGGGTGGAAAGAAATACATTGTGTCGTCAGGCTCACGACTGCCAATTTGAAGCATAGCGTAGCATCCGAGGCACATCCAAGGCCTGCAGCTGTGTCTTGAAGAATGCCAAGAGCTGGTCTTCAGATGTGGCATTCCTCAAACTATAAATTATGAATCTTATTCTCATAACCCATCTGAATACCAGCTCTTGGCATTCCTCAAGACACAGCAGCAGGCCTCGGATGTGCCTCGGATGCTATGCTATGCTTCGAATTGGCAGTCATGCACCTGACGAAACAGTTGATCTTTCCACCCAAATGCTCCATGTATCTAGACAAAAAACAGCAAATGAAGCAAGTGACATACTATAGTGTTCCTGTTCAATGAACCGGATACACTAGTTTGTGTCATTTGCTTCATAGACCTTTGTTTAGGGACTTTGCTATTTGGTTTATAGTTTTAGCAACTAAAGTAGGTGCTAGGATAGGCACTTTGTTTAGAGACCTTGTAGTAATAGTATTACAAAATTCAAGGAAATTTTAGTACAGAAGTTCAAAAAAACAAATTCCCAGATTCTTCGCTGAGCAGCCGATATAGCCGACTCTTCGGTGAGCGACATCCATCTGCTTCTTCCCACTCCTTCTCTTCATCTCTGATCTCTGGATCACGTACGCCAGTAGCGATGATTCAGTTAGATGAATCATCGCTACTGGCGTACGTGATCCGGAGACCAGAGATGAAGAGAAGGAGTGGGAAGAAGCAGATGCATAGTCGCTCACCGAAGAAGTCGGCTATGTCGGCTGCTCACCGAAGAATCTGGAATGGCTTTTTTTTGCACTTTTGTAATAAAATTGACTTGAATTTTGCGGGAAAAAGAAGGACTTGATACATTGGTACATTGGTAAGATAGGCACATCACCCCCTCTCTATGTCCATATCACCCCCTCCCTTCTCCCCCTCCCCTCTACTCCTCTCTTGTCTTGCAATTCAATATGATTACTTTCTCATCTTATCTTAATAGACCCACAAAATGAGCAACATGTCACCCGCGCATTCTTCAACATCATCGCCGGAGGCATCCGCTCCAACATCAAGACGCCAAGGAAGAGGGCTATCAAAGAAGCCTGAGGGCCGACAGATCATCACAGCGGTGAATGCATCTGGGGTCCCTATCCTTCCTCAAAAAGCAGTAAACGCATTCCGAACCATGGTCGGAGTAGTTGCACGAGAACGAATTGAGATCACATACAATTCGTGGAAGAACGTGCCTGACACTCGGAAACGTGAGCTGTGGACCAAATTTTGGCATCGTTCGAGTTCCCAGAAGAACACCTGGACGCTGTGCAACAACAAACCTACAAAGCGGCGTGCAAAGCATGGAAGAACTTCAAGAGCACGCTTGTCAAGAAATACGTGGAGACGGACGAAACGCCTGTTCATAAATACCCATTCCTGGAACCACAATGGGAAGAGTTCAAGGCGATGAAAACGACCGAAGATTTCAAAAGTACAAGTGTGGCGCACAAGGCCCTCCAGGCAAAAAATACACACCCTCACAGACTTGGCACAGCTGGGTATGCGGGTAAAATCGCGCAGTGGATGAAGGAGGATGAGCTGGCAGCTGCACAGGACATCGCCCCGCCGTTTTCCAATATCCCGGACGACCGCGCTCGAAATTGGATTAGAGCAAGGTCATCTACAACGACATCAGGGGACATCACCTTTCGAAACCCTTCAGACCAGCAAGTGACCGAGCGCCTGGTAAGATATCGATCGAACTACGTAGCTTGTAATTACTCCACAACTTCGTACGAATTGAAATGACATGTCGTGCTCTTGCAGGAAGAGCTGAGTTTTCAATCTACCCTGGGATCATTCCAGGGAACAAGGGAGAATGATATGCTCTCCGTGGCCCTGGGAAACAAGGAGCACCCGGGCCGTACGAGAGGCCTTGGGCTTTACGTTCCTTGGAAACATGGTTTCCAAGATGACTCCGACATGTATCGGCGCAGGAAGAGAAACAAAGCCGAGCGTGACGCACAGCTACGAGAAGAGATCAAGGCATCTCTTAAAGAGGAGCTACTGGGTTCGATGGCTGATATAATCAGAGATGAGGTGCGGAAACAGACAGAAAGTCAGCAGGCCGCCACCGCCGCTCCTGTGCTAGCTAGCCCGCACAACCATCCGAGTAGCTGCGCGTCCAATCCGACGCAAACCCAGTCCAAATTTCCTGTGGACGACATCCTGGTAATAATTATTACCTCTCGAATGCTTGCTCCATTGGTAGGCCTATTCGAGTAGCTAATTTTGTATCGTTATGTAGGAGCCTACGACATGCAGGCTCCAAGTGAGATATGGCTCCATTCCTTGTACGCTGCTTGGGGCCAGGCATATTCGTCTGGTATCGGGGCCATGGTGCACGGTCAAGCTTTAGCGCCAGGCTTCGCAAAAGTTAATGTGGATGGTGTGTATGCCAATTTTGAGGTGGTCCCGCTACCGAAGCCCCCCAACGACGAGATCGTGAATCTAGGACAGGCCATTGGAACATTCATCCAGTGGCCCAAAACCGACATCTCCCTGGAGGCTTCTTCACCGGTGGCAGGACCAGAAGTGCAGTGCGAACCACAGCAACTTGCACTGGTGCCATCTCCACACGGGCAGTGCGAACCACAGCTACCTGCACCGGTGCTATCTCCACGGGTGCTATTCTCGCCAAGCAACTTGCACTGGTGCCATCTCCACACGGGCAGTGCGAACCACAGCTACCTGCACCGGTGCTATCTCCACGGGTGCTATTCTCGCCAGAGCAACTTGCACCGTCTATACCATTACAGTCGACTAGCATAAAGTCGACCCACAATCGAGGCAGTGGCCAGGGCAAATCAAAGACGAAGGATGATGACGATTTCCCGTCCATGCCATTGGCCCGCAAATTCGTGCTAGGTCAGCCGATGGTAGTCTAGGAAGAGCTCCAAAAACTAGGACTTGGTTGCCAAAGATTCCACCTGGTATATGGAAGAGTCCAATAAGCCAGAGGCAGAACGGCGCTCAGGTATAACTGTCAAATTCAAGCTGGAACATTTCTTGCACGAAGGTCAGGACTGTGTCTTCGCGGTGACCTTTGACGATATATTTGAACTTTTCACCCTCAACGCTCTCGACGCCTCACTCGTTCGATGCTGGACGCTGTAAGTCTGTACAATCACAGTCTCTGTTCACGTAATACCGATATATGTCACAATTTGTTGCTTTCCTATGTTATATATAGATTCATGCTGATGGAAGCTAGATCATCGAAATCACAAATTGGTTTCCTGGACCCATGCTTGGTCGCCATTGATACCATCATCGAGAATGCATCCTTCGTCGAGGACTATATTACAAAAGCACTGCTGGCTCACCAAGATAAGGAATTTGTTCTTATGCCATACAATGAGAATTTCCATTGGATTTTAATTGTAATTATACCAAAATGGAACAAGGCTATATACCTTGATTCTCTAAGTAAGAACAAATCCAAGTACACAGCTATCGCCCGAATACTCGATAGGTACGTACATTGTACATTGTACTCTTTCTTTCCTTCCGAATAACTAATCTAACTTTTTCGAATAACGAAGGTCGTTCGCCACATACGTTCAACAAACACGTGACTCGACGACAGGGGCCAAGGCCTTGAAACATGATCGCAAGTTTCGGGTATTCGCTAGCTACACATTAATTAATCATATACAACACATAGTAGTAATGCCACTTGATTTAACACATTATATTTTTTGCAGTGCCACCAGCAGGAGCCGGGCAACACGTGTGGATACTACGTGTGCCACCATATGAGACTACTCCTCGATTCCACCAAGATCACTAATTCTAAGGTTTGTCAATCTTCCCACATTTATTTCATACATGTCAGTTTTATATATGCGCGCGTTCATATTCCTATCTACAGGCTGCGTCCATCTCTACATCTGCATTGACACAGCCGGATTTTGCAAAAATTCGAGGAGAGTTCATTTGGTTTTTGTGGTCAAAAGTCGTAAGAGCAGATGGAGAGTTCCACTGCCCAGAATGATTTTTTATTGTAATTCTAAGTGCAAATACAGTGTAGATCTTTTACAATTGTGTATTTGTTAATGGATATTTTATTTCAACTCAATGAATTGATTTGCGAAATGGATGCTTTGTGTTTGAAATGAAGTGCGTTGTCAATTGGATGTTTTATGTCTGTGAAATGAATTGAGATGTGAAATGTATCTGAAATGAAATGAGATGTGTGAATTGTATATGTTTATGTTTGTGATTATCTGCTTGTTTCAGAGGGCATGGCTAGCATTTCCTGAGGCTAGCTATAAACAGAAATATATTCTGCTGGGGGGGAGGAGTATCACAGACGGTTTTTCAGTAAAAACCGTCTGTGATTATGCGATATCACAGACGGTTTTTTAGTAAAAACCGTATGTGATTATCCGATATCACAGACGGTTTTGTACTAAAAACCGTCTGTGATTATCCGATATCACAGACGGTTTTTTTAAAAATCGTCTGTGATATCGGATAATCACAGACGGTTTTTAGTACAAAACCGTCTGTGATATCGATAATCACAGACGGTTTTTACTAAAAAACCGTATGTGATATCGCATAATCACAGACGGTTCAAAAACCGTCTGTGAGAACTTGGATTATCACTGACCCATAATTTCAGACTGTTCAGAAAACCGTCTGTGATGACGTTTCTGAACCGTCTGTAATGTGGATTTCTGTAGTAGTGTGGTATATTCATCATTTGAGGTCCACTTCTATCGGATCTCATCATCTCTTAGGACACCCGTGCAACACCCTAAATAGCCTCCCATAGGTTAACATATTCATGAACCTCAATTTGGGACTGGATTGGGGTGATGTGGTCCACCCATTTGTTTTGTGCTAGGGCTTTCTTGACTGTTAATTTTTTTCTAATGGCTTTAGCGAACATCGTTGGAGCAATGTTTTTTGCCAAGGTACTGTTGATCCAGCTCTGAGGTCAAGAACATTGCAATCTTGCCATTTCCGACCATAGTGGCGGATCTAGGATTTAACCTAAGGGTATACAGTACAAATAATTTCATATATAATTCGGTAAAACCATTTGCCCATTCGACAAACAATTGTAAATTTTGCAACTTAATTTAGTATACATGCACTAAATAACATGATAAGTCTTAAACTCAAAGATTAAGTTGCAAACTTGCACAAATTACAATATAAATAGTTCAAACGCCATAGTTCAAAAAATAGGCATAAAAGAGATTAAGAGACTTACAATACTACTTGCCTGACTTTTTTTAGTCGATGCTTGAAAGAAAATAATTTCAACTACCAATAAGTAATTAAGTACGCATTTTTTTAGAAAAAAAAAGAAAATTAAATCCCAAACCCAGGACCGCAAACCTGTTTTTGGCGGTTTCTGCAGCTCCGCCTGATGTCGCGAGGGTGGGACCTGGCCATCACCGAGGCACCAACCGCGCTTGGCCTCGGTCCTCGGCATCAGGCCGTCTGGCGTGTGCTACTGCTGTCAGGACAAGGGGGGTGTCGGCTCACCTGTTGTCGAGATCGTGGCGTCCGAGTCAGCGAGTCTAGCGTCTGGCCGAGTCCAAGTATTCATGATCATCTCTTTTTCATTCAGTAGAACTTGGGTTTCAGGATATCGATGCGACGGTGCGAGGCAGGTGAAACAACGCGACACTTGGGATTCATAATCTTTGCGTGAGGCAGACGAAACGGTACGGTGCTTTATTGATCGATCGGTTGTTTCGTTTACAGAGATGTACATGTACGTATTATGTTGGACTAGACCACAGAGGGATACCTAGCAACTGGCATACCCTCTACTCCACCCCTGGCAAATCTAGATTAAAATCTAGATTAACTAATTATAATTACTACATATATACCGGCCACATTTATTATATTGAGACTTAATTTGCTAGCTCAATTCATATTATAAACACAATAGCTATTATATAACCAACAATTTTGCAAATTAACCATCTTCAATAACACTCATGGATTACTTAGACCTAAATTGTAATGCAATTAAAGAAAAAAATAAATTTTACTACTAACCATATCTAGAGCAACCAGGAAAGTCTGAATCTTCAAAGCTCAATCTCTGCCTCTTCCCACCAAATTAACTAGCCTGAAATCGCCTAGCTTCCTCCCGAGTGAAAAAGTGCGCAGCAGTGGCTAGATCTGGATCGAAATGAAGACAGATGCGGTCTGAGCAGCGCAATAAATGCCTAAGAGCCATTATCAGAGACGGTTTTTAATTAAAAACCGTCTGTGAATTATCAGAGACGGTTTATAATTACAAACCGTCTGTGGTAACCAGCTTATCACAGACGGTTTTTTTATTAAAAACCGTCTGTGATAATCTGGGATTTTCACAGACGGCTCTTAATATAGACCGACCGTATGTGATAATCCTTTTTCTCGCCACAAATACCACAGACGGCCTTCAAATTACAACCGTCTGTAATAGTGTTAATCAGAGACGGTTTTACAAAACCGTCTGTGATGAGGCATCTACTATGAGGCTTTCTGTAGTAGTGGTTATGATTTTTGGGTGTCTAATTCCTTTTCTAAAAACTTATACTAGGATGTTGTTCTTCGTTAGAATTAAAGAGAACAATGATGTGCTGTATGTTTGCATCTTGCATGTGATTGGTCGGAGGTTTCAAGGGGCACATGACATGATGATGGGGATGTGCAGGAGGCGGGTGGGAGAGCGATGTATTCACAGGAATTAGGAGAGATTTTTATGTTCCAAACGTGGCCTCAGTGAGGTACGTAAGAGGATTGTTCCTGATTCCTCACCTGCAAACGTCAAACATGTGGCGTCGCCTACAACGGGGCTAGCTTGTAATTAATTCTGCATTCACACATTGAGCTGAACATGCTTGCATAGTTACATGTTTGACGTTGTTTGGCGAATGGGAAATAAAACAAATTACATGTGACATGTACAGACCGGATGCACAACAAGGCAAATTAATTCGATATCAGCCTCTTGGTCTGTCTGTGACTCTCTGTCCGGGACAGTTTGTCCGGAGGACTGGACTGGCAGGACTGCACTGCCTGCACGACCAATAATACATCCCTCCACAGCGATGATGACTGTGACTTGTGCACCGCTTTGCATTTCCTGAAATCCTCCATCTCGCCTCTTGCTTCTTCTGAATTAATCAGGCTGTCCACCATCTCGTGCAGATCCTTGAATTTCATGGCAGAAATGTGGAACTTCAAGGACTTTTGTAAACCTGCACGGAATCTGCTCATCTTCTTCTCTTCTTTATCAACATCTTTGGGGGCAAATCTGGAGAGGTGATTGAATTGGTGGAGATATTCCATCACCGTACTCCTACCTTGTTTAAGAGCCAAAAATTCCCGGCGCTTAGCCTCCATGACACCTTCTGGTATGTGGGCTTTACGGAAGGCCTTTGTGAATTCTTCCCAGTTGATTTCTCTATTCTGCTGCATGCGTTGATAATTGATCCACCAAGTTGCGGCAGCGCCTTGCAACTGGTGAGAAGCATACAACACTTTCTCCTTGTCATCACACTGTACAGTTTGAAGTTTTCTTTCCACGTCCAAGAGCCAATCTTCAGCCACTATCGGATCAGCAGATGTAGATAAGGTCGGTGGACGCGTCTTTTGGAAATCTGCCCATCGGGTGGTAATTGGGGTACCATCCCGATTAACGTTGCCTCTACCCTGAGTACCTGGAGACCTGGCAGCTATCTGTTCTAGAAGCCTTGCATGCTGGTCTAACATCCTCAAAATATTATGTTCTCCTTGATATCGGTTCTGTTCCATCATGGCTATCACGCTGGCAAGTTTGCTTGATCTGTGGCAGGTGCACCCTGCCTGCTGGTCTGACCACTCTGCTGTGCTGGATCCATCTTGAAAGTCTGCCAATTGGAATCTTGTGATTAACTTTGCAGCGGTTTTGAACAAACAAGAGTAGATAAGTAAGATATTGAATTTTTCAAGGCAAGTATAGGACGAAAAAGATAAGATCGAGAGCGAAAGGGACAGAAGAAAGCTGTGAACACAGAGAGAATACTGATAATTAAGCAAACAAATTAAAAGAGATAATTAACATAAATTTACAATATGCAAGTGGTACACAGACCACTTAGGGTTCATGATACACTTGCATTACATTACACAAGCACTGCTACTACAAAAGGTCAGACTAAACTAGCATACTCCAGCAACTCCTCTGCGGGCTCTGGAGCTGGCAAGGCAAGAGGGGCCACAGGACGGAACCGGGCACGGTACTGTCCCGCGGTCAGCCTACGCCTAGGCCGGGACTGCACTGACGCGCACGAAGAGGAGACACTGGGGGACTCTCCGCACGCTGAAGCCTCGCCCGCCTCGACTGCCTCGAAGCGGACCAAAGCTGCTCTGAGCTGCTGCACCTCTTGGCGGGCCTCCCACAACTGACTCTGTAGGGAACAGGACTCCGTGACTGCTCGCTCGTAGCGGAAAGTCTGCTGGGCCACAAGGGTGGCGATGCCCGCCAAACGGGGATCGTCCTCCTCACGGAATTGGGGAATTGCAAAGCCTCCACGGAGCGACCTCGGAATCAGGTCGAAAGTGACACTGCCAGCTCAAGGTCGTAGTAGCCTCTGAGGTAGATCACAACCTTCTGGGCTGCATCCTGCACGGCATCGTCCTGGTCGATCCTCCAGGCGATGAACCTCCTCTTGAGGTCAGGGCGGACAGGCAGGGGTGTCAGAGTCACCCGTGCCTTCCACTCGTAGTGCCGCTCTCCACAGAAGCAGCCGACAGCGTGGAAAACCGGGTTGTGGTACCCGTCTGCTCCCAGGTACTACTGCATCTCCCAGAGCTTAAAGGGCCAACCCTCCATGCGATCCGGACGCGAGTGCACGAAGTGAACCATCTGCCGGAAACAAAATTTTGAAGTTAGACAAGTAAAGCAATAAACATTTGCAAAAGTAAAACTTAAGCAGAAATAAACTAAGACAGGTAAGATAGCAACAAGAGAGGGACAAGACAGCAATAATACTTATATTTTCGTAAACTTCTTTTTAGGGTTTAAATTAGGTTTTGCGATGAAAATCGCTTCCTAGTTTGCCTTAGGTCTCAACCTACGGTCAAGGAGCCTACTCTGATACCACTTCTTGTGACGCCCCCATTTTCGGGGGTGCCTGCGGACACGGCATTTCGCAACTATTCACGCATAAACAGTTGTTGAAAGTCACACAAGAGTATATCATCGCATGCTAACAACAAAAGTCCAACTTTATTACAAGATAGAGTTTAGCAACTCGGTTTTACTGCAACGGGGCATGCAAGCCCAAAGTTTATATTACATCACAAAAGACTTGCAGGAAAGCTTTGAGCACGGTGAAGACCTAAAACCACGGATCTTCATCGAAGAATGGCTCCTCCGGGACTTCCTCCACGGGAATACCTTCGCTTGCGTCTTGATCCTCTGAAGGGGTTTAGCAAGCCGTGAGCTAACCAGCTCCGCAAATCACAACGGAAAACCTATCTTAGCTACTTTGCACAAATCAACAAAGGAAGGGAGTATACTTGGTTTATTAACTTTGAGTGGATGCAGTTTTATTTCGCAAATTGTTTTGGCAAACCAGAACCAAAACTACTCATTAAGATTATGGGGTTTTCATGAAAAGATAATTAACCAACTAATCTAGTTAAAACTTTCAAAAATTACTTAAGCTTCGTAGCTGGAATCACCCAAGTGACACAGCTCCGTTAACCGGGAGCACGGCGTATTCGAATACCATTAGATTGACTCTGCAGAGTTTGCTCAACTTTACCCACACGCATCCTCAACCCTCATGACTGAGTTAAGGAACCGGGTCTTTTCACTGCTCAACCCTTGGTATACACTCTACCCGATAGGTCCGAAATCCGCACACCCTCGGGTATCCGTTGGCCACCACGGAACACCAGGCCCGAGTTGTGGGGGCCTACCGTTGTCTTAGTCTGAGTCCGCAACCCAGACTGACTCCCAATGCAGGGCTTCACTTAAGTTGAGCAGATACTAAACCAGGGTTAACAAGTCAACACCTGTGGTTGAGCGGTTACTATGTTATTTGCTCAGCACAAGGGTTTTGGTCCTTATATTTTCACGAGGTCCGCAACCTCAACCTTAGGGCAAAGCGGTGGGCGTAGACTGTCTCGCGGTTTCCCACAACACCCTTTACCCTAACCTGTGCACGCCGGCACCACCTTACAGGGTTCGGTGTCCCATACCACCTTACCCTAACTCTAGGTTTTGAAATCTACCAGCCCACGGCCACAACCTTAGTAGTATGAAACATTTGCATGTGATATGAATAGCCTACGGTTGCTTATGATGTACATAAAATAATACTAGGGTTTCAAGGCGGGGCTACAAGTTTAACATGGCATTTATCGGTGGTGGGTTCTAACTACGTAGCATGTCATTCTAAACATTTTATTTTACTTTAAACTAGCATTTCACAACTAGCATAATGTAAATAGCATAATAACATAATTTAAACAACATGGGATACAATATGATCAAAGGTGTTGCGACTTGCCGTGAATCTGGATGATCTCGGCGATCTCGAATGTAGAAACTCCGGGGTCCTGGCCCTGTACTGCAACCTCCGGGATCTCCAAAACTAGCGTAAACACATAAAATAACATAAGTCCGGCTTGAGCCTAATCAAGCGAGGAAAAATAATCTATGAAAAAGGAGTAAAATGCAAAAATGCTTAAATGAAATATTTTTGAAATTTTTTGGAAAGAATTCGGAGAAATGGAGGTCACAAATGGGTTCATGACATTAAATGGAGCAAAGTGGTCAAATTTGGGAATTTTTGGGATTTTCTGTGGTTTTCTAGGGTTTATTTTGATTTTCTGGATTTTTGGAAATTGATAAAGCCTAGAAATTCGGGATGAACAGTGATTGGGCCGGCCCGGGTACAGTGCAGCCCGGCGCTGTGCGGCCGAGCGGCCGGCAGACCCATTCGCGCGCGCCTGCGCGGCTTGGATAGCCGACGCGCAGCTCAGGTGGACGGCCCAGATGGGATGGAAATGGGCGATTGGATCAGAGCGGGGAAAAGATCGGACGGTAGCGGCGAGGGGAAGGCGGGTGGAGCGAAGAGGTGGGATCGGACGGCAGAGGAGGGATGGGTTTAGTGGTATCGGATGGTTGAGAAAGGCGACCATCCGACGACCCAAGTTAGATGTCATAGAAGAGATGGACGGAAGAGGAAGGGCCGCATTGTCTTCGTCTTCCTCTCGCCGGGCGTGCGTAGCAGAGAGGCAGAGACGACGACGCCTCTGCTCTCTGGCGACGGTGAGGGCCTCCGACGGCAATGGCGGGCACCAGGAGATAGGTGGCAAAGAGGGGAATCCATTTTGGGGTTTGGGTGGCAAGGGGATCGCCGACGGTGACTGGCGGCAGAAGGGAATGTTTTGGCTCCACGGCGGCGCAGGAGCTCTCTGGTGGTGATCCATCTAATTGGAGCACAAATTCACCATCAGGGGAGCTTGGGGCTCACAAATGCTGCGGCGGACTCGCGGGGGAACCTTCTAGAGAGCTGGCCACGGAGAGGGGGTTGTGGCCGGTGGGGAGCTTCGACACCAGGGTTCCTCGGGGATCCTCCTGACCAGGGGAGTGTACCAGCACAAACAGGAGTTAGAGGTGGTGCTCTTGGTGAAAGGAATCGAGAAAAGGAGGAAGGGGAAGGGAGATCGGCTCATGGGGGTCGCCGGCGCAGGGGAGAGTAGCGACGGCGAGGGAGGCGATGAAACTCCAATCGGCTGCTTTTGGGGGTCTCTGGGAGTGGTGGGGAGAGAATGGAGAGGTTAGGGAAGCTTGGAGTGCAGGAGAGAACGAGGGAGGCAGGGGGGTTTTAAACCTCGGCGGAGGGGAGAGGGAGCCGTGGGGGAGAAGGAACGGGCGGGCGCCGGGGTCAACAGAAGGATGGGGCAGCTGGTGGGGTGTCTCCTCCGCGCAATGGGCTTTGTCCGGTTCTGAGCGGCAGTAAAAGCGGCGAATGGCGGTGCGGGGAGCAGGTGGCCGAAGCGGCATGGGCGAGCGCGGGCTCTCGTGGGGTGGAGATGACAGGCGGGGGCTGGCAGGTGGGACCAGGGGAGGAGACGGCGACGCGTGGTGCGGGGAGGCGGTGCCGGCTTCGGACCGAGTGACGTCGGTGCGACGCGGGCAAGGGGAAAACAAGGGGCGTATACTCAAGGGGAGATGCGAAGAACAGACTAATCATGGGTGTTTACGTGGACGACTTGATCATTACTGGATCGAGTTCGAAGGAGATTATGAGGTTTAAAGAAGAGATGAAGAGGTTGTTCAAAATGACTGATTTGGGACTTCTGTGCTACTACCTCGGCATTGAAGTCAATCAAACCGACAACGGCATAACACTTTGTCAGTCGGGATATGCTCGAAAGATTCTGGAGAAGTTGGGTATGGAAGAGTGCAATCCATGTCAAACCCCAATGGAAAATCATCTGAAGTTGAGCAAGACAGGCCCAGGATCACCAGTTGATGCCACGACTTATAGGAGCATTATCGGAAGTCTACGGTATCTGGTGCACACCCGACCAGACATCTCGTTTTCGGTCATACGTAAGTCGTTTCATGGAGAAACCGACTCAGGAGCATATGAATGCCGTGAAGCACATCCTGAGATACATCAAAGGTACTCTGAATCTCGGGATTCAGTTCAAGAAAAGAGGAGCAAACGGTTTGTCGCTGACGGGCTACAGTGACAGCGACATGGCGGGAGATGTCGACGATCGGAAGAGCACGACAGGCGTAATGTTTGTGCTTGGGGAGAGTCCGATCAGCTGGCAATCTCAGAAGCAAAAGGTAGTTGCATTATCTTCTTGTGAAGCCGAGTACATCGCAGCGAGCACAGCATCTTGTCAGGGAGTTTGGCTCGCTCGACTGCTAAGTGAATTGTCGGATGAGACAATCCAGAAGGTGACGCTCAGGGTTGATGACAAATCTGCAATATCGCTGAGCAAGAATCCGGTTCTACATGATAGAAGCAAACACATAGACACAAGATATCATTATATCAGAGATTGTGTCGAAGAAGGGAAGATCGCTATCGACTATATCAGTACAGATGAACAAAAGGCTGATATTCTGACGAAGTCGCTGGGGCGGATAAAGTTCTCGGAGATGAGGAGAAAGATCGGCATGATTGAAGTGGAAAAACAAGATTAGGGAGAGAATGTTGTAAATAATCTTGTTTAGGAGTCAGGAATAAAGTTTGGATGTAATCGAAGTCGAATTGCAGCCGCAATTCAAAGTCGAAGTTAGAAACCAAGTCAAAGTCGTAGTTGGAATCCGAGTCGAAGTCGTATGAGACTCGGAGTCGGAGTAGGTTAAGAACCCGTGTTGAAGTAGAACAGCCGGGTATAAAAAGAGGCTTAGAGCCATGTATTCTGTACACCAAGCCATTGAGAAAATACCAAAAAGAGGGTAACACACAAAGCATTGTGTTGTCGTGTGATTGTGCAAGACGTGGTCGGAAGGACTCACGATCACCGCAAGCGTGATCGGAAGGAGTTACGACCACGGCAAAGTTCCAGCAGGCGTGATCGACGGGTGCTACGATCACGGCAAGGAACAGTGTTGTTCCGACTACGCAGGAAAGGCTACGACCACGGTGAAGGTGGTCGTAAGGAGTCGAAGGTGGTCGTAACGAGCTACGACTACACCGGGAAGGCCAGAACGTGGTCGGAAGCGACTCCGACCACGTTGAAGGAAGTGAACGTAGTCGAAAGGGTGTTTCGACTACGGTGAACGGTGATCGCCAGCATCACTGCGTGTTCGTAAAGATTTACGATCACGGTATTCTTCGAGAGCGGCTGGAGGAAGACAGCGCTCGATAAGAAGGAGTGGTCGTAATTGCTACAGTGTTTTTACGACTACGGAGGAAAATCGATCGATAGAGTTTGAAGCGATCGGAACTGGTCGTAAGCATCCAGGACTGGTCGTATTCAATTTCTATCTGGTCGTAAACGACTCTAACAAGTCGTAAAGGGTCCTGGGAGGTCGTAAGACCTTTACAACAATGAAAACGCAAGAGAAGAGGACTAACAGTGATGACGACGCCACCGCCGGGCTTCTGGCCCAAGGCTAGCCCAAGCGGCTTGTCGACCTCCACCTCGATGTTCTTGGCGGTGGTCCTCGCATTCACCTGCAGCAGCCTCCGCCGCCCGCCGCCTCTTCGGTGCCCGGCCGCCCACCTCCTGTCCACCAGCGACACCCCATGGAAGGCAGTCTTCTGCACCATACGAACATCAGCGATCACAAGAAACAAACCACACAAATAAACAGCAAGAACGGACGGATTCCCACTCACAGTTGATGCCGAGATGATGGAAGGAGGTGCCTGCTGCTGAGCTCTGGTAACGGAGCCGTACGTGCTTGGGGAGGGAAGGGGCAGCCACGGAGGAGAGCGTGGCAGCCATGGTGAGGAGCTGCGAGGATGGCAGCAGGTGGAGGTGTGGAGCTGCCGATCGAGGTGGAGGAAGGGGATGGCTGCCATTTGGATGGATGGAGATGCTGCCTGTGGCTAAGGCAAGAGTGGTGCTCATGGCCTCTCTCTGGTCGTGTGGAAACTGTGCGGCTGACACTGACATGTGGGGACACAGTGCGCTCGCCCATTTCTTCTTTTTCTGTTGCCACGAGATGACATTGTAGTTAAGTTACCCAAGTGATACTGGAACATGTCGGAGATAAAACACTGCAGGAAGGTTGCGATTACTTCATCATGGATCTAAGAATTATATCCCAAGTCCAGACGACTGTGTTTATTGCACGATACATAACATTGATCACAAGTAATTCTTAGAGCATCTTCAGCAGATCTCCTTTCCCTTTTCCTTTAAAATCTTGTATAGGGGCCGGATTGAGAAAACTAAGTTGCAGACTATAGGAGATAGGTGCTAGCTCCAGCAGACTGAGAAAACAGCATCCCCTTCTATCATTGTTTAAGAAATCTCTCTTCCTCTCTCCTTTCTCTCTCCTCGATCTCCTCTGGCTACCGAGGGGGCACGCCCGCCGGCATGGGGTGGGCGGCTAGAAAGGAGATTAGAAAGGAGATCTGCTAGAGTATGTTTTTTGTCTTCAATCCCCTTTACCACTCACTGGTTATAGGGAAAGAGGATTGCATTTATTCAATCTGGGGGAGATGCTCTTAATCATCAGAGAACATCCCAGCTGATCATGAATCACATATTCACATGTCATCCAATCTAACATCTACCATGCACACACAAAGATGCATGTCCTTTGACGCCAATGAATCGTCATCACACAGATTAAGGGTTATTGTTGTTCACGAGTGCATGCAGAGTTCCACTGCCTCACCTGTGTTATTGAGGACATCGATCGATCTCTTGCAGCATGCAGTCAAATCCTCCCCTTAATTTCTTGAGGAGTTCAATTCGAGCTTTCGCGGCATTGTTACTTTCTTAATTCAACCTACGTTGTCGTGAACAAGAAACAACTTACTAGCAGTATTCAACATCTTTAATTGGAATGGTATGATAGTAATTTCGTACCGCTGGGAATTTTAGCTGGGCCCGACCCACAGAGTCCAGCAGTGTGTGTTTCCAATGTGTTGGTAACTAACTATACGTGCGGGCCGGGTTCCATTTTTCTGTGGATGAAACTCATCTCCCGATCTCTCTTCATAATTCTGATGCCACGTCATCATTAATTTTTGCTGATGTGTTACCTCAATAAATGCAAATGAAAATCTTGTCGCTTCAAGGTGCAGCAAGTGCTATAAATAGGCACCAAGCTGAAGCGAAGAAACCACAACCAAATTAAACATACACAACGTCAAAGCATCGATCTTGTGCTACTACCATACCAAGACACAACAAATTAAGTTAGCTGAGGGTGAGTAGCCATGGTGTCGTCTGGAGCTGGGACTGGAAATGGAAGCATCGCCGAGAGGTGGCGCGAGCTCCAGGGCGAGCACTCGTGGAACGGCCTCCTGGACCCGCTGGACTTGGACCTCCGCAAGTCCCTCATCTCCTACGGCGAGCTCGTGTCCGCCACCGGCTACGGCTTCAACAAGGAGGAGCGCTCGCCGCACTATGGTTTCTGCATGTACGGCCACGACGACCTGCTGACCAAATCGGGAGTGGCCGCCGCCAGCCACTACAGCGTCACCAAGTTCGTGTACGCCACGGCGGAGCTGTTCTTCGGCATCCTAAAGGAGACCACCTGGATGGGGTACGTCGCGGTGGCCACGGACGAGGGCGTGGCCGAGCTCGGGAGGCGCGACATCGTCGTGGCGTGGCGCGGCACGCTGACGCTGGCCGAATTGGCCAAGGACGTCCTCGAGTCCGGGACGGTCCCCGCCGAGCCGGTGCTGGGCTCCGCGGCCGCCGCGTACCCGTTGGCCGCCGTGCACATGGGCTTCCTGTCCGTGTACACGGCCAGCAACGCCAGCTCCGACTCCGAGTTCGGCAAGACCAGCGCCAGGGACCAGGTTCTCGAGGAGGTGAGGAGGCTGGTGGAGCTCTACAAGGACGAGGAGACCAGCATCACCGTCGTCGGCCACAGCCTCGGCGCGTCGCTCTCCATCCTGAACGCCGTCGACCTCATCAGCAACAGCGTGAACAAGTCCTCCGGCGGCCGGCCTCCGTGCCCAGTGACGGCCGTCGTGTTCGCGTGCCCGCGCGTCGGCAACGTGTTCTTCAAGGATGCCTTCGACTCGTTCAACGACCTCAAGGCCCTCCACGTGAAGAACAGTATAGACCCGGTGCCCGGGCTCCCGCCCTGGTTGTCTGACCTGGGCGTGACGCTGCCCATCGACACGAAACTGTCGCCGTACCTCAAGGACCCGGACAGCACGGCCCACGAGCTCGAGTGCTACCTGCACGGCGTCGCCGGAGTGCAGGGAAGCGCCGGAGGGTTCAACCCGGTGGTGGACCGCGACGTCGCGCTGGTGAACAAGGGCACGACGCGCTCAAGGACGACATCCGGTGCCGGCGAGCTGGTGGGTGGCGGAGCACAAGAGCATGGTCAAGAACGACAAAGGCAAGTGGGAGCTCAAGGATTTCGAGCAGATAAACGTCATCTGACCACAAGCCGGCTTGCCTCTCATGCATGCATGATCTATATATTATTATCAATTAATAATGCATACGATCGACACCGTCGATTTCGTATGCTCTCCTTAGTTTCGTTTCGGATCTATGTTTATGTTCCTATTTATGTTGTACTAGCCTTGCTTGCGTGGCGAGACGCCACGCAGGCTGGTTTGTGTAAAATGTTAATGAGTATCAGTATATTTAAATTGGTGTTGTTTTGTTGTTTAATTTAGTGAGTTTAATATAGAGAGATAATATATTAAACTTACGCCGAACGCGCTGAAGGTTGGAAGTATCTGGACTTCGATCGGCTTGCTGCTCTCGACTCCATCTTTATGTGCACTTTGCTCCACTTTTTGTCTAGTGGATTAATTGAGCCTGATTCTCAATGACAATCGGCTCTTTGATCTCTTCAATCGGGACTGCATCTCTTCAATGACAATAGGTTAACATATTCATGAACCTCAATATGGAACTGGATTGGGGTGATGTGGTCCACCCATTTGTTTTGTGCTAGGGCTTTCTTGACTGTTAATTTTTTTCTAATGGCTTTAGCGAACATCGTTGGAGCAATGTTTTTTGCCGAGGTACTGTTGATCCAGCTCTGAGGTCCAGAATATTGCAATCTTGCCATTTCCGACCATAGTGACGGATCTAGGTTTTACTTAAGGGTATACCGTACAAAAAATTTCATATATAATTCGGTAAAACCATTTGCCCATTCAACAAACAATTGTAAATTTTGCAACTTAATTTGGTATACATGCACTAAATAACATGATTAGTCCTAAACTCAAAGATTAAGTTGGAAACTTACACAAATTACAATATAAATAGTTCAAACGCGATAGTTCAAAATATAGGCATAAAAGAGATTAAGAGACTTACAATACTACTTGTCTGACTTTTTTAGTCGATGCTTGAAAGAAAATAATTTCAACTACCGATAAGTAATTAAGTACGCATTTTTTTAGAAAAAAAAAAATTAAATCCTAAACCCAGGACCGCAAACCTATTTGGCGGTTTCTGCAGCTCCGCCCGATGTCGCGAGGGTGGGACCTGGCCATCACCGAGGCACTAACCGCGCTTGGCCTCGGTCCTCGGCATCAGGCCGTCTGGCGTGTGCTGTCAGGACAAGCACTACTACAGAAAGGCAAATAGTAGACGGCCAATCACAGACGGTTTGACAAAACCGTTTGTGATCTACACTAACACAGACGGTTTTAATTTGGACACCGTCTGTGTTGGTGGCATCGGAGAAAACGAGTACCACAGACGGTGCGTACTGATGAACCGTCTGTGATAATCCGGTATTATCACATACGGTTTTTTATGAAGAACCGTCTGTGATAACTCATTATCGCTGACGGTTTTTTATTAAAAACCGTCTAGATTATCACAGACGATTTTTAATAAAAAAACCGTCTGTGATAATCACGCTAAGCATTTATTGCGTTGCTCAGAACCGCATCTGTTCATTTCGATCCAGATCTAGCTTGGTGTTGCACTCTTTCGCTCAGGAGACAAGCTAGGCGATTTCAGGTGAATTAATTTGGTGGGAGGAGGCAGAGATTTAGCTTTGAAGATTCATACTTTCCTGGTTGCTCTAGATATGGTTAGCAATGAAATTTATTTTTCTTTATTGCATTACAATTTAGGTCTAAGTAATTGGTGATGAGTGTTATTGAAGATGGTTAATTTGCAAAATTGTTGGTTATATATTAGCTGATGTGTTTATAATATTAATTAAGCTAGCAAATTAAGCATCTATGCATGTGGCCGGTATATATGTAGTAATAATTAATTAATTTAATTTTTAATACTAAGCTGTTATATATATACGACATAACGTAGGAACAAAGCTAGATGTATGCCGCAAGCCGTGTGAGTGAAGAGTACATTAATGGCGTGTCTGCTCTTACAAGAGCTGCCGAGGAGGATATGTTGAATAAGGGGGTGGAATATATGTACTGTCCATGCACTGACTGCGAGAATTTAAAGATGTTTAAGAACCGAGGGTAAATTGAAGCGCACTTGATTCGGAGGGGTTTCAAAAAGGGTTATACTTGTTGGACCAGTCATGGCGAAGTCAACGATCATATGCCGCCGGATGATATCGCCGGTGAAGTGAACGAAATGCCGCCGGATGACATCGCCGGTGAAGTAAATGACATGCCGCCGGATGATGTCGATTGTTGTTCGGATTCAGATAGGTTGCAGGATGACAATCTGGATCAGATGCTTCGCGATGTAGAAGAGAACTATGATGAGAGAGGGTATATTAAATACCGGGGCTTGATGGAGGACTCGAAGAAACCTTTGTTCACGTGTTGCAGGTCAAAGTACACGCGGTTGTCGGCCGTGCTTGAACTGTTGAAATTGAAGGCAAGCAACGGTTGGTCCGATAAGAGTTTCACCGCACTGCTAGGTCTTTTAGCCGACATGCTTCCGGAGGGAAATGAGTTGCCTAAAACCACGTATAAAGCCAAGAAGGTTCTTTGTCCATTGGGAATGGAAATAGAAAGAATACACGCATGTCCGAATGACTGTATCCTCTACCGTAAAGAGTATACAAACATGCATGTATGTCCGGTGTGCAACGCATCCCGATACAAACGTAACAATCAATCATATGACGGCGAGGGAACAGAGGCGAAGAAATGACCTCCTGCTAAGGTGGCATGGTATTTTCCTATAATTCCCCGTTTGAAAAGGTTTTTTGCAAATCCAAAGGAGGCAAAACTGCTGCGTTGGCACTCGGAGGAGCGCAAGAAGGATGGAATGCTAAGACACCTTGCTGATTCCGTGCAGTGGAGAAACATCGATAGGAGTTTTGCAGACTTCGGTGCAGAACCAAGGAATATAAGGTTTGGACTGAGTACAGATGGAATGAATCATTTCAGTAGCATGAGCAGCCGACATAGCACATGGCCTGTAACTCTCTGCATCTATAACCTTCCTCCTTGGTTGTGTATGAAGCGAAAGTATATCTTGCTGTCGATACTTATCCAAGGGCCAAAACAACCTGGTAATGATATCGATGTGTACCTAGCACCGTTGGTGGAAGATCTAAGAGTACTGTGGAACGAAGGGGTACAGGTATGGGATGCATACAAACGAGAGAACTTCACTTTGCGCTCCTTATTGTTCTGCACCATAAATGATTATCCTGCCCTTGCCAACCTATCGGGCCAGAGTACAAAAGGTGCCAAAGCTTGTACCCACTGTTTAGATGATACTGAGAGTGTGTGGCTGAAACACTCACGCAAAACTGTCTACATGCGTCACCGCCGGTTCCTTCGGAGGGCTCACCCATACCGCAAGATGAAGAAACAATTTGACGGAGAGAAGGAAGACGGTTCAGCTCCAAGGCATTTAAGGGGAAATGAGGTTTATGATATGGTTAAGGATTTAGATGTTGTCCTCAGAATGGGACGTAAATTGAGGGCTCGTGAGAAGAACACCTGGAAGAAGAGATCAATATTTGGGACTTACCTTATTGGGAATACCTAGATGTTCGACACTGCATCGACGTCATGCACGTAGAAAAGAATGTATGTGACATCTTGATTGGTCTCTTACTGAACATTCGTCATAAAACAAAGGACGGCGTCAACGCACGGCTTGACTTGGCTGATATGGACATCAGGCCTGAGTTAGCACCGACAATAACAGATAATGGACGAACGTACCTTCCCCCTACGTGTTACACTCTGTCCAAGGTCTAGAAAACAGAACTGTGCCAGTGCTTGCATGGTGTCAAAATTTCGTCTGGTTACTCTGGCAACGTGAAAAAACTTGTTTCGATGCAAGATTTGAAGTTAAATGGCATGAAGTCTCATGATTGCCATGTGCTGATGACACAGATGCTCTCTATTACAATTAGAAATATTTTGCCAATCAAAGTCCGAGAGACAATCATGAGGTTCATGGGAATTCTCAAGTCTTACGTACGGAATCGATCTCGGCCGGAGGGCAGCATCGTCGAAGGTTATGCAAGCGAAGAGGTCATTGAGTTTTGTGTCGATTATATGGACTAGATTCAACCGATAGGTGTGCCTCGATCTCGTCATGAGGGGAGACTGAAGGGTATCGGAACTATCGGAAGGAAAGTAATCACTGCAGATATGGACACGTATACTCAAGCCCATTTCACTGTCTTGCAACACATGACTGAAGTGGCGCCTTATGTCGACTAGCACAAGAATGTACTTCGGCAACAGAATCCGGAGTGGCCGGATGTTTGGATCATGAGGCAACACAACGGTCGGTTCAACCAATGGTTGAAGGAGCAAATCGCTAGGAGCTCGCCAAGTGAGACGCTGACATGGTTGGCAAAAGGCCCAACATTTACATTTGTGACATGGCAAGGATATGACATAAATGGGTACACATTCTATACACACTCTCAGGATGAAAATAGCACTAACCAGAATAGCGGTGTCCGCATAGATGCGTTCAGTACCGATGGGTCGAGAAGCTCATACTATCGGTTCATAGAAGAGATTTGGGAGCTCGACTACGTGGTTTTCAAGATCCCCTTATTTCGCTGCCGGTGGGTGCATCTCCCACAGGTGAAGGTTGATAAGTACAGTGTCACTACCGTGGACCTGCAACGTGTCGGGTACAAAGACGAACCATTCGTACTCGCCAACCAAGTTGTTCAAGTTTTCTATGTAACCGACCCGGCAAATAAAAGATGCCATGTAGTTCTTCATGGAAAAAGGAGAATTGTCGGAGTAGAGAATGTAGTGGACGAGGAAGAATACAATCAATTTGACGAGTTACCTCCTTTTAGAAATGGCATAAGGGTCGACGACGAACAACGTGACGAAACTAGTTACGTACGCATTGATCATCATGAAGGGCTAATTTTTAAAGGGAATAAGCAAGTGGAATGAGAATGTGATGTATGTGATGTATTTGTGAATTTGCATTTATATATGTATACAACAATGCATGTGTGTGTGATGTATTTGTGAATTTGCATTTATGTATATGTGAATGTGATGTGTTAAGAAATACATTGTGTGAGATTGATGTATCTGTGAATGTGATGTGTGAAGAAATACACTATGTGAATGCAGCTGGTTGGTGTGGTTGTATATGAATGCAGCTGGTTGGTGGTAGTATTAATAACAGACGGGTGGAAGGCTTATCACAGACGGTTCTCAGTTTAGAACCGTCTGTGATATACATTATCACAGACGGTTCTTAGTTTAGAACCGTCTGTGATATGTATACTATCACAGACGGTTCTGTGTTTATAACCGTCTGTGATATTTATTATCACAGACGGTTATATGTTGAGAACCGTATGTGATAGGTATATCACAGACGGTTCTAAACTAAAACCGTCTGTAATAAACCCGTTATAAATACCCAAGGCTAGGGTTTTTCGCGTATGCTGCAGTTATAGATCAGATCTACTTTTCGTCCCCTGTTGACGTGAATCCTCCTCCATCGCCGCCTCGTCGTCCTCCGTCGCCGCCTCCTCCTCCTCCATCGCCGCCGCCTCCCCCGAGCCCGTCGCCGCCTTCCCGAGCCCCTCGTCGGCCGCCTCCCCGAGCCCGTCGCCGCCTCCTCGTCCTCCGTCGCCGCCGCCTCCTCCTCCATCGCTGCCGCCTCCCCGAGCCCGTCGCCGCCTCGTCGACCTCTGTCGCCGCCTCCTCCTCCTCCATCGCCGCCGCCTCCCCCGAGCCCATCGCCGCCTCCCCGAGCCCCTCGTCGGCCGCCTCCCTGAGCCACCTCCCCGAACGCGTCACCGCCTCCTTGAGTCCTCCATTGCCGTCGCTCGCCTCGCCGTACCTGCGCCTAAGGTACCTGCAGTGGTCGATGCCATGTAATTTCTTTATCACTTTCTGCAAAAGCATGTGAGGATTAATGTGTTAGTACTCAGTATTATGTATGTTCATATGTGTATGTAGATATGTATATGTATACTTGAATATATGTATACATATATTGGAATTAAATTTAAGTATGTGCTTATACCGCACTATTTACATATATGCTACATTGAGAATGTGTAGTCACTAATTATAGGACTAATACGGAACACATACGAGGATTAAGGATTACTTTTGAAATACAACTTATTTTAAACTCTAAAAATACTTATGAAAACTATAGGGATTCTTGCTATGATCTTACCTCTCTTACCTTTCTCATCTTATCCAAATCATTCTTTTGGTTTCCTTCTCATCTTATTTCAAAATGTATGGTATTTTAAATGAAGGTGCAATATATGAAGATGAAGGATTGACATTGAAGTAGAACTGTAAGAGCTAGCAAACATTTTGGAAAAAATTAAGGCAAAACACTTATACACTCTTTTCATTCCTTAGTGTCATATTTCATCCTTGCCTTTCATTTTAACTTGCAAATATTAGTCATTAAGAGTAAATATGAGTAGGCACATTACCCCCTCTCTCTGTCCACATCACCCCCTCCCTTCTACTCCTCTCCTCACTTCCTAACATTGAGCATCATGTTTCACTTTTTTTGCTTCCTCATCTTATCCTAATAGACCCACAAAATGAGCAACATGTCACCCGCGCATTCTTCAACATCATCGCCGGATGCGTCCGCTCCAAAATCACAACGCCGAGGAAGAGGGCTATCCAAGAAGCCTGAGAGCCGATTTACCATCACACAGGTCAATGTATCTGGGGTCCCTCTCCTTCCTCGGAAAGCAGTAAGCGCATGGAGAACAATGACCGGAATAGTTGCACGAGAACGAATTGAGATCACATTCAATTCGTGGAAGGACGTGCTTGAGACTCGGAAACGTGAGCTGCAGACCGAAATTTTGGCATCGTTCGCGATCCTAGAAGAACACCAAGAGCCGTGCAACGATAAACCTTGCTAGCGGCGTGCAAAGCATGGAAGAATTTCAAGAGCACGCTTGTCATGAAATACGTGGAGACGGATAAAACGCCTTTTCATATATACCCATTCCTGGAATCACAATGGGAAGAGTTTAAGGCGATGAAGACCACCGAAGATTTCAAAAGTACAAGTGTGGCGCACAAGGCCCTCCAGGCAAAAAACACACACCCCCACAGACTTGGCACAGCTGGGTATGCGGGTAAAATCCCACAGTGGACAAGGGAGGATGAACTGGCAGCCCTGAAGGACATCGCCCTGCCATTTGCCAATATCCCGGATGAACGCTCGAAATTGGATTAGAGCAAGGTCATCTACAACGACATCGGGGGACGTCTCCTTTCGCAACCCTGCAGACCAGCAAGTGTCCCAGCGCTTGGTAAGATATCGATCGAACTACGTAGCTTGTAATTACTCCACAACTTCGTACGAACTGAAATGACATGTCGTGCTCTTGCAGGAAGAGCTGAGTTTTGAATCTACGCTGGGATCATTCCAGGGAACAAGGGAGAATGATATGCTCTCCGCAGCCCTAGGAAACAAGGAGCACCTAGGCCACACGAGAGGCCTTGGGCTTTATGTTCCTTGGAAACATGGTTTCCAAGATGACTCCGAGCAGTATCGGCGTAGGAAGAGAAGCAAAGCTGAGCGCGAGGCACAGCTACAAGAAGAGATCAAGGCATCTCTTAGAGAGGAGCTTGCTGATTATGTCAGAGATGAGGTGAGGAGATTTACAGAAAATCAGCAGGCTGCCGCCGCCGCTCCTGCTCCTGTGCTAGCTAACCCGCGCAATCATCCGAGTAGTTGCGCGTCCAATCCGGCGGAAAGCGAGGCCAGATTTCCTGTGGACGACATCCTGGTAATAATTATTATCTCTCGAATGCTTGCTCCATTGATAGGCCTATTAATTGGAGTAGCTAATTTTGTATCGTTATGTAGGAGCCTACAAAGTGCAGGCTCCAAGTCAGATATGCCTCCGTTGCCTTGTGCGCTGCTTGGGGCATGGCATATCCGTCTGGTATCGAGGCCAGGGTCCACGGTCAAGCTTTAGCGCCAGGCTTCGCAAAAGTTAATGTGGATGGTGTGCATGTCCATTTTGAGGTGGTCCCGCTGCCGAAGCCCCCCAACGACGAGATCGTGACTCTAGGACATGCCATTGGAACATTCATTCAGTGGCCCAAAAGCGACATCTCCCTGGAGGCTTCTTCACCGGTGGCAGGACCAGAGCAACATGCACTGCTACCATCTCCATTACAAGACCAGTCGGTTCCACCACCGGTAACTGCACCGGTGCCATCTCCATTACAAGAACAATCGGTTCCACCACCAGATACTGCACCGGTGCTATCTCCACGGGTGTTATTCTCGCCAGATCAACTTGCACCGCTGCTACCTTCAGAGTCGACTGCCGTGAAGTCGAAATATAGCCGAGGTAGCAAGGCCAGCAAGGGCAAAGCAAAGAAGACCAATGATGATATACCGTACCATCCTTTGGCCCGCAAATTCGTGCTTGGCGAGCCATTGCTCGAACAAAAAGCCCTCGAACGCCTAGCATATAGTTGCATACAATTGCACACGTGGTATATGCAGCAATCCAATAAGCCAGAGGGAGAACGGACCTCAAGTATCACTGTCAAATTCACGTCGGATGATTTCCACCACAGTCTTCAAGAGTGTATGTTCGTGGTCGCCTTTGAGGATTTATTCGATCTGTTCACGCTCAACACTCTCGATGTCTCAATCATTCGATGATGGACGCTGTAAGTGTGTACAATCACAGTCTCCGTTCATGTCATACCGATAAATGTCATATCTAATTTGTTGCTTTCGTGTGTATATATATAGATACATGCTGACTAAAGTTAGATTATCCAACTCATCGGCTGGTTTCTTGGACCCACACTTGGTCGCCAAGGATACCATCGACCGGGATACAGCCCTCGTCGAGAGGTACATTGCAGCAGGACTGAAGGGTTGCCTCAATAAGGAATATGTACTTGTGCCCTTCCATCAGAACTTTCATTGGATTTTAATAGTAATTGTACCAAAATGGAACAAGGTATATTACCTTGATTCCCTAAGTAGGAATAAAATGGACTTCACAGTTGTCAGCCAAGTAATCGATAGGTAAGTACATATTCTCCATACATACCTATATTGTACTCTTTCTTTCCTTCCGAATGACTAAGGTTAACTTTTTCGAATCACGTAGGGTGTTCGCGATGTACATTGAAATGGGAGGTGACTCGAAGCGCGGGGCCAAAGGCCTGCTGACACATACTCGAGATTTTAAGGTATTCACTATTTCACATTAATTAATCCTATGCAACAGCCTCTTGAACTAACACATTCCATTTTTTGCAGTGCCACCAGCAGCAGCCGGGCAACACATGTGGATACTACGTTTGCCGACATATGGAACTACTCCTCGATTCCTCAAGGATCACCAATTCCAAGGTTTGTCAATCTTCCCATAATTACTTCATACTTATCATGTTACATATATACGCACATTGATATTCCTATCGACAGACTGCGTACATCTCATCAACTCCATTGAAACAGCCTGATCTTGGACAGATTCGAGCAGAGTTGGCGTACTTTTTGCTGACTCAAGTCATAAAGCCAGAAGGCCGGTTCCACTCCGCACCATAGATACATAATCAACGAACCTTTTTAAGTGCAAATGCAGTGTAGATCTTTTGTAATTGTGTATTTGTTAATGGATATTTTATTTCAATTCAATTAATTGATTTGCGAAATGGATGATTTATGTTTGTGATCAAATGAAGTGCGTTGTCAATTGGATGTTTTATGTCTGTGAAATGAATTGAGATGTGAAATGTATCTGAAATGAAATGAGATGTGTGAATTGTATGTTTTATGTCTGTGATTATCTGCTTGTTTCAGAGGGCATGGCTAGCATTTCTTGAGGCTAGCCAATAAACAGAAATAGATTTTGAGTTTGGAGGAAGGAATATCACAGACGGTTTTTTAGTAAAAACCATCTGTGATATGTATCACATACGGTTTTTCATTAAAAACCGTCTGTGATATGTGATAATCACAGACGGTTTTTAATTAGAAACCGTCTGTGATATCTGATAATCACAGACGGTTTTAAAACCGTCTGTGATAATCTTGGATTATCACTGACCCATAAATTCAGACGGTTCAGAAAACCGTCTGTGATGACGTTTCTGAACCGTCTGTAATGTGCTTTTCTGTAGTAGTGTATGGGTCACATGATGTTGCCGCAGCTGTTACTAATAAGTGTATTCCAGCCAAACTCATGGGTTAAAAATGAGTGACAAAGTCTTGGGCTTGTTTGGAACAAAGGAATGCAAAACAGAGGAACGAAAAAACACAGGAATATGGTAGAGTGAAAGGTGGAAAACTACGATATTGATTTGATACTTTGAGCTGTTTGGATTGCAGGAATATGTTTGGATCATCACATGTCCCTAAGCATTGATTATAGCCATTGATGCATCCTAACGTGATTTAGGTGCTTTTCACTAGTCATTTGGCATATTACATGTTTTAATTCATCTATAAGCAGAGTAGTCTACCGTTCTCTCTCTATACGTTTTTAATTTTTTATCGTCCCGAGCTCCTGGGCTCCTAGCCGTTCTTATCTTCCTGCTCGTTCCTGAGCCTCTCTTCCTCACGGCGGCGGCGTGCACGGCGTGGCCGGCGTGAGCAGGCTGTGGCAGTGCAGGAGACTGAGAGTGTGAGCGCGAGCGGCCGTGGCGAGCGTCAGCGTCGACGTCGACGTGGGCGCAACGGCGCCGTGATCGAGGATGCGCGGTGGACGGCGAGTCGCGACTGCGGGGCCGTGCTGAACGAGCGACCAAGCAAGCGATGAGATTTCCCTTGAGTTTGAGTGGATGCTTTTTTTCCTTCGTTTTCTAAACAGCAATCTTCAAAAACTTTCCACAGGAATGCATTTCTTTGTAATTCCTCCAATCCAAACAGGGCCTAACAAGTCAGGGGACGACACAGTGCCTATGCGATTATTGACCATGCGGACGACACAGTGCACAAGTCACACCCTTGCCTCACACGGATGAGCACAGAACACAATTCTTTATCCTTTTCTATTGGTCCTGCGGGTTAATTTGCTGCAACACCAAATGTACATGCGATTGAGAATCTAGAACAAACTCAAATAATTCCTCAGGAATAATAGTAACAAAACCTATGTGACCCTTACCAACTAATTAAGCTGGTCATGGTATAGGTCCTTACCAATATCCACATAAGCCTATGTGACCCTTTGTAGGACTAGCCACATATATCTTATGAGCTTGTGAGAGGGAGTTCATTTTGCCTTGATCAACTAATTAAGCTTGATAGGTAAGGGATTGTTTCAGTTTTATTTTAGAAAATCAAAATAAAAGACCCAGCTCTAAAACACCAGAGGCTTCGAAGGCTTGCGGTGGTGAGAAGAGATGGGTATTTTCTCTGAGGCAAACTGTTTGCACCATTTTAGAAAGTTTTGAGTTGTCATTGATGCACCTAAATTAAATGATAGCAATTAGGAAAGAGATTTGTTTCTCATACTTAGTCAATTTGTTTTGCAAGCTTCAACTATGCTATAAGGAGTAATCTTAGTTTATCCTTATTCTTGACCGGGGATGGCCAGAAAACTAAGCACGGGGATTGTGTTGCACAATTTATAGTAACCTTTTTACCCAACTTCTCCTGATACTTATGCTTGATTTATATGCTATACCATTGACTAACCCCTGAAGACTAACGATTTTGCAAGCTACTTCTATTTTCTATGTATGTTGCAAAATCAGTTATAAACAGTGTAAAAGATGCACTTTGCTGAAGCTTCGAAAGATTAAGCCAGGTTGGGGTTGCCACAGGCGCCAGGCTTACGCTCAGCCAGATGGAGCCGCCCAACGCTACATTCAGGAAGCTTCCACGTCAACCCTTCATGCCCAAGTAACCACCATAGATGACTATAAATTTTTTCTGAGTAATTAATTTAAAAAACATAAAAGTTATATCATCACAGGTAACAACCATAGTAACCCTTCAGGCATGTTGAACGTTGCTTCTAGCCGTTGGCTTCTAATTGTTTTACGCTTAGCAGTTAAAAATATATTATAATGACTATAAATTTTTCTGAGTAATTAAATTTAAAAAATAAAAGTTATATCATCACGGGTAATACAAAGAATAAGAGAAAAAACAAAAGCAAAACAAGCCTTAAAAAACCAAAATCAAAAAATAAAATTAAGAAAGCAAATGGCATAAGCTAAAATTGTTTGGTGCAGGACTTAAATGCGGACACATCACCGAGGTTCCTTTGTTATTTTTTCAAACAGAGAGCATAACTAGTAGTAATCTAGAGTGATGCCAGAGTTACTTTGTCGGACAAAATGAAGTTAGGGACCCCTGTGAATTCTCATGTTTCTTTTTTTCTTTGGAAACTTAAGAAACAACCTTTCTAATCCTTCTATCTATTATATTATTATTAACAAAGACAAAAGAAGCCACTAGATTCACTTTGAAGGACTAAAAATTCTTATATTAATCGAAGGAAAAGGAGAAAAACCGTACGTGCCATGTCTGAACCGCTGTGGAGGGATGTATATTGGTCGTACAGGCAGTGCAGTCCTGCAGTCCAGTCCTCCGGACAAACGGTCCCGGACAGAGAGTCACAGACAGGCCAAGATGCTGATATCGAAATAATTTTCCTTGTTGTGCATCTGGTCCCGTACATGTCACATGTGATTTGTTTTATTTTCCCATGCATGCACTTGTCGTAGGTGGCCTACATTGAGCTGTACATACACGTAGAGACGACATAGCCGTCAGTGTGGTGGCCTACATTGAGCTGTACATGCATGTGCATGCATGCATGTTTCTATTCCTGAGGAACTAACAACCGACAGTGGTCATGGTATAGGTCCTTACCAAGATCCACATAAGCCTATGTGACCCTTTGTAGGACTAGCCACATATATCTTATGAGCTTGTGAGAGGGAGTTCATTTTGCCTTGATCAACTAATTAAGCTTGACAGGTAAGGGATTGTTTCAGTTTTATTTTCGAAAATCAAATAAAAGACCCAGCTCTAAAAACACCAGAGGCTTCGAAGGCTTGCGGTGGTGAGAAGAGATGGGTATTTTCTCTGAGGTAAACTGTTTGCACCCATTTTAGAAAAGTTTGAGTTGTCGTTGACGCACCTAAATTAAATAATAGCAATTAGGAAAGAGATTTGTTTTTCATACTTAGTCAATTTGTTTTGGAAGCTTCAACTATGCTATAAGGAGAAATCTTAGTTTATCCCTTATTCTTGACCGGGGATGGCCAGAAAACTAAGCACGGGAATTGTGTTGGCACTATTTATAGTAACCTTTTTACCCCAACTTCTCCTGATACTTATGCTTAATTTATATGCTATACCATTGACTAACCCCTGAAGACTAACGATTTTGCAAGCTACTTCTATTTTCTATGTATGTTGCAAAATCAGTTATAAACAGTGTAAAAGATGCACTTTGCTGAAGCTTCGGAAGATTAAGCTAGGTTGGGGGTGCCACAGGCGCCCAGGCTTACGCTCAGCCAGATGGAGCCGCCCAACGCTACATTCAGGAAGCTTCCAAGTCAACCCTCATGCCAAGTAACCACCGTAGATGACTATAAATTTTTTCTGAATAATTAAATTTAAAAAACATAAAAGTTATATCATCACAGGTAACCACCATAGTAACCCTTCAGGCATGTTTGAACGTTGCTTCTAGCCGTTGGCTTCTAATTTTTTTTTACGCTTAGCAGTTAAAAATATATTATAATGACTATAAATTTTTTTCTGAGTAATTAAATTAAAAAAAAATAAAAAGTTATATCATCACGGGTAATACAAAGAATAAGAGAAAAAACAAAACGCAAAACAAGCCATAAAAAACCAAAATCAAAAAATAAAATTAAGAAGCCAATGGCATAAGCTAAAATTGTTTGGTGCAGGACTTAAAAGAGGGACGCTAGGACCGAGGTTCCTTTGTTATTTTTTTCAAAACAGAGAGCGTAACTAGTAGTAAACTAGAGTGATGCCAGAGTTACTTTGTCAGACAAAATGAGGTTAGGGACCACCTTTGAATTCTCATGTTCTTTTTTTCTTTGGAAAACTTAAGAAACAACCTTTCTAATCTTCTATCTATTATATTATTATTAACTAAAGACAAAAGAAGCCACTAGATTCACTTTGAAGGACTACAAATTCTTATATTAATCGAAGGACAAGGAGAAAAACCGTACGTGCCCATGTCTGAACCGCTGTGGAGGGATGTATTATTGGTCGTACAGGCAGTGCAGTCCTGCCAGTCCAGTCCTCGGACAAACTGTCCCGGACAGAGAGTCACAGACAGGCCAAGATGCTGATATCGAATTAATTTTCCCTGTTGTGCATCTGGTCCCGTACACGTCACATGTGATTTGTTTTATTTCCCATGCAGGCACTTGTCGTAGGTGGCCTACATTGAGCTGTACATACACGTAGATACGACATAGCGCGTCAGTGTGGTGGCCTACATTGAGCTGTACACGCATGTGCATGCATGCCTGTTTTCTATTCCTAAGGAACTAACATCGACAGTGGTCATGGTATAGGTCCTTACCAAGACTAACTTTAGTTTTACAATATTTCTTGCTTAAAATTGGTCATGGTATAGGTCCTTACCAAGATCCACATAAGCCTATGTGACCCTTTGTAGGACTAGCCACATATATCTTATGAGCTTGTGAGAGGGAGTTCATTTTGCCTTGATCAACTAATTAAGCTTGATAGGTAAGGGATTGTTTCAGTTTTATTTTAGAAAATCAAAATAAAAGACCCAGCTCTAAAACACCAGAGGCTTCGAAGGCTTGCGGTGGTGAGAAGAGATGGGTATTTTCTCTGAGGTAAACTGTTTGCACCCATTTTAGAAAAGTTTTGAGTTGTCGTTGATGCACCTAAATTAAATAATAGCAATTAGGAAAGAGATTTGTTTTTCATACTTAGTCAATTTGTTTTGGAAGCTTCAACTATGCTATAAGGAGAAATCTTAGTTTATCCCTTATTCTTGACCGGGGATGGCCAGAAAACTAAGCACGGGAATTGTGTTGGCACTATTTATAGTAACCTTTTTACCCCAACTTCTCCTGATACTTATGCTTAATTTATATGCTATACCATTGACTAACCCCTGAAGACTAACGATTTTGCAAGCTACTTCTATTTTCTATGTATGTTGCAAAATCAGTTATAAACAGTGTAAAAGATGCACTTTGCTGAAGCTTCGGAAGATTAAGCCAGGTTGGGGGTGCCACAGGCGCCCAGGCTTACGCTCAGCCAGATGGAGCCGCCCAACGCTACATTCAGGAAGCTTCCAAGTCAACCCTTCATGCCCAAGTAACCACCATAGATGACTATAAATTTTTTCTGAGTAATTAAATTTAAAAAACATAAAAAGTTATATCATCAGAGGTAACCACCATAGTAACCCTTCAGGCATGTTGAACGTTGCTTCTAGCCGTTGGCTTATAATTTTTTACGCTTAGCAGTTAAAAATATATTATAATGACTATAAATTTTTTCTGAGTAATTAAATTGAAAAAAGTAAAAAGTTATATCATCACGGGTAATACAAAGAATAAGAGAAAAAACAAAAGCAAAACAAGCCATAAAAAACCAAAATCAAAAATAAAATTAAGAAGCCAAATGGCATAAGCTAAAATTGTTTGGTGCAGGACTTAAAAGAGAACGCAGGACCGAGGTTCCTTTGTTATTTTTTCAAAACAGAGAGCGTAACTAGTAGTAAACTAGAGTGATGCCAGAGTTACTTTGTCGGACAAAATGAGGTTAGGGACCACCTTTGAATTCTCATGTTCTTTTTTTCTTTGGAAAACATAAGAAACAGCCTGTCTAATCTTCTATCTATTATATTATTATTAACTAAAGACAAAAGAAGCCACTAGATTCACTTTGAAGGACTAAAAATTATTATAGTAATCGAAGGAAAAGGAGAAAAACCGTACGTGCCCATGTCTGAACCGCTGTGGAGGGATGTATTATTGGTCGTACAGGCAGTGCAGTCCTGCCAGTCCAGTCCTCCGGACAAACTGTCCCGGACAGAGAGTCACAGACATGCCGAGATGCTGATATCGAATTAATTTTCCTTGTTGTGCATCTGGTCCCGTACATGTCACATGTGATTTGTTTTATTTCCCATGCATGCACTTGTCGTAGGTGGCCTACATTGAGCTGTACATACACGTAGAGACGACATAGCGCGTCAGTGTGGTGGCCTACATTGAGCTGTACATGCATGTGCATGCATGCATGTTTCTATTCCTGAGGAACTAACAACCGGCAGTGGTCATGGTATAGGTCCTTACCAAGACTAACTTTTAGTTTTACAATATTTTCTTGCTTAAAATTGGTCATGGTATAGGTCCTTACCAAGATCCACATAAGCCTATGTGACCCTTTGTAGGACTAGCCACATATATCTTATGAGCTTGTGAGAGGGAGTTCATTTTGCTTTGATCAACTAATTAAGCTTGATAGGTAAGGGATTGTTTCAGTTTTATTTTAGAAAATCAAAATAAAAGACCCAGCTCAAAAACACCAGAGGCTTCGAAGGCTTGCGGTGGTGAGAAGAGATGGGTATTTTCTCTGAGGTAAACTGTTTGCACCCATTTTAGAAAAGTTTTGAGTTGTCGTTGATGCACCTAAATTAAATAATAGCAATTAGGAAAGAGATTTGCTTTTTCATACTTAGTCAATTTGTTTTGGAAGCTTCAACTATGCTATAAGGAGAAATCTTGGTTTATCCCTTATTCTTGACCGGGGATGGCCAGAAAACTAAGCACGGGAATTGTGTTGGCACTATTTATAGTAACCTTTTTTACCCCAACTTCTCCTGATACTTATGCTTAATTTATATGCTATACCATTGACTAACCCCTGAAGACTAACGATTTTGCAAGCTACTTCTATTTTCTATGTATGTTGCAAAATCAGTTATAAACAGTGTAAAATATGCACTTTGCTGCAGCTTCGGAAGATTAAGCCAGGTTGGGGGTGCCACAGGCGCCCAGGCTTACGCTCAGCCAGATGGAGCCGCCCAACGCTACATTCAGGAAGCTTCCAAGTCAACCCTTCATGCCCAAGTAACCACCATAGATGACTATAAATTTTTCTGAGTAATTAAATTTAAAAAACATAAAAAGTTATATCATCACAGGTAACCACCATAGTAACCCTTCAGGCATGTTGAACGTTGCTTCTAGCCATTGGCTTCTAATTTTTTTTTACGCTTAGTAGTTAAAAATATACTATAATGACTATAAATTTTTTCTGAGTAATTAAATTTAAAAAAATAAAAAGTTATATCATCACGGGTAATACATAGAATAAGAGAAAAAAAAACAAAAGCAAAACAAGCCATAAAAAACCAAAATCAAAAAATAAAATTAAGAAGCCAACTGGCATAAGCTAAAATTGTTTGGTGCAGGACTTAAAAGAGGACGCAGGACTGAGGTTCCTTTGTTATTTTTTTCAAAACAGAGAGCGTAACTAGTAGTAAACTAGAGTGATGCCAGAGTTACTTTGTCGGACAAAATGAGGTTAGGGACCACCTTTGAATTCTCATGTTCTTTGTTTCTTTGGAAAACTTAAGAAACAGCCTGTCTAATCTTCTATCTATTGTATTATTATTAACTAAAGACAAAAGAAGCCACTAGATTCACTTTGAAGGACTAAAAATTATTATAGTAATCGAAGGAAAAGGAGAAAAACCGTACGTGCCCATGTCTGAACTGCTGTGGAGGGATGCATTATTGGTCGTACAGGCAGTGCAGTCCTGCCAGTCCAGTCCTCCGGACAAACTGTCCCGGACAGAGAGTCACAGACATGCCAAGAGGCTGATATCGAATTAATTTGCCTTGTTGTGCATCTGGTCCCGTACATGTCACATGTGATTTGTTTATTTCCCATGCATGCACTTGTCGTAGGTGGCCTACATTGAGTTGTACATACACGTAGAGACGACATAGCGCGTCAGTGTGGTGGCCTACATTGAGCTGTACATGCATGTGCATGCATGCATGTTTCATGTACGACAATTTCACGTACATGTCACATGTGATTTGTTTTATTTCCCATTCGCCTGAAATTGTATATGTACATGTCACATGTATATGTACGACAATTTCACGTACATGTCACATGTGATTTGTTTTATTTCCCATTCGCCTGAAATTTTATATGTACATGTCACATGTATATGTACGACAATTTCACGTACATGCCACATGTGATTTGTTTTATTTCCCATTCGCCTGAAATTGTATATGTACATGTCACATGTATATGTACGACAATTTCACGTACATGTCACATGTGATTTGTTTTATTTCCCATTCGCCTGAAATTGTATATGTACATGTCACATGTATATGTACGACAATTTCACGTACATGTCACATGTGATTTGTTTTATTTCCCATTCGCCTGAAATTGTATATGTACATGTCACATGTATATGTACGACAATTTCACCTACATGTCACATGTGATTTGTTTTATTTCCCATTCGCCTGAAATTGTATATGTACATATGTCACATATATATGTACGACAATTTGGGACTGGATTGGGGTGATGTGGTCCACCCATTTGTTTTGTGCTAGGGCTTTCTTGACTGTTAATTTTTTTCTAATGGCTTTAGCGAACATCGTTGGAGCAATGTTTTTTGCCGAGGTACTATTGATCCAGCTCTGATGTCCAGAACATTGCAATCTTGCCATTTCCGACCATAGTGGCGGATCTAGGATTTTACCTAAGGGTATACCGTACAAAAATTTCATATATAATTCGGTAAAACCATTTGCCCATTTGACAAACAATTGTAAATTTTGCAACTTAATTTGGTATACTTGCACTAAATAACATGATAAGTCTTAAACTCAAAGATTAAGTTGGAAACTTGCACAAATTACAATATAAATAGTTCAAACGCGATAGTTCAAAATATAAGCATAAAAGAGATTAAGAGATTTACAATAGTACTTGTCTGACTTTTTTAGTCGATGCTTGAAAGAAAATAATTTCAACTACTGATAAGTAATTAAGTACACATTTTTTAGAAAAATAAAGAAAATTAAATCCTAAACCCAGGCCCGCAAACCTGTTTGGCATTTTCTACAGCTCTGCCCGATGTCGCGAGGGTGGGACCAGGCCATCACCGAGGCACCAACCGCGCTTGGCCTCGGTCCTCGACATCAGGCCGTCTGGCGTGTGCTACTGCTGTCAGAACAAGGGGGTGTCGGCGTCACCTGTTGTCGAGATCGTGGCATCCGAGTCAGCGAGTCTAGCGTCTAGCCGAGTCCAAGTATTCATGATCATCTCTTTTTCATTCAGTAGTGTTGTGAAAGATTGAGACAGGTGTATGCAAAAGAACTGTTGATTCTATTCACTTTATTTTTGTACATGTTGATACATATATATAGATGGTAAAAGGTGGCATGAAAAGAGGTGTCTTTTGGGAAAGACATCTGCACATTGGGCACTGTTTACTTTTTGATATACAACTGGTGTAACTGGTTTGCAACAAGTAGAACTTGGGATTCAGGATATCGATGCGACGGTGCGAGGCAGGTGAAACAACGCGGCACTTGGGATTCAGAATCTTGCGTGAGGCAGACGAAACGGCACGGTGCTTTATTGATCGATGATCGATCGGTGGTTGTTTCGTTTACAGAGATGTACATGTACGTATTATGTTGGACTGGACCACAGAGGGATACCTGCCATGCAACTGGCATACCCTCTACCTCCACCCTGGCCAACCAAGACGTACCTCCCTGGATGAGTTAAACAAATCAAGATCCACGCTATCACACGGCACCTCCATATTTAACCATGCCCTTTCCTTGTGCTTCCATTTGAATTATATTAGAGCCAACGAAGCAGCCGTAAAGCCTGAAGAAAACGTACGTTTAAGGTCTGGAATGCCAAGTCCCCAGATGTTCTTTGGGAGCTAGGCCCGTACATGTTTTTTTTTTGAATCACAGTGGAGACGTAGACACTCATACGTATACATGTCACTGGATATTCATACGTACCCAGTCCCCGAATCCATATCCACGCTAAACGGGTAGGGTATGGGTAGAAAATCTTTTATTCATTAGGGTAACGGATATATATATACCCACTGTTAAAAGGGTATGGGGAGGGGATCACCCGTTTGCCCAGTCTCCAAATTTTTCTTCGCGAGGGCGAGGGAGAGATGCCGGCGACGGCGGCTCAGTGCTCGACGGTCGGCAAAGAAGATATATAGGAGAAATCGATATCTGATCCCAATCGAATCATGCATGCATGTTCTTCTCAAGCTTCTTCAACTTGCGGACGGGGGCTGTGGCAGGTGGCCGGGATTCAGATGGACGGGGGTTGCGCGCGGCTGGTGGGATTCAGCCCGACGGCGGTGGTGCCTTGTTGCCGTGGTGATGATTTTGGGAAGAGGAGCACCTGGCTGGCGCCAGAGCTGGCCGACTGGGGTCAACGTCAAGCATACAGGGCAGGCAGCGCGCGTTAATCAATTGTACTTCCAGTCTACTTATCCATTGGCCGCTTATCCAATGGGTTTGGGCAAATGGACATGGGTCGGTCAGCTGGGTTTGTATCGGATTTGATTAAGCTTGGATTTATCCAAACCCTCCCCAACGACAGGTCGATCTACTCATACGTACGTGCACGCATACTCACTCCTATAAACGCATGCATGGACATATATACATCTTAGAGCAAGTATTATAAGAGGCTGTAAGCTGGCTGTATACTGAGGTGGAAGAGAGAGAGGAGGAGAGAGAAGAGAGGTGGGCTGTAAGCTTACAGCCAGCTGAAGCACAAGAACCAAAAAATTTTGTGAGAAGGGGTAGGTCATACAGCCTTCAGCTGACTGTAACTACTATATGAGTAGGCTGATAAGTGGGCTGTAAGTATCCATACAGCCAGCTGAAGACTATATTATAAGACTTGCTCTTACGACCCTTGTGGGCACCATTGGAATAACAACACCGTTAAATTCTAGAACAAATATAGAAATATTTGAACAACCACATCAAGTCAAGTACACTTGAACCCAACTACGCTTGCAGTTGGCCGTGTACATGTTGATCATGTTTTTCAAGCAAATGGGAAATATAAATTAATTCGATATCAGCCTCTTGGCCTCTCGTGACTCTATCCGGGACCGTATGTACGGGTGACTACACTGCACTGCCTGCACGACCAATAATACATCCCTCCACAGCGGTTCACACACGTGAGACACAGACACCCGTTGATTGCTTGCTCTATTGTACTACCAAATACAGTAGTGTATGTCTATACAACATTCGACTGTTTTTTAGAACAAAAACAGTCAGATTGATCTGAGGCGTTAGATCTCCATCCAACGGATCCACCCATACAAGTCCCCCTCCAAAAAAAATGACCCCCCTCCAAAAAAAATGATCTAGGGCGTTAGATCTCCATCTAACGGCTCAAAATCTGACTGTTTTTGTTCTCAAAAATAGTCGAATGTTGTATAGACACTCCCAATACAATACAGTATATCTGCCAATATACCTGTCGCACTGGCTTCAACGTGCACGGAGTTCTATAAATAGGCACCAAGCTGAAGCCAAGAAACCACAACCAAAACACACGAGCTAGCTAGTACGTACTAGACTACTAGTTAAGACACAACAAAGCAGGTTGCTGAATAGTAGCAAAGCTTAGGTACGGTAGCCATGGTGTCGTCTGGAGCTGGGACTGGAAATGGAAGCATCGCCGAGAGGTGGCGCGAGCTGCAAGGCGAGCACTCGTGGGACGGCCTCCTTGACCCGCTGGACTTGGACCTCCGCATGTCCATCATCTCCTACGGCGAGCTCGTGTCCGCCGCTCTCGACGGGTTCAACAAGGAGAAGCGCTCGCCGCACGCCGGCGCCTGCATGTACGGACGCACCGACCTTCTGTCCAGCTCGACGGTGGCCGCCGCCGGCCACTACAGGGTCACCAAGTTCGTGTACGCCACGGCGGCGGAGCCGGCTCTGCGCGACGCGTTCCTCGTGCTGCCGAACGAGGAGCTCAAGGACCCGTGGTCCAGGGAGTCCAACTGGATCGGGTACGTCGCCGTGGCCACGGACGAGGGCGTGGCGGCGCTGGGGCGGCGCGACATCGTCGTGGCGTGGCGCGGGACGCTGGCCCTCGAGTCGCTCAAGGACGTCGGCGACGCGCTGGTGCCCACCGCGCCGGCGCTGGGCCCCCGCCCGCTGGGCAGCGTGCACGGGGGCTTCCTGTCCCTGTACACCTCCAGGTCCAGCAGCGCCGACGACTCCGGAGTCAACAAGACCAGCGCCAGGGACCAGGTCCTGGAGGAGGTGAGGCGGCTGGTGGAGCTGCACAGGGACGAGGTGACCAGCATCACCGTCGCCGGCCACAGCCTCGGGGCGTCCCTCGCCACCCTCAACGCCGTCGACATGGTCGCCAACGGCGTGAACGCGCCCACCGCCGGCTCTTCCCACCCGCCGTGCCCGGTGACGGCGATCGTGTTCGCGAGCCCGCGCGTCGGGGACGACTCCTTCAAGGCGGCCTTCCACTCGTTCGGTGACGACCTCAGGGCCCTGCACGTGAAGAACAGCAGTGACCAGGTGACCAAGTACCCGTCGGCGGAAGGGTACTCCGACGACGTGGCCGTGACACTGCCCGTCAACCCGGCGCTGTCGCCGTACCTGAGGTCGCCGGCCACGCAGCAGACGCTTCACGACCTCGAGTGCTACCTGCACGGCGTCGCCGGCGAGCAGGGCAGCGCCGGAGGGTTCCAGCTGAAGGGGATGCGCGACGAGGCGCTCGTGAACAAGGATGCGGACGCGCTCAAGGACGAGTGGCATGTGCCGGCGAGCTGGTGGGTGGTGCAGAACAAGAGCATGGTCAAGAACGCCAAAGGGGAGTGGGAGCTCAACGACTTCGAGGCGAGCAACTCGTTCTGAACTGATGAAGAAGCCACCGTCGATTTGTAATTTCAGATCTATGTTTATGTTTATGTTTGTGTTTGTGTTTGTGTTGTTTTTTTTCTCAATAATGTTGTGAGGATACATGCATGCCCATTATTCCTCTATGCACGCCAAGGCGGCAGCACTACACTACGTTAATAATGTATGGTGGACTATGTTTGCAATTTCGAATAAATAAATAAATAAATATATGTTAAAATATCTGGAGTTTCTTTTCCCTGAAAGTTTATGATGAGAATTTTCTTGATTTCGCATTCCATACTTTTGAGAAACTTTGAAATCCGGCCCTACGTCTTCTTCTTGCCTGCCTATCTTCTTCTCCCTTGCTCACTGATATTTTTAAGAATAAAATTCTTCTGATAATAACTGACTTTTCCCGCCCTGAGATCTGTGACCTAGAACCTAACCTAGATTTCGTCAAACTTTATATATTAGCAAAAGGAGAAAGAGGTAGCTTAGTTGGGCCTAAAAACAAAAGAGAAATGGAGGATTTGACCTAGAATGATTTTGGGCTGCAGTAGGTGCTGAGTTTGATTGTGGGAGAAAGGCAAGCTAGCTTCAACAATAAATGAAAACGGGACAACTCCATGAAAAAATAGATGAGGCTTCAAACAAACGAAATGAAAAGTTTAAAAAAAGCTATGACATGTGGGACCCACTAGAATAGGTGGCAGTCGAACTGGTTCTAACAAGTGGACCGCGCATATAATTAATGTTAAGAATTTTGAGAAAAGAACTTATGACGAATCAGCATTATCATTAATTTATGACGTCGTTTGCTATTTGGCATACTATATATGATAAATTATAATTCATCACAATGTAGCATTGCTCTAGTTTATGATAATTTCTACTTCGTCTAAGTGGCGAGCATATAATTTTCATCACTAAGTGGTACTGCTCCACGAGTAAAAAGGAACATTAGTTTGTTTTACACAAGATGTAGTCATTCGACTGCATGCTCCACGAGTCCAAATTCCAAGTATGTACGTTATGCTTAAAGAAGGAGAAAACTACAAATAGATGCTGGTGGCTAATCTCCTCTTGAGCGCATGCATATGGTGGCTAGAGCACATACAAAAGAATGAGTCCCAACTCAACTATATATATATAGCTTCAACAAGCTCTAACAAACTTCAAATGGAACACAACCAACTAGCTGGGTGCCCCTCGGTAGGGAGCACTGGAATTCTCCGGTGATCGCACCGGAGAAATCCGGTGCCCTCTGCTGCATGCGCCAAATAGCCATTGCCGACAGTTACGTTGCTTCTTTTCTCCGGTGGTTTGTCTGGTGCCTCACCGGAGAAATCCGGCCGGTGCACTATCCAGAGGATTGGGACCTCACTGAACGCATGCACCTCAAAGCTCCGGTGAAATCTCTGGTGCATACACCGGAGAGCTCTGGTTCGATCTCTCTGCTTCACCCAACCACCTATGCATCGGCTCTGTGATATATATAATCTCTGGTGCCCACACTGGAAGTACGTCGTGCACGTACACCCTCTTCATTCCATCGGCCACTTGATTACTCTGGTGCCCACACTGGGGAGCTCCACTGCACACTGGAAAGCTTCGGTGCACATCTCTGGTGCTCGTCTGAGTTGTGAAAGTGGGCGGTGATGAGGTGGGCTATCGCCGTCGGTTCAAACCGGCGTTGAAAATGGTCGTCACTGCCAGCTACTTTTACGGACCGGCAGTGGTAATAAAAAACAACAAGTGTCGGCCGAGCCCACTGGCCCAGCCTGTCTGTTTGCTATCCTTGGAGCCCACTGGCGAGCTCTAATCCCACACCGGGGCGTGGAGCAGGAAGGTCCAGGTCAAGGTGGCCATCAACGGAAGAAGGTCGAGGTCAAGGTACGATGGCCATCCACGGAGCAAGGGCGGTGGTGTGCGCGTGGATTTGGCATCCTTCGCCATGGATCCGGGCGGAGCGGCCCCTGCGTCGCCGCCGGATGGGGCGTGGCCCCCTCGGCGCCGCCAGAGGGGGCTCGGTTCGCGCCGCCGCTCGGATGAGGGAGAGGAGGCGGAGGGGAGGCGCGCGCGAGAGAGGTGCGGTCGGGAACTCGGGATGAGGGAACCCCCTCGCCGCCGCCGAACCAGTACTAATTTACCTTTGTCCATTTATTTCAGATGAAAGTGAGGTAGCATCAATTCTTGAAGATTTAGATATTTCAGAAATAAATGACAAAGTCGAACAAGATGAAGGTATATATGAATATATCATATATACGTATAGAATTACAGATAGAATCATAAAAGTGTTTGTCTTGTTAGATGCTCCACTATTGGTTATTAATTTATTATGTTGCAGTGGCTATAGCAGCGCTACAGGGGATGGCAATGTCATGGATGTGGAAGAAAATTAGAACTCATTCTGATTGTCATGATGCTTTGAAATGTGTTTGATTTTGTGAGCTGAAGTGCAAGTGCTTAGCACTTAATCATGTCTTACATAATATGTAATGAGAGACGGTCATATCTGGTGCCATACTTTTTTTTTCACTTGTTTGCTTTTTATCTACTACCCTGCTTCTTTTTCACTTGCAGCTTGCCTAGATAATGTTGGATCTTAATGACAGTGCATAAGATACACGCAAAACAAGTTGTCTTTGATCCATCACAACATTGTTGTTTCTGTTTTCGTTACTCGTTAGTTATGAAATTTAATTGGTGTCATGAGCAATTAATCATATTGTACATGCAAGATCATGAGCACTTTGTTTCAGGTTGGGAAGCAGCAAGCTGTCAACTGGTGATTCTCTAGATATTTCACCTCAGGATTTAATCTTTGTAATCTTGATGCAGGCCATCGCCTGTAACTACGGCATCAGGATGTCCTGAACTCTGTTCTATTCTCAAATGAAAAGGTTTCTACGGTTTTTGTGCTAACTCTAATGACTGAATTGTTATGTGCAGACTGCTCTGATGCAAGCTTGTCTATATTGTCAATTGGTCATTGGAAAGTTGTGCAGATTCTAGTTCTTTCTAAAGCTAATGTTAGTGAATATCAACTAATTTATTTTGGGGTTAAGCTACACTGTAATGTATACTGATGTAAGTGATCTGTTTCTTTAGTTTTCTAGGTTCACAAAGTCACATTGTGCGTATTGCAATGGCATGAGTTAGCAAATAAGAAGTATATGACGTTTCAATGCATGACAATGAAGATACATGATGGATGGTAAGGGGGAGGTTTTGATGATAAAGATGAGCTTTTCATACATGGACTGGAAAACAATTGAACATTATGAGCCTTGAAATTTCCTCTGGATTAATTTTAGGAGTTGTGATTTTCTGATTGCTTTTGGGCTAAGCAAAGTACTAATTATGTATAAGGCAGATGTTCCATATTCTTAGATTTTGTTTGGAATTCTGTAGAAGCACTTGGTTCAACAATCGAAGCACTTGGTTCAATAGAAACTCATGTAGAGTAAGCTACGTACCCCTTCCCCTTCAACAATTTAAGCCCCTAAAAGGTTTGCAGATTATGTTTATTTGTCTGGACTAGTGCATCGTGTCAAACTTTAGTAACCCAGTGTGTGCCATGAGCTTTGTGAAAAAGATGTATGCTAAGTTATTACAAACTGATCACTGAGGACCTGTGTATTACATAACTTGGGCTACAGTTGTTGTTTGTTTATATATTTTCACTAGATCTAAGTATTAGCTAATCAATAAATAGCTTTACTATTTTAATTGGGTATCTATCATACCTTTCTGATTGATTTTTTTGTTGTTGCCTTAGCTATTTTTTATTCTTTTTTGTCTAACCATTGGATGGAATTTCTTTTATTATGAGCTGTTCATATTTTTCATATGCTATTTACTAATAATGATTTTGGTAGTACAGATGAAGACTGGATGTGTGTTGCACTTGTATTATGTTTAAACATTAGTGTTGATCCTCCACATGTAATTAAAATTTCCCCTTGCGCAAGAATGGAGTGCTGGCACTACTACAGAAAAGGTCATCACAGACGGTTCGAAATCGTCATCACAGACGGTTTTGTGAACCGTCTTTATTTATAGGTCAGTGATAATCGAAGGTCATCACAGACGGTTTTTGAACCGTCTGTGATTATCAGATATCACAGACGGTTTTGAGTTAAAAACCGTCTGTGATAGCTGATAATCACAGACGATTTGGAGTTAAAAACCGTCTGTGATAGCTGATAATCACAGACGGTTTTTGAGTCAAAAACCGTCTGTGATTATCAGCTATCACGGACGGTTTTTAACTCCAAACCGTCTGTAATTATCAGCTATCACAGACGGTTTTTGAGTCAAAACCGTCTGTGATTATCAGCTATCACAGACGGTTTTTAACTCAAAACCGTCTGTGATATTCCCTTCAACCCCTAAATATATTTCTGTTTATTGGCTAGCCTCAGGAAATGCTAGCCATGCCCTCTGAAACAAGCAGATAATCACAGATATAAAACATATACAATTCACACATCTCATTTCATTTCAGATACATTTCACATCTCAATTCATTTCACAGACATAAAACATCCAATTGACAACGCATTTCATTTCACAAACATAAAGCATCCATTTCGCAAATCAATTCATTGAATTGAAATAAAATATCTATTAACAAATACACAATTGTAAAAGATCTACATTGTATTTGCACTTAGAATTACAATAAAAAATCATTCTGGGCAGTGGAACTCTCCATCTGATCTTACGACTTTTGTCCACAAAAACCAAATGAGCTCTCCTCAAATTTTTGCAAAATCCGGCTGTTTCAATGCAGATGTAGAGATGGACGCAGCCTGTCGATAGGAATATGAACGCGCGCATATATAAAACTTGACATGTATGAAATAAATGTGGGAAGATTGACAAACCTTAGAATTAGTGATCTTGGTGGAATCGAGGAGTAGTCTCATATGGTGGCACACGTAGTATCCACACATGTTGCCCGGCTGCAGCTGGTGGCACTGCAAAAAATATAATGTGTTAAATCAAGTGGCATTACTACTATGTGTTGTATATGATTAATTAATGTGTAGCTAGCGAATACCCGAAACTTGCGATCATGTTTCAAGGCCTTGGCCCCTGTCGTCGAGTCACATGTTTGTTGAACGTATGTGGCGAACGACCTTCGTTATTCGAAAAAGTTAGATTAGTTATTCGGAAGGAAAGAAAGAGTACAATGTACAATGTACGTACCTATCGAGTATTTGGGCGATAGCTGTGTACTTGGATTTGTTCTTACTTAGAGAATCAAGGTATATAGCCTTGTTCCATTTTGGTATAATTGCAATTAAAATCCAATGGAATTTCTCATTGTATGGCATAAGAACAAATTCCTTATCTTGGTGAGCCAGCAGTGCTTTTGTAATATAGTCCTCGACGAAGGATGCATTCTCGATGATGGTATCAATGGCGACCAAGCGTGGGTCCAGGAAACCAATTCGTGATTTCGATGATCTAGCTTCGGTCAGCATGAATCTATATATAACATAGGAAAGCAACAAATTGTGACATATATCGGTATTACGTGAACAGAGACTGTGATTGTACAGACTTACAGCGTCCAGCATCGAACGAGTGAGGCGTCGAGAGCGTTGAGCGTGAAAAGTTCAAATATATCGTCCAAGGTCACCGCGAAGACACAGTCCTGAGCTTCGTGCAAGAAATGTTCCAGCTTGAATTTGACAGTGATACCTGAGCGCCGTTCTGCCTCTGGCTTATTGGACTGTTCCATATACCAAAGGTGGAATCTTTGGCAACCAAATCCTAGTTTTTGGAGCTCTTCCTGGACTACCATCGGCTCAGCTAGCACGAATTTGCGGGCCAATGGCATGGACATGATATCGTCATCATCCTTCGTCTTTGATTTGCCCTGGCCACTGCCTCGATTGTCGGTCGACTTTATGCTAGTCAACTGTAATGGTATAGACGGTGCAAGTTGCTCTGGCGAGAATAGCACCCGTGGAGATAGCACCGGTGCAGGTAGCAGTGGTTCGCACTACCTGTGTGGAGATGGCACCAGTGCAAGTTGCTGTGGTTCGCACTGCACTTCTGGTCCTGCCACCGGTGAAGAAGCCTCCAGGGAGATGTCGGTTTTGGGCCACTGGATGAATGTTCCAATGGCCTGTCCTAGATTCACGATCTCGTCGTTGGGGGGCTTCGGTAGCGGGACCACCTCAGAATTGGCATACACACCATCCACATTAACTTTTGCGAAGCCTGGCGCTAAAGCTTGACCGTGCACCATGGCCCCGATACCAGACGAATATGCTTGGCCCCAAGCAGCGTACAAGGGAATGGAGCCATATCTCACTTGGAGCCTGCACGTCGTAGGCTCCTACATAACGATACAAAATTAGCTACTCGAATAGGCCTACCAATGGAGCAAGCATTCGAGAGGTAATAATTATTACCAGGATGTCGTCCACAGGAAATTTGGACTGGGTTTGCGTCGGATTGGACGCGCAGCTACTCGGACGGTTGTGCGGGCTAGCTAGCACAGGAGCGGCGGTGGCGGCCTGCTGACTTTCTGTCTGTTTCCGCACCTCATCTCTGATTACATCAGCCATCTGAGCTAATAGCTCCTCTCTAAGAGATTCCTTGATCTCTTCTCGTAGCTGTGCGTTACGCTCGGCTTTGTTTATCTTCCTGCGCCGATACATGTCGGAGTCATCTTGGAAACCATGTTTCCAAGGAACGTAAAACCCAAGGCCTCTCGTACGGCCCGGGTGCTCCTTGTTTCCCAGGGCCACGGAGAGCATATCATTCTCCCTTGTTCCCTGGAATGATCCTAGGGTAGATTGAAAACTCAGCTTTTCCTGCAAGAGCACGACATGTCATTTCAATTCGTACGAAGTTGTGGAGTAATTACAAGCTACGTAGTTCGATCGATATCTTACTAGGCGCTCGGTCACTTGCTGGTCTGCAGGGTTTCGAAAGGTGACGTCCCCTGATGTCATTGTAGATGACCTTGCTCTAATCCAATTTCGAGCGCGGTCATCCGGGATATTGGAAAACGGTGGGGCGATGTCCTGTGCAGCTGCCAGCTCATCCTCCTTCCTCCACTGCGAGATTTTACCCGCATACCCAGCTGTGCCAAGTCTGTGAGGGTGTGTAGTTTTTGCCTGGAGGGCCTTGTGCGCCACACTTGTACTTTTGAAATTTTCGGTCGTTTTCATCGCCTTGAACTCTTCCCATTGTGGTTCCAGGAATGGGTATTTATGAACAGGCGTTTCGTCCGTCTCCACGTATTTCCTGACAAGCGTGCTCTTGAAGTTCTTCCATGCTTTGCACGCCGCTTTGTAGGTTTGTTGTTGCACAGCGTCCAGGTGTTCTTCTGGGAACTCGAACGATGCCAAAATTTCGGTCCACAGCTCACGTTTCCGAGTGTCAGGCACGTTCTTCCACGAATTGTATGTGATCTCAATTCGTTCTCGTGCAACTACTCCGACCATGGTTCGGAATGCGTTTACTGCTTTTTGAGGAAGGATAGGGACCCCAGATGCATTCACCGCTGTGATGATCTGTCGGCCCTCAGGCTTCTTTAATAGCCCTCTTCCTTGGCGTCTTGATGTTGGAGCGGACGCCTCCGGCGATGATGTTGAAGAATGCGCGGGTGACATGTTGCTCATTTTGTGGGTCTATTAAGATAAGATGAGAAAGTAATCATATTGAATTGCAAGACAAGAGAGGAGTAGAGGGGAGGGGGTGATATGGACATAGAGAGGGGGTGATGTGCCTATCTTACCAATGTATCAAGTCCTTCTTTTTCCCGCAAAATTCAAGTCAATTTTATTACAAAAGTGCAAAAAAAGACATTCCAGATTCTTCGGTGAGCAGCCGACATAGCCGACTTCTTCGGTGAGCGACTATCCATCTGCTTCTTCCCACTCCTTTTCTTCATCTCTGGTCTCCGGATCACGTACGCCAGTAGCGATGATTCATCTAACTGAATCATCGCTACTGGCGTACGTGATCCAGAGATTAGAGATGAAGAGAAGGAGTGGGAAGAAGCAGATGGATAGTCACTCACCGAAGAAGTCGGCTATATCGGCTGCTCACCGAAGAATCTGGGATTTTTTTTGAACTTCTGTACTAAAATTTCCTTGAATTTTGTAATACTATTACTACAAGGTCTCTAAACAAAGTGCCTATCCTAGCACCTACTTTAGTTGCTAATACTATAAACCAAATAGCAAAGTCCCTAAACAAAGGTCTATGAAGCAAATGACACAAACTAGTGTATCCGGTTCATTGAACGGGAACACTATAGTATGTCACTTGCTTCATTTGCTGTTTTTTGTCTAGATACATGGAGCATTTGGGTGGAAAGATCAACTGTTTCGTCCGGCGCATGACTGCCAATTCGAAGCATAGCATAGCATCCGAGGCACATCCGAGGCCTGCTGCTGTGTCTTGAGGAATGCCAAGAGCTGGTATTCAGATGAGTTATGAGAATAAGATTCATAATTTATAGTTTGAGGAATGCCACATCTGAACACCAGCTCTTGGCATTCTTCAAGACACAGCTGCAGGCCTCGGATGTGCCTCGGATGCTATGCTATGCTTCAAATTGGCAGTCATGAGCCTGATGACACAATGTATTTCTTTCCACCCAAATGGTCAATGTATCTTTTGCAATAATCGCAAGATTTCTTTATCCGGATACACTAGAATGTGTTACTTGCTTCATGCCCTTTGATCATATACTCTTCCTTGATTGGTTAATTTGTGCTCTCAAATTGTAGGGTTGCACATGATAAGATGAGGAAGCAAGAAAAGTGATACATGATGCTCAATGTTAGGAAGAGAGGAGAGGAGTAGAGGGAAGGGGGAGAAGGGAGGGGGTGATGTGGACAGAGAGGGGTTATGTGCCTATACTATATACTATATACTATATACTATATACTATATACTAATACAACAAGCAATGTAATATGTACCAATGTAAACTAAGCAACTGCAGTAAACAATGTACCAATGTAGTATGTACCAAATAGCAAACTAATTAAGCTACTGCAGTAAACAATGTACCAATGTAATATGTACCAAATAGCAAACTAATTAAGCTACTGCAGTAAACAATGTACCAATGTAATATGTACCAAGCATCAAGCATCAACCCTAAACACTAACAGTAAGCATGAAGCATTAACCTTAAATATGTACTAAGCAACTAACCATAACAGTATGAAGCATCAAGCATCAACCCTAAACACTAACAGTAAGCATGAAGCATCAACCCTAAATATGTACTAAGCAACTAACCATAACAGTATGAAGCATCAAGCATCAACCCTAAACACTAACAG
>CM029638.1:38845840-38915840 GCA_017311315.1 Dendrocalamus latiflorus
TTGCCAGCACTCTTCAATGCAATCAAAGCGGTTAATCCAGGCATGCATTACGAGTATGTCCCGAAACCAAACGAATGGACTCAAGATGGGATGCAGATATTCTTCCGTGCTTTCTGGTGCTTTGCTCAGTCCATCGAGGCCTTTCGGCATTGTCGTCCCGTCTTCTCCATTGACGGTACGTTTCTTCTTGGCAAGTACCAGGGCACCACGTGTACGTTGAGGAGTGGGGACACTTTCAGGACCACGTGGACAACAACGACGAGCCGCACAGCAACGAGCACTTCCGGCGGTACCAAGTTTGGTACCAGCGTGCGACGCGGTCCAAGCTAAAGGGACAATGGACTCAAGATGACTATGCCGACATTGAGTCCTCCGACGACGAAGACACGCCCTACCACCAGTCTACTCGACTTGGGACGCAAGTGGAGATATCACCAGTCCTGGACCGTGTGGTAATGTTCAATCTCATTGCTTATTTTCCAATAGACATAAATACCACTACATATAGCAAATTATCCATTCTTTTGCTTGTTTGCAGGGCAACACTCTGAAGAAGTCCGTACAGGACATAGAGCGTTTCTCCACGACAGTCAGCGACGTCAGGACGCGTAGCTTCCTAGAGGTAAGCTTCGACAAAGCCACTCACAAAATTAGTACCTAATATCTTCGTATCTTGTTGGTTAACAAAATGTTGGATGACAGAGGCTAGCAGGTCGGCTACGTCGTGCGGCTGGTCGTTGTGGTTGCAGCACAGGCGCGGCGAGGGACGTAGACGTGCCTTCGACACAACTTGCAGACCCGACGCGGCTAGGGTCGTACATGGGGCAGAGCTCGTCCCCCACGAGGAGCGACACATTCCCTGACGAGGGCGGTGAGGACGAGGACGAGGTGGAGCAGCAGACTTACGATGAGATAGGCCCATCTCAGCTCGTAGACGCTCCTTCGACTCAGCCTTCACAGCCTCTACCACGCAGACGCCGCCGCGAGCCTAGCCGTTACACTCCAGGCACCGACGCCCTTGGTAAGGGTAAGGGTAAGGCTAGGAGGCAGTGATACTTATGTGTAGGTTTGTGGTTGGGCTTAAAAGTCGTTGTATATATGTTGTAATGAGCTAGGAGTCACTTGGTAAGTGGTTGGACTGAGATGTGTTTGTAATGAGCTACTTGTTGTATATATGTGTATATGTTATATTCATGTGATATTTGTGTTCGAATCCGTAGTCTGTACTTTGTGGTTCTATAATTCCTGCAATGAATTTATGTTTCCTGCAAACGACTGCAAAGGCTACGAACTATGAATTTATTACGAGACTACAGGCTCTGAAAAGCCTACATAGGAACATTTATTGCTAAACTGGAATCCTGAAAAAGCCTACGAGTTGTTTCCTGCAAACGACTGAAAAAGCTACGAACTATGAATTTATTACGAGACTACAGGCTCTGAAAAGCCTACATAGGAACATTTATTGTTAAACTGGAATCCTGAAAAAGCGAAAAGATTCGTACGACCTCCTCTCCATGGACTATGCCCACTGCACCAGATAACCTGCCTACATAAAGCCCTCCTATGTCTTTCATACCACATCTTCTCCTCAAGCCATCACAATACTACTACACAACAATGTCTTCCTGGAGGTCCGACCCATTTGGAGTGCCGGAGTGGGATGAGCGCCCGAAGTGCCATTGCGGCTTTAGGATGATGTTGGGAGTCTGGACGGATCGAGTACAACGAGCCAAATACGGCCGTAGGTTCTTCAAGTGTCCAGACCTGGATGACGACTTCGTGGTAACGACGACAACTAAATCATTTGTTTCTCGTTATCGTTTTTCAACTTGATCCATGACATCTACCACGCCACACATAGGCTTGCACGTTCATCGAATGGGTGGATCGGGTGTCGCCGGCATGGCCAGATAACGGGGCAGTGGAGGTGGAAAACAAAGGACAATACTTTGTCCAGATGACTCAGACCCGCGAGGTGGAACGACAGATGCGGCTTGAGCAAGAGCGCCGCGTGAGGGTGGACCAAATCCGTCTGAAGGGCAAGGAGGATGAGCTGCAAAGGAGGCGGGAGCAGTTAAGTCTGCGTGAAGCAGCCATCAAGCGTCAGGAGGAAGAGCTTCAAGCTCGTGAGGCAGCTCTCAAGACCAAGAGTGACAGGAAGAATGATGCAGCGGAGCCATCCTCAGGGCCCAATACAAAGGGGAAACAACCACGCTACCAGTAGACAAAATGTAATAGACCCACGCTATTTACGGTCTATGTAATCCTATTATTATGCACTGTATTGTGTTTGCCTAGCTGTATCGACTGCACTTGAGACTACCGGTATGACGGTATTGCGTATCGGTGCTTCACAAAATTACAATTTAATAGAGTGCATAATGTTGCCCACCCATGCTTGCTCCAAAGAATGTCTGCATAATGGATTAGTTTGCATATAGAAAAGAACAGGGAAATCATGCCTACTCAGTTCAAAATTGTAAATCATTACATGGAAAATTCACATTTTCAAGCACATAAATGTCTGCAAAAGAACAACAAGACATTAAACTATATCCTCAACTTCGCAGATTATACCATGTGATTTGAGATAGCAACATAATTACTTATGGGCAATATAATGGAAAAGTCTAAGCACATAGGTTCTTACCTTGCCCCATTTTAGCTCTTTTGAATTCTATGAATAAGCAACACCTTTTTTTGGCATCTCTAACAATTAGTGTTTGACCATCGGAGTTCCCTGCTTAGGAAAAATGTTACAAACATTATTACCATACTAGCACCCGAAATTTTCAGATTGAACATGACATCATCAAAAAATGTAGCAGAAAACAAAAATTGTGTTTCACACAGTTCATCAATTTTCTGAATGTTTCCAAAAGCTACGGATTATTTTGAAGGCGCCGAGCTGGAGCGCCACCGGTCACGGCGGCTTTTCTGAATTTTCACAGCTCGGCGCCACGACCCACGGCGCCGAGGTGCCTGCCACGTCGGCGCCACGCAGGCCACCACGCTGGTGCGGGCCTGCGACCTCGGCGTCGTGGGCCACGGCGCCGAGACGTGTTACCTCGGTGCCGTGGGTCACGGCGCCGACCCCCTGGGTCCAAAAACGGAATTAAAACTACGAGGGGTCTAAATGTGAATATTTTTCAAAAAAAGGGCTAAAATAGAAAAAATTCGGGCAGCAGGGACTGCTCTTGCACGGGTTACGCTTACGCCAACTTGAGCAGTTCTGGCGCTAGGGAGCTTATCGACGCGTCGAATATCGGCAACGATGGCGAGACCCTGTACCTCCGGCTTGCCGACTCTCCTGGTATGCGCCGTTCCTCCCTTTTTGTCTGCAGTGAAAACGACTTAGAGAAGCTATTTTTAAAAACCGAGATGTCCAAATCAATTTTCGGCTTCTTCAAATAGAAATAAAAAACCGAAGGATATTTAAACATCCCTCGGATCCCGGCCGCCCTACTCGGCGAACTCATCAGCCGTTCCCCACTCACCGCGGCTCCCTTGCAGGCAGCAATGAGATCGAGGAGAGCGTTCCAAGGCGTCCCAGCCGCAGTCCGTGTCAGAGCAAGTACAATAGTATAACCAACTAGTGGCTATAACACTTGTCCATTTCATGTATAGTCTTCAAAAAAATAGTTCATATAATAAGGTAGCTATTACAATAACTATTTGGCCCCACGTGTAAGAGAGTGAAATGCATATTTTTACGTGCTATAGCTAGCTGTAATTTAGTAGCCAGCTTCGTTCTCTCTCTGCCACGTAAGATTTTGTTGATATTATATTTGCTATAGCCTGCTGACTAAGCCTTACTGATATTATTGATATTATTGTACCTGCTCTCACCACGCGGTTTACGTTTCTCGGAAGTCGCGCGGGACATCTGACGCCGCGCTCTCTGCCACGACAAGCTAACATACGCGTGTCGTGAGGTTTAACTTTCGCCATCTCTCTGCAGAGTCCCAAAGTCCAATCTGTTTTTGTAACAGTTTTTCTTTGCGCGTGCAGCACCGTTGGAGACTTTGGAGTATCATTGAAGAGCGTCTGCTCTTGTGCTGTGGTCTAGGTCCTCGCTGTCTTGATCAGTAATAACTCCAAATCAGGACTTTGCCGTCCAGTATTTCTACCATTCAGAAGTCATGATAGACATTTCGAATGGATGGCCTGAAATTCCCGATAATATGCTCTTGTGCTGTGGTCTTGGTCCTCGCTGCTGTCTTGATCCGTAATAACTCTAAATCAGGACTTTGACGTCCAGAAGAACCATGCACCTCGGTTAGTTGTCTATATCGGTGTGCTATTTTCTTCACTTGTCAGTTGTCACAGCCGATCGAGAAAAGAAGGCCTGACGAATATGGCTTACCTTCCCGTTTTCATCATCTTGCTCTTGATTTCTTGCTGCAAATCCGATGACCAGCTGACACATGAAAAGCAACTCTCCCCCGGCGAAACGCTCATCTCCAAGGGCGGTATCTTTGTTCTCGGCTTCTTCTCCCCGACCAGCTCCAACAGGAGTTTATACCTTGGCATATGGTACCACAGCATCCCGGAACGCACCGTCGTGTGGATCGCCAACCGCGACAACCCAATCATCACCCCTTCATCCACGAAGCTCGTCATCACCAACAGTTCTGACCTGGTGTTGTCGGACTCCCAAGGCCGCACGCTTTGGGCGACAATGAACAATATCACCGCTGGAGGCGTCGGAGCTTCCGCGGTGCTGCTCAACACGGGGAACTTGGTCCTCCAGTTGCCAAACGGCACAAACATATGGCAGAGCTTTGATCACCCGACCGACACCATCCTCCCGGGCATGAGGTTCTTGCTGAGCTACAAGGCCCGCGTCGTCGGGCGCCTCGTTGCTTGGAAGGGCCCTAATGAGCCATCCACTGGAGACTTTTCTTACAGTCTTGACCCCAGCTCGAACCTTCAGGTCTTCATTTGGCACGGGACCAGGCCATACTACCGCACCGGAGTGTGGAACGGTGTGTCGGTGTCCGGCGGCATATACACCGGCTCCATCATGTACGTAACGGTCGCCTACATGAGGGATGAGTTCTACTTTATGTACACAGTCTCTGCCGGCTCACCATTCACGATTATCAAGCTTGACTACACGGGCAAGATGAGGTCTCTGAGCTGGAGCAACCAATCGTCGTCGTGGACAGTCTTCTCTGAGCGCCCGCCCGCTGCCAGCTGCGAGCTCTACGCCTCGTGTGGCCCGTTCGGCTACTGCGACTTCACGGCGGCCGTCCCCATGTGCCAGTGCCTTGACGGGTTCGAGCCCGACTTTCCGAGAGGATGTCGAAGAACCGAAGCCCTGAAATGTGGCAAGGAAAATCATTTCGTGCCCATGGCTGGGATGAAGGTTCCCGACAAGTTCTTGCATGTCAAGAATAGAAGCTTCGACCAGTGTGCAGCCGAGTGCAGCAGAGACTGCTCTTGCACGGGTTACGCTTACGCCAACTTGAGCAGTTCTGGCGCTATGGCCGACCCGTCAAGGTGCTTGGTTTGGACTGGGGAGCTTATCGACGCGTCGAAGATCGGCAACGCTGGCGAGACCCTGTACCTCCGGCTTGCCGACTCTCCTGGTAAGCACCGTTTCTCCCTTTTTTTTTCTGCAGTGACATTAGTGTCCTTAATGTGCGCCGTGTGTGTAGTAGTCATAACGGAGTTTTCCACGTAAATATCCTGCGTCAAATTAACACCAACATTTATACAGGGGACCGTCTAGACATAGCAATTCGTATGAACTTGTCAATATAGCATTTCTTCTAGTAAGGAACTACTTGTCCTGTTGCCATTATATAATACCCAAATCCAGTTACTTTGGTGTTTGTAGAATCAGTAAAACTGCAAAAGTACTATGCACGAGCGTAATGCAACATCAAATCTCGGTTCGCACTTGCAAATAATGCTTCATGATGTAAATTCTGATGGGATGCATTTTTGCAGTTCAAAAAAACAGCAATTTGGTAAAGCTTGTACTCCCGGTTATAGCATGTCTGATGATACCCACATGCATAAGCCTTGTCTGGATATGCAAATACAGAGGTACAAGCCCAAAAGCCCTTTTTCAAAATGCAACGCTTTTGTGTAAGCGTTAAGAAAAAAGAATTGATGCAACGTTACAGTGTAAATCTTAAGAAAAAATAATTGATGCTACTACCATCAGGCAAATGGCCAAAGAAGGCAACCCAGAAGAGACTGATGCTAGGATACTTGAGTGCTCCCAATGAACTCGGAGGCGACAATGTTGAATTTCCCTTTGTTAGCTTTGAAGACATTGTTGTTGCAACGGATAATTTCTCCGACTCCAACCAACTTGGAAGGGGAGGTTTTGGCAAAGTTTACAAGGTAACAAAAGGTTTTAGGTCAAGTTGTCAATGATTACAGTAGCAGACGTTTTAAACAAAAAGAGATAATTCTATTAGTGGAAAAATCTATGCTTTCATGATTTTCCAATTTAGATTGATACAATCATGTAGGGTACACTGGAAGGTGGAAAGGAAGTTGCTGTCAAAAGGCTTAGTAAAGGTTCTGAGCAAGGTATAGAGGAGTTCAGAAATGAAGTAATTCTAATTGCCAAATTGCAGCACAAAAACCTAGTTAGACTTCTTGGTTGCTGCATTCATGAAGACGAGAAGTTACTCATCTATGAATACTTACCTAACAAAAGCTTGGACGCCTTCCTTTTTGGTATGTTCTGATTTCTGATCACTTATGGCCAAAAGTTCTTAGATTGACCAAAGAATATTCAGGATAGTAAAGATATGCTTCATTTCATACTGATCTTGGAAGGCGCTACAAGAAAATCGGAGCTAAATTGGCCGACACGGTTCAAAATAATTAAAGGGGTAGCAAGAGGGCTTCTTTATCTACACCAAGATTCAAGATTAACGATAATTCATAGAGACCTCAAAGCAAGCAACATCTTGTTGGACACAGAAATGACTCCCAAAATATCAGATTTCGGTATGGCAAGAATCTTTGGTGGAAACCAGCAACTAGCAAACACTACCAGGGTTGTTGGGACATAGTAAGTAATTCATGTACTAGCCAACTCTAATTACTCTAGTTTTTATGGTCTAGTTTAATTCATGTGCATTCCTTGCTGTTGAAATGATTTAAACAGTGGTTACATGTCGCCTGAATATGTGATGGGAGGTGCCTTCTCTGTCAAATCGGACACCTATAGCTTTGGTGTTCTTCTCTTGGAGATTGCAAGTGGCTTGAAGATCAGCTCACCGCAACTCATAATGAACTTTCCCAGCCTTACAGCCACTGGCGTAGCTAAAGGGTGGTCCGCGTGGTCCGCGGACCACCATGCGCTCAGCCCATGCAAGGTCCATAGATATAGGAAAATTCGGATCCTCAGCAGCCAAACATCGAATACGTGGGAGCGTCCGCGGCCTTTCGCGAATACACATTGTGCGACCCTTCGTATTTCTCTGTGCGGCCGGCCTGCGCCCCTTCGTATCCCTTGCTGTGTTGTGCTTCATAGAATACGAATACGATTATACGAACGATAGCGGCGGCGGCGGGCCGGCGGCGGACGACGAGCAGCAGCATACGTGAGTCCTCTGCAGGTACGTCTCAAAAGTCAAAATATTCATCCAATTAGCCTGCTCGTTTAGTCATGTTTCCTTTTTTTCTCCCAATCTCTCCCTAGAGCTAGAGACTAAGCAAATAAGCCCTAACTCGAGCAGAACGCATCAACTATTGCTGGTGGCCACCAGCCGGTGATCAGCGACAGCGATCCACCATCAGGCATCAGACGTTCACAGGCCGCAAGTCACAAGGTACACAAAACATTATTTTATTCTGTCATTAGATTATATTATTGGAATGCACGGTCGCATTGGACTATTTAATTTTAATTGTAGGATAGGATTTTTTTCTGTGTCAATTGATTATTGGAATGGTAAATTGAAACAATATTAAATTTATAGCGGTTAAAAAAAATTTAAACAATGGACCACCATAGTTACAAATCCTGGCTACGCCACTGCTTACAGCTTATGTAAGTATTGTGGAATGCTCAACATTTCAACAGCCCAAATAAAATATAGTAATTTGATCATTACTTGATTCTATTGGCTTAGGCGTGGGGATTATGGAAAGATGGAAAAACAACAGAATTGGTGGACTCTTCAGTTGCTGAGAGCTGTCCGCTTCATGAAGTTCTACGGTGTATTCACGTGGGACTGTTGTGTGTTCAAGACCGTCCAAATGATAGGCCACTTATGTCATCTGTTGTATTTATGTTAGAGAACGAAAGCGCACACCTTCCAGCACCGAAGCGGCCTGTATATTTTGCTCTACGTGATAGTGAAACCGAAGAAACAAGGGAAAACATGGAAAATTCGGTGAATGCAATGAGTATCACAACACTAGAGGGGCGCTAGATTTTTAAGGTCAACTTTTGCTGTATGCGAATTTCAGTATATCACTACTAGAAAACTGATCATCCCTCACGGTTCAAAACCGTCAGAAAAATACAAAAAACCGTCAGGTTAAATATCCCTGACGGGTTCCCGTCAGGCAAAACCCCTCAGGGCTGGCTGGTCAGGAAAAATAAATTTGGCTGACGGGAACCCGTCAGGGATATATAACCTGACGGTTTTACCCGTGAGGAAAATAATTTAACCTGACGGTACAATTCCCGTGAGGAAAAATAAATTTTGCTCACGGGCAAAATGTTACCCGTGAGAAAAATACATTTTACTCACGGGCGAAATGTTACCCGTGAGGAAAATTCATTTTACTAACAGGTACGGTCACCGTCAGGAAAATTAATCAGACCCGGGAAAAAAAATTCCTAACGGTTTGACCGTCAGGAAAATGTATTTCATTGACGGTTTGAACCGTGAGCAAAATTGATTTCGTATAGCAAAATTTTTTTATTCTAGTTATAACATATTTTTTCAGCCGTAATGAATTAGCATTTACAAGATAATCATTAATAACTTACAAGATAAGCATTGATATCTAAATATTACACATCCGTGCATCATATAATCAAATTAATCACAACACCATCCTTGCATCAATCAAGAAACATAATTGAACAAACATATAAAAAGTTCGGTTTTCATAAATAATCCATAAATTAATTCATACACACAAGCATCCAATTCATAAACTTCACCTCCAGATTGGTTTATCCATCCAAAAGACATCTAAAATCAAGTACCACATACAAAAGTCTCTATTTCCATTACATTCAAGTTCAACTGGTCAAAAGAACTATAAGAAATCAATGAAAATCACATAGCAGCATGGTTGTTGTCGCCATCAATGTCGCCACTGCAGTTGTCCCTGTCGTTTCTATCAACGTTACCATCGACAGCACCGTCATCCGGTTGTGAGCCCATATTTGCCAAGAAGTTTCAACATTGCTAGAACAAATAATTTGAGAATATTAATATGCAAGCAATACTAGGTTGGCAGTAATATGCAAGGTCTATATACTCATATGATTCAATTTTGATATCTTATACTAGTACTCACTGATATTTCAATTTCCACAACACAAAATAATACAAGATAGCAGCAGATTGCAGCAGCAGCAAACAGCAGCCAATTGCAGCAGCAGCACACAGCAGCAGAACCATTCAGATTCTGCTGTATTCCAATCTTACACTTGTTCCTAGGATCCTATCCAAAAATGCCATAGCCACGAAGCCCTTACACGAACACATGGACATATGAGCTAACGTTTTGAGAAGACAGCGCTAATTAACTAGCTAGAAGAGCAGCATCCAAATTAAGAACAAATGAAAAAAGCAGTACTATTTAGTATCATGGTATGAAAGAAAATTACCTTTGACAATGACTTGCAAAGAGAGTAAAACTTGGCCTTGTCAGCAGGAGAGATTAACGCAATACTGCAGCCAGCCAATGATTTACGTGCTGTCCTTCCACTTCTGTGGATATAAACCTAAGGGGCAGACAAGAATATGAAAAACTCTAGTTAGTGAGCTTGGTCTCATAACACATATATCTAGGACAAGTGTAGGTTCAAGAAATAAACACAAAGAATAACTAAATGTTTTCTCTTACAAAAGATAAAGCTAGATAAGAATAGCATGGAAAGTAGTTAACTATGTTTCCACAGGAACAAGACATAGATAGAGGTCAATGTAAAATATGCAAAAATGCAAGTATCTATAGTGTAAAATGTATATTGTAATTGCCTCATAAAAGGTAAATTGTAGAAGAACTGAAGAACAAAAGTAAAGAATTCCATGATATAACATGCACAGAGCCATAGACAACACGGTCAAATATGCAGAAAATGGAGTCATGATATAACATGGTCAACTTGCAAGTTGTAGTGAACTGTATAGTTGCAGTGTAAAAATATCATTATCTTCTGAGCCATGAAATCAATACTCTTACCATACTAAAGCTATTGGAACTTCTAGATCAAATTATGCAAGCTCACTGAAGTTACTTAAATACTGACGTATTTCTAAGCAAATATATGCATTGCCATTTGAGTGAAAAAAAATCCCATCACCCTCTTTCTTATACACACACATGGTTACTTGTCGAGACAACACCCTATGGTTGATATGGTATACTCGTTAGGACCACACATGGTTTGGATTTTTTTTTGGACAAGACACTCAAAAGACAATACAGGGAAAGGGCTATACAGAGTTGAATACAAAGAAGTCCAGATAACTCACATCGCAAGAAGGGAAGAGCATTTGTTTGAAGGAGTCGGCTATGGTGGATGCCAAGTTTGTTGTGCGGATGCTCTCAGTGGGCTCCGCATCGTGTGGAGCAGGAGGCTCAGGCTTCGTTAGGAGATCATCCGGCTGGAAAGGAATAGGGCTGAAGACCATTCCCTGAAATATTGACATTGTGCGTGGATGAAGAACGCACGGTAGTAGCAAATTAGAGAGAGGGTTTTCTCCAGTGCTGAAGTGCATGTGTTGTAAAAAGATGAAATTTGGTAAGGGAGGGGAAGATGAACTGACGAGGACATCACCGTAGGCCTCCTTGGTGCGATCGTCCGATAGGGCATCCGCCGCAACTGCAACGCAGAGGCAAAGGCAAAATGACAAATAATCTAATCACTGCCCCTACCGAGTCATCCAATACATTCAGACATTCAATCAACAAATAGCAACTAAATAGCAGTATAGCACTAGCAGTACGCAGTAGCAGCAGAGCACATACGCAGTAGCAGCAGAGCAGCCGGCGACGGCCGAGGTGCCAGGCGGAGGCGGCAGGCGGAGGCGACGGTCGGAGGCGGCGGCCGGCGGGTGTTGAGGCGACGGATGGAGTCGACAGGCGGAGGCGGCCGGCGGGTGTTGCGTCGACGGATGGAGTCGACGGTCGGAGGCGACGGCCGGATGCGACGGTCGGAGGCGACGTGCGCGGCGACGGGCGAGGGGATGCGGCGGAGGAGGCGGGCGCGCGAGGGGATGCGGCGGAGGAGGCGGACGAGGGGTTGGGGCGGAGGAGGCGGGCGCGCGAGGGGATGCAGCGGAGGAGGCGGGCGAGGGGTTGGGGCGAAGGAGGCGGGCGCGCGAGGGGATGGGGCGGAGGAGGCGGGCGAGGGGATGGGGAGGAGGAGGCGGGCGCGCGAGGGGGTGCGGCGGAGGAGGCGGGCGCGCGAGGGGATGCGGCAGAGGAGGCGGGCGAGGGGATGGGGAGGAGGAGCCAGGCGCGCGAGGGGATGGCGGCGGAGGAGCCGGGCGGGCGAGGGGAAAAATTGGGGTATTAGGTTTCCTGGCGCGCTGCGCCAAATTAGTGGGCGGGCTGATCAAAAACCTCACGGGCGCTGGAGAAACCTCACAGGAAAATGTATTTTTGCAACGGTGTTACATGGGCCCGTCACAAAAATTGCTATCCCTCACATTCTATGCGGGCCCGTCAGGAAAAATAACGCCCGTGAGGGATGATTCGTTTTCTAGTAGTGTATGCATACTTTTATGATTTTCTCTTTGAGTTGTGAATTTCTGCATAGGTGGTAGTAATATCTGAAAGTTTACTTCTGGGAAAAAGTGTTGAATAATACATTAGGATTGATCAGAGGAGGCTAGCTTTTTCGGAGTAGCGAGGCAAGCGAGGGGGTAATGGCTCTTGCTGTGTAGGATTTGCTACAGTGTGGCTGATACACGCTGCCTTTTGCTTTTCATTTTGCTTGTTGCTGTGATACGGTTTTTTATTTGGGTCTTTCAGTTATTGGCAATCGGGAAAATCTGTAAACCTCTAATTCTCCTTTAAAGTAAATGCAGAGCTCCTGACAAAATGGTTTTTAAAAATATATTGAAATTGAGATTTATCTCAAAAAATGTGTCATTTCAAACAAAGGTATTCATTGGTTGCTCTTAACTTCAGTTGCTCACACAGCTGTAAGGAGGAGGATATCCGATAGTTTTCACATAGCACCACATTATGCATTAGATTGTTAAAAGAACCCATTTTTATCCTTAAATTGCTTTGAGTCAGCATACTCTTCAAGAAGGCTCGTAGACTTGCGTATTGTGTCAGCATTGGCACGAGAACTGTGTTGTTTGGTTATCGCACAGATTCGAAGAATTAAACTTCCAAACTTGAGAACTATAGTTCAGCGTTAGATGTTTGACTTCAAACGATACTAGAGGAGCGTTAGATGTTTATACTTCAGCGTTAACTGCATGTCAAATTCAGCAGTAGGTCAATTGTACAGTAACTTAGAAATAGTAGGAACTAATAAAATATGTTCTAATTACCCTAACAAAAAAAATATTTTTGCAACAAACACCAAACATGGCTAAGAAAATTGCAAAAATGATAATTATTTATGCAACAATACAAGAAAACTACTTCAATAAAAAAGATGTTATTGCAACAAATAAAATATTAATAAGATCACAGCTAAGTAGGTGGTTTTGACCGAACTGAAGAGAGCTGTCTTGGTGAGATGGTCGGTCATGACCCAGTCAATGGCAATAACTGGGGTGATCTAGGAAATCCAACAAGGAAGTCAATGGCAATAACTTCCCGTTACCACTAGGAATCCCCATTGGCTGCAGAAGTCCAGCAGGACTATGGTGCTCTGCTTTCACTAGCTGGCACCTTGCACACTGAGATACAACCTTAGCTATGTCCTTCGTCATTCTCGACCTCCAAAACTGCCGTTGAAGGTCATTGGACAACTTAGTTTCGCTAGGATGAATAGAATAAGGAGTTTTATGAGCTTCACAAAGAATATCTCCCTTCAATTGCGTATCAGATGACGCCCAAAAGCGGTCACGAAAAAGAACAGCCCTTTACCATCGACAGACAAGTCAGGCCCAAGAGGTTTAGTCTGAGTGACTCCTCCATGAGAGTGTTGGGTCTTCGAACCTGAGGCTTAGGCCTCTAACAAAGCATCAAAATAAAGGGAAAAGTTTTTAATTTCTCCGAGGGAAGTGTTGAGGAAGCGAAACAAAGTATAGTTTTGAGGACCTCCAACTCCTCCTGGACAGATATTGGAATAGGAATGCCATCAATTTGGCCCCCCTACTAAGGGCATCCGCCACCCCATTAGCCTTTCCTAGAAGGTAGTGGATAGTAAGGTCATAATCCGTGATTAACTCAAATAGACGGCATGCCTCAACTTCAATTATTTTTGAGTGAGAAGGCACGTCAAGCCCTTAAGTTTAGAGAAAATGTCGCACAACTCTCTGTGGAGATAATGGCGCTAGATCTAGAGGGCAAAGGAAGAATAGAAGCAGGAAAGGTGCTCCATCAGGGTCTAGAAGCCAGACTCACATTCCTTCGTCCAAAGAAACTGCTCACCCTTTGGAGTCAACTTAGTCAATGGCTTGGAAGTAGAAGAGAAATCCTGGACAAAACGACGATAACACTCGGGTGGAACCCAGGAACTACGGATCTCCGCCACATTGCTAGATCTCGGCTAGACCACCGCGGCAGCAACATTAGAACGATCTACGGAAGGCCTTTGCCACTGATGATATGGACAAGAAAACTGATAGACGAAAGCCGGAAAGCACATTTCTTTAGTTGGGCCAAGAGTTGATGTTCCAAGGAAGATTAAGTACAACACGAGGGTGCTACTCATGCTCCTCTACCGCACTAGAATAAATCAGTATGTCATCGATGAGGATGATGACAAGCTGGACTTAGCTGTCATCTCAACGGGTGGTGTCTTTGTTCTCGGTTTCTTCTCCCTGACCGCACACACGAACTTATACGTCAGAATTTGGTACCTCAGCATCCCTAACCACATCGTCGTGTGGGTCACCAATCATGACAACCTAATCACCACTCCATCTACGATGCTCGTCATTAACAACAATTCTAAAATTGTGTTGATAGTTTCCAAAGGCCACACTCTCTGGATGATAAAGAACAACGTCATCACTAAAGGCGCAATAGCTGATGTAGTGCTGCTCAACATGGGGGACAATGATTAGGATAATCCAATTGGAGACCTTTGGAGTAGCATTTAAGAGAGTCTGTTGCTGTGCTTTGGTCTAGCTCCTCGTTGTCTCCTAAGCCTTGAGCCCTTAACGGGCGCTTTCTTCCCTCCTGCAGCCTGAAAGGTAAAAACCCAGTTATGGTCTGGTATAGCCCAGAAGCAATAGAGGCAATAACACCCACATTTTTTGCCATTTGCTCTGCCTTCAGCCTAAGCCTATAGAATGCGTGTCTGAATCAATGGGCTTTTAAGAACAGTGGCCTACATTTCAGCAATCTTGTCAGCTTCCATACTTCAACGCTTCCTACCAAAGCTACATTTAAGGTGTTTTAATCGGTGGTATCTGATAGTTTTCATTTGGAGCTTTTTATTTTTGATTGAAATAGAATAGTAATGGTTGAAAAAATAGCTATTAGAAAAAAATTAAAAAAAACAACTTTTAAAAGACACGGAAAAGGTGACGGGTGGCTTTCAGAACGGCTTGAAAAAGCTGCTTTTGAAAACTATTTAGAGAAACCATTATTAAAAATTGAGATATCCAAATCAATCTTTGGCTTCTTCAAATAGAAATAAGAAACCAAAGCATATTTAAACAACCCTTAGATCCCGGCTGCCTTACTCAGCGAACTCATCATGTAGCACCTCACATACTAATATGAGATACTACTATAGAACGTCATCGCCAAAGCTAGTGGAAGCTGAAATAAATATTGAAACATGGGACCAGTCCACTTCTAACCAAATAAGTGTAAATAAGAAAACATAATTAGTGGCAAGCCACAGTGATGAAACCTCGAGTGCTCGTACCCATGCATGTTGCTATCACTCCACCGGCCTTTTACCTGAGAATGAAAAGAGCAAGCGTGAGATTTAAAAATTTTAGCAAGTACCCAACAACGGTCGCAACACGGTGAATAAAGGACAAGTAAAGCAAGTAAGTAATTGACACAAGTTAATTGCAATGAAACTAGGTTATTGTAACCACTGATACTGATTGAAGATAGAGGTAACAAGAACTGTGGAAATAAGGTTAATTGTTATATAGCAAGTTATGGCAATGGCACCGGCGATTACTTCCTACATACCTGATTATATGAGAGTAGTTAGGTGCAACACTGTCCTCGACTGTATAAACACAGACGGGGTGTAATATCCTGAGTAACGAAAATGTATGCCCCTCGTACGTTACCAGGTGGGTGGAAATCTCCCCTATATGTGGATAACCCCAGGCCAGGTAACTGTGATATTGTTAACAGGTTATAAGGTAAAACTTTAAGGGAACAATGGAATTAAGATAATTGTTATTTAGCAAGTTATGGTAATGGCACCAACGATTACTTCCCACATACCCGATTATACGAGAATAGTTAGGCACAACACTGTCCTTGACTGCATAACCGCAGACGGGGTGTAATATCCTGAGTAACGAAAGTATACGACCCCCCATACGTTACCAGGTGGTTGGAAATCCCCTCTATATGTGGGTAACCCCAGGCCAGGTAACCATTAAGTTATTAACAGACATTGTGATTAGAGATTGGAGTAATTGAGCTAGATTCGGGTAAGGATACGATGAGTGAAAAGGTTGCAAGGGTTGAGAATAGGAAAGCATAATTTCCGATATGAGTCGATGAGAGATGATACTATGGTGATAGTGAGATAACAATTATTCTAATGAGGTATTATAACATAGCACACACAAGGATTGGTAACCCTTCAAGTTTTATTAGTGATGAGTGATTATTAGTCTGATTAATAGGTATTAAATACATCAGTCATGACTCACATACAAAATCATACTAGTAATGGATCATGATATTAGGAGGAATAAACATAGCAGGCCTAACGTTAAAAGATTGCTAGTGGTTTAAACCTAAATTTCGAACATGTTCATATGCTACCCCCTATTAATGATTTAAGCATGAATTCTAAAACATTAATTAAAGTCATGAATTTTAGAACATTATTAAATGAGCATTCTAACAAATCTAAAAGTATGTGAACAAGATAATCTAGAACATCGTAGTATGAATACAGTATGAAAAGTCTATAACTAGGCAAGCATGAGGAATATGACAATAACCAAACAAGCATTAATGATATGCTAATGACTAGGTGAGATTTAGTGATATGATAATGACCAGGTAACTTTAGTGATATGATGATAGCTAGGTAACTTTAGTGATATAATGATACCCAGATAGCTTTAGTGATATGATAATAGCCAGGTAATTTTAGTTATATGATAATTGTGCCCAATGACAATGGTAAAAGTAATCATGGATAAGGTGGTATGCGGAATGGAGATGTTACAGCCGCGAGGTACTTATCTTGAACACATTCGGTGGACTCGCTGCACGAGAGATTAGAGGTGCGCAACTATCCGAACGTTCCTTCAAAGGCTGCGTGCGAACCTACAAGATGGAATGAAGATGGATTAGATCAAAGCTAAGATAAACTTGTGGAAAAATGAACAGAAGTGCAATCGGCCAGAAGAATTTTGCCTTCGCTAAGCCTTCATCATGCAAATAGTGGTTCGACCGTTCAATCCCACGCCCCATTGCACGACCCATCAAAACCACTGTGCGAACACGTGGTTCAGCCACACTTTTGACCGACTGACAGTGTAGCACCCATAAAAAATACCTAACTAACCTATCCCTAATATCTCTCTTTCTCCTGTTTTATCTCCCTCTTTCTCTTATCCTTCCCTCATCTCTTTTTTCCAAACTCTCTCTCATTATCTCTCCCACTCTTCCTCTTTCCCTTTGAGGACGACGATGAGTCCTCGACGGCCGGCTGTGGCGGCGAGTCCGTAGCCACCGGTGGCTGCGCGAGCACGCAGAAGTCGGCGGAGTGGGCGCGTGGTGCGGTGCAGGCGCGAGGCGGTGCGGGCGACAGCGTGGGCGCGAGGCGGCGCTGGTGGTGGCGGCATGGGCATAAGTCCGCGCTGATGGAGGTGGCAGCGCATGGCACAGTGGCGCGGTGGCGGTGGCCGGCCCGACATGGCAGCTGTGGCCAGCTTGGCTTGGAGGCAGCGTGGCCAGTCCAGCATGGAGGCGCCCTTGCTAGGCTAGGGTGGCACCAGCGACGGCCGGCGGCCAGTGGCAAAGGCATGACTAAATGTCATTTTTCGTGGCCGAACGACAGTTCGCACAGCCGACATCGTTTTGCGCGGCCGACGTCATTTTGCGCGACCGAACGGTGTTTGGCGCGGCCGAACAGCGTTTCGCGTGGCTGAACGACGATTCGAGCAGCTGAACGTCGTTTCGCGCGGCCAAACAGTGTCCCGCCTGGCGAACGACCGTTCGCGCTACTAAAAGGCGTGTCGTTTGGCCGTGGGGCTAGTGAACCCGTTTCTTCTCTAATCAAGTTATCTCCCGTCGTTCTTTTATCGAACTCATCTGTGCCTGATCGGTTGCTTCCCATTCCATCATGTAGGATCTCACACAGCTGTTGAGGGAGCGTTCATGCAATTGTGCATTCCAGATCCTTCGTGTAGTGTGTCCGCCGAGCGTACTCAAAGCAATTACCTCGCGGCCGTGACCTTTCTGTTTCGCAAATCACATATTTCCAGATTACTTGTCACCTTGTTATTGAGCATAATTATCATGTAACTCATGCTTGCTTGACTAAAATCATACCATTAAGGTCACCGAGCTACTACCATATCGCTTAGCTAATATCACATCACTACAATTACCTGGCTAATATCATATCGCTAAAAATCACATCGTTAAGGTTACCCGACTAATATTATATCGTTACAATTAGCTGGCTGCTAGCATATCACTAAAGTTTATCTGGTCAATATCATATCACTAATGTTGTCTGATCATTATCATATCATTCATGTTTGCCTGGTTATAGACTTTTAATATTGTATTCATTCCGTGATGTTCTAGATTATTTTATTTTGCCTGCTTTTATGTTTATTAGGATGCTCAGTTAAAGTGTTCTATTATTCCTGCTTTTAATTAGTGTTTTAGAATCAATCCTTAAATCGTTAATGGGGGCTGTTATAAACATGTTTAACTTAGGGTTAAATTATTAACACTCTTTTGATATGAGGGTTGCTACGTTTTAGTTTCCTAATATTATGTTCTATTAATTGTATGATGTTGTATTTGAGCCATGAAGGATGTAAGCATTAAACCTGTTAATCTGACTAATAATCATTTAACACATAATAAAACTTGATTGGTTGATAACCTTGCGTGAGCTATATCATAATACCTCTTTAGGATAGTTCCTATATCACTATCACCTTATCATTATTCCACATCACCCTCATATCAGGAATTATGTCTCTCCATTTTCAACCCTAGCACCTCTTTCCACTTCTCATAACTTTATCATCTTTTGACCGCTCGGCCACTCTCCCCTTCCCGGGGATACGCCCCGCTAGTCTCAGTCCCAGTTGTTGTGTAGGGCTTCTTTCTAAAAGGTAAAGCCATCCTCGCCATATCTTAGTTCCCTCAAATTCATACTTTGTGATCCGTCCATGATGTATCAGTTACCTTATTACCCATCCCATCTTTCCAGTCTCATTGTATTAAATTATTACCCTTATAATTTTACCTTAAATCATTCATGACTCCCTAACTATATCATGGATAATTCGCTAAATAAAGAATTAAGGGTTATCACGCCGGGACTACCCAAATATAGGGGGACATTTCCACCCATCCTGGTAACGTACGCGGGGGGGGGGGGGGGCTGTACATTCTCGTTACACAGGATATTACACCCCGTCTGTGGTTATACAGTCGAGGACAAGGTTGTGCCTGGCTATTCTCGTATAACCGGGTATGTGGGATGAGGTCGCCAGCACCCTTGCTATAACTTGTCACATAACAACAATCTTTAATACACAGTCTCCATGATATCCATCTCCCATTTATGACTGTATCTCCTATATTAGTTCTGCGTTGCTTTCATCTTGTACCTGTTGTTTACTTGTGATGCTTGTCCTTTATTTCACGTGGTTGCATTACTTGTCTTTACTCTTGTGTTGTGACCGTTGTTGGGTGCTTGTTAAGATTTCCAAATCTCACGTTTGCTCTTTTTAGTCTCAGTAAAAGGCCAGTGGAGTAATATCATCATGCATGGGTGGGAGCACTCAAGCTTTCAGCACCATGGTTTGCCACTGTTTTGTTGTTTCATTCATTCTTTATTTGGTTAGAAGTGGACCAATCCCATATTTTAAACATTTATTCTAGCTTCCATTGGTTCTCTATTAAAGTGTTAATAAAGTTTTAAATTCTTTGTAATTTCTTTTGTTGTTCTTATTTATTTTTCACTTTGGCGATGACATTCCATGGTAGTATCCCTTATGGTTATGTGGGGTGCTACAGACATGACCATGAAAATAAATGGTCACGTCCGCCCCGGCCACCACCATCACTGCCGATCGACCGACCGGCCGCTGCCACCGCCGCCCGTGCCGCACAGCTGCCAACCACGGCCACCCGCTCCATGTGCCAACTGGCTACCGCCACGGCTGCCACACCATACGCTGCCCGGCTGCCTTGCCGAACCGCCACGAGCACTGCTTCCGCTGGCCGTGCCACCCCTTGGCCACGCTGCCCTACGCCGCCCAGCTCGACGCACCGCCACTTGGCCACACGCCACCGCTGCGTCCACTCGCGTGCCGCTGCGCCTGGTCTCCTAGCCGCTCGGCATTGCCGCGCTCGCCGACTCGGCCTGCCGCGCTGCCTCCATCTTGCGCTGCCAAAGCCACTGCCTCCTTGGGCCTGTGCGCTGCCCCGGCCAACCGCGCCACCCCAGCCAGCCGCCTTCGGCCGCCCGTCGACCCTGTGCCACTTGAGAGAGCGAGAGGAAGAGAGATTCATGGAGGTGGGAGAGAGAGATTGAGAGGTAGACGGAGAGAGGAGGAAGAGCACTTGTGGGATGGATATATGGAATGTGCACGGAGGAAAAAAATAGCCCTTTAAAGACCCTGGTTTAAGGGCTAATTACAGTTTGGGTTTTGTTAAACAACATCCGGATGTTTTCTTCCTAACTATCATCCAGATTTGGGCCATTTGATTAGAGATCCAATGGCCATGAATTCTTCCCCCTCCCCCTTGAAAAAAATCTCTCCCCTTCAAAAACAAGGGGCTCTTTGATCTCTAATCCAAAGGTCACAAATTTGGATGATAATTAGGAAAAAACATTTAGATGACATCTGTAACATCCTAAAAAATTTAAATTTGAAAAATATGAAGTTCTTACATTATTTTACAATATAATTATTGGAAATTCGGATTTTATGGTGTTTTCCTGAATTTGGATGAGGTTTCAAATTTTTAAGAATTCATAATAGACAAAGACAAACAATAGTAATACCAAAAAGGGAATATGCAAATAATAGAAAACTAAAATTTTAAAATACGAATCTGAAAAGCAGATCCAGTATAAGGAGAGAGAAGCCTGAGTTAAAATATAAAATCTCATTTTGGAAATCATGACTAAAATACAAACATCAATACATATATATGGGTATATATATGTATACACATATAACCTAAATAATAATAATAATAATAATAATAATAATAATAATAATAATAATAATAATAATAATAATAATAATAATAATAATAATAATAATAATAATAATAATAATAATAGACACTCTCATTCAATAGCTGAAAATTTAAAGCTTAAGTTCTAAATGTCATGCAAAAATCAGTAACTATAAATATGAAACAAAAAGTTAAATTAAAAATCTGAAATTTAAAAACCAAGCCCAACCATTTCTCCTTCTCTTTTCCCTCTACCATCTCTTTTCCCATACTCTCATTTACAGGTGGGGCCCCAACCCTTTTTCTCTCTTCCCTCTCCCTTCCTTTCCTTTTCTGCATGCGGGCCTTGCCCCTGTCGACTCTCCTTCCTCTCCTTCTTTCCCTCGCACAGCCGGACCCCCCTTCCTCCTTCCTCGCATGCCGGGTCCCCCTCCTCCTTTTTGCTTCGGCAAAAACCGGCCGGCACGACCACCACTCCCCGCCCATGCCCTGCCGCCTCAGCGCAATTTTCGCCGGCTCCCTCCGTCACTGTGCCCACGCCCCGCACGTTGCGCCTCTGTGCGCCGAGCCCCACGCCAGTCCTCCTCGCCGCCCGGTCTCCGCCCTCTCTGCAGCTACAAAGGCCGTCGGCCTTTTCCCCATAGCCTCACGCCACTCCCCTTCCTTTCTTCACTCTTTCCCCCTCCCAATTTCCCCTTCTCCTCCCTCAAGCCAGGTTTGCCCGAGCACGCCCGCCGTTGCCGCCTCCACGCCGCTCGGCCGCTCTGGCAAACCTCCACCGCTCTGATCACGTCTGAACATCCCTCCGCCCCCCGTGTACCTTCCCTCCGGTCTAATTGGAAAAGCGCAATCCAAGCTCGCCGGAATTTCCATTTTCGCCATTGCTGGCCGTCGCCGCCATTCCCACCGCCACCACCTCCTCGGTCGATTTCGCTCCGATTACTTGCGATGGGAGAGGCTCCTCGGTGCCCTGAACCTCCTCCAATCGCCGGCCAACACCCTCCGCCGCCTGTGCTCCTCCTCCACGGTGACCACCTCGCGCCACCCATGGCCATCGCCGCCGGCCCTCTCCGGCACCTCCCCGGCTCCAATGGTTGCTCGGTAAGTCTCCCTCCACCGCTCTCCCACTCATGCGCGCACCGCCCCCTTCCCTCTCCTCCCCGACCGCCGGCACCTCTTTCCCACCCCGCCGCCGGCCGCCCAAGCCGCTGCCCTATCCAGCTGATGCCATCTCGGGCCATGCCACCACCCTCATCGGCTTCCTTGCCCACCCAACAACCCGTTTTGATGGTCGCTGACGTCTCCCTGGACGCTCCCCGCCGGCGGCGCGGTCATCCCCTCCACGCGCCACAGTCTCCTCTGTTTTGGCCGGTAGTTTCCCTGAGAGTCCTCAGCCCCATCGCTTTACCAATTTACTTTTCCCCTAGAAAGTCAAGGAAAACCGATCGGTCGACTGGCTAGCTCGGCTGCACGTTAACCCCTTGCCCTTCGGTCCCGAGGTTCGATCCCAAACGACACCCATTTTCAGTCCCTTTTGTTTTGATTTTTCCTCCACCCATTTTAACTAGGAAAATTATGAGAAAATTTAGGAACAATTTAGGGAATATAGAAAATTTAATGAGTATGTAAAATAAGATACTCAGCATTTAATAGCTGATTATTCACTATATGAACAACTAAATAGCTTAAATAGTTAAATGAGGATTAATTACCAATTAAAGGCATGAATAAAGTACAGTTTAGCTTAAAACCCAAAGTTAATAAAAATTCTAATTAAAAATACTTCTAAGGGAGGTGCAAAATTTATTAGGATATACATGAGCTTAATAAATGCCTAATCATGGATTAGTATTATCATGTATGTGTGATTGTATGCCTTTAGCACCTATTTTAAACATAATCCTAAATTAAAGAGCTTATGCATGATTTAAATTTGGATTAGTTGTCATGATAAGTAATTAGTGTGACTTTAATATTTAAATTGTAAATCTAAATTATTTATTAAAGGCATTAATGAGGAGAGGTGATTTTGGATAAATGCCTATATTTAATAAAGATGGTTCTTAATTAATATGTAAGCATATATGCCCAATATTAATCATACCACCATTAAACAAACCTCAGTGACATATTTTAAATATAATAGCCCTAGGTCATCAATATTCAAAATAATCTCACAGACACACAAATATTCTAAATTGAGCATGTAACCAATAACACGAGTAAATAGGATCACATAAAATGATACATACCAAGCTCTGCCCAGATAGCTAACTTAGAAATAAGGCTAAACCTAATAGTAACTAAAGCATAGATAAAATAATAATGGTACCATTAATTAAATCTTAATACTAGATTTAATAAATAATAATGAGGAGCATGACATAACAAGATATGGCCCATACAATTGAATCTTAATTCAAGTTGAAATAGGCCTAGTGAAAATTGAGGCTACATAAAATGTCACCCCATAAAATGCTATACACCTAGACTCTAAAATTTATTCAGCAAGCCAAAATGCCTTGAATATTAGCGCTCGACAAAGTAATACCCAGCTAAACTTGTACATTAATTCATAGGTCCATTCTAACTTATGGAACTTCCTTGATAAATATAAAAATAATAAAAGAAACTGTTAATAAAAGGTCGAGTCATCGTTTTCTACTACCGGTCTGGCCTCAAGTCACCCGAATCACCCATTAACTTATAAATCTAAATTAAGTTTATTCGGATTTAATTGGAACTTTTGAGTTATTTGCTTTTATTTGGATTCAGTCGTTTATTCTGTAATTAGAAATTGGAGTCCTGGAGATTCTATGGATCAAGCAAGACCAAGGTTGATGAAGACCAGGAATTAAAAGTCATCGCATGAGACAACTTTGTGTGAGCTCAAGACCGTGGTAAACCGTGCCAGACGAGTCAATACTTTGATCATGTTGAACCCATATTTTATGCAAATTACTTTTGTTTTTAATTATCAAGTTGCATGATGTTATTTTATGTGTAAATATATGTTTAATTTAAGAATTTTAGCTATATGCCCATTGTTCAACTTGATTAAGTATTACACCCCTCTTTGGAATATTGCATATGTGAGCCTTGTCACCCTAGTAAAAAAAACTTATAATGGTTAGATTTCGAAAATAAGTCCTTAATTATATGATATGCTTAGCATTGCTTAGAAACCTGGGGCAATAAAATGCCCCACGAATCACTTTTAATCATGAGAAATTGATTTGGACAGTCATGGTGGAAATGACTGGTATATTTGACATGATTATTTTATGCTCCGAAAAATCCCAATTTGCTTAAATATCTGAGCGGATGGTTTGGGGGCTGGTATGTGGTGCAATGGAAGCACAAATTATGGAGTGTGGTAGAACCGCTCAGGTAATCTTATGGACCGAATCTTGTCATGCAATCCTGTGTAAAACTGTACAACCACAAGTGTAACACCCCACATATCGATGTGAGATACTACTATGGAACGTCATCGCCAAAATAAAGAATCATAATAAAAGTAATAATAAAAATAATAAGAAAATTAAAACTTTAAAAGTACTTTAATAGAGAACCAATAGAAGCTGAAATAACTATTTAAAATATGGGACCGGTCCACTTCTAACCAAATAAGAATAAGTAAAACAACCATAGTGGCAAGCAACGGTGCTGAAAACTTGAGTGCTTCCACCCATGCATGATGCTATGACTCCACTGGCCTTTTACCTGAGACTGAAAAGAGCAAGCGTGAGATTTGGAAATCTCAGCAAGTACCCAACAACGGTCGCAACACACGAGTAAAGACAAGTAATGCAACCATATGAAATAAGGCAAGCATGACAAGTAAGCAATGGACATGAGGCAACCAATGAACAACTGATATCGGAAATTTTGTCATGAATGGAAGACGGATATTATGAAAAATGTGTATTAAAGATAGTTGTTATGTGACAAGTTATAGCAAGGGTGCCGGCGACCTCATCCCACATACCCGGTTATATGAGAATAGCCAGGCACAACCTTGTCCTTGACTGTATAACCGCAAATGGGGTGTAATATCCTGTGTAACGAGAATGTACGGCCCCCTGTACGTTACCAGGTTGGGTGGAAATGACCCCTATATGTGGGTAGCCCTTCGTGATAACCCTTAGTTCGTTATTTAATGAATTATCCATGATATAATTAGAGAGTTGTAATTGAATTAAGGTAAAGTTATGAGAGTAAAGATGTAATCCATTGAGACCGAAGAGATTTGATTGGTGATACTAGGTGATAAGGTAATCGATACATCATGGATAGATTAAATAGTATAAACTTAAGGAACTAAGAGATGGCAAGGGTAAGGCTAAAATAAAGTTATAAGAAGTGAAAAGATGTGTTAGAGTTGAAAATGAAAAGACATAGTTTCTGATATGAGGGCGATGTGGGATAATGATAAGGTGATAGTGTTGTATAGGGATTAAACTAAAGAGATGTTATAATACAGCTCACACAAGGTTATCAACCAATCAAGTTTTATTATGTGATAAGTGATTATTAGTCAAATTAACAGATTTCATACATACATCATTCATGGCTCAAATACAACATCAAACAATTATCGGAACATAATATGCGAAACTAAAACGTAGCAGCTCTAATATCAAAGGAGTGTCAATAATTTAATCCTAAGTTAAAGCATGTTCAAAGCTACCCCCCATTAACAATTTAAGCACAGATTCTAACATACTAATTAAAAACATGAACTCTAGAATATTTAACTGAACATCCTAATTACAGAGTAGCAGGTGAAATAAAATAACATAAAACATCATGGCATGCATGCGATATTAAACGTCTATAAACAAGCAAATGTGAACGATATGGTAATAACCAGATAGCACTAATGATATGATATTGACCAGGTAAGCTTTAGTGACACGCTAGTAGGTAGGTAACTTTAACGGTATAAAATTGGCCAAGTAACTTTAGTGATGTGATTTTAGCGATAGGATATTAACCAAGTGATATAATGTGAGCCAAGTAATGGTAGTGATGAGATGTTAGCTAAACGGTATGATATGAGCCAGGTGATATTAACGATATGATTTTAGCGGCATGGTATTAGTCAAGCAAGCATGAGTGACATGATAATTATACTCAATGATAATATGACAAGTAAACTGGAAATATGTAATTTACGAAACGGAAAAGGTCACGGCCGCGAGGTACTTGCCTTGAGCACGCTCGGCGAAACCGCTACACGAAGGATCGGAAATGCGCAATTGTCCGGACGCTCCCTCAACAACTGCGTGCGAACTTGCTGGCCAGGCGTTCAACAACAAGGCTACAAGACGGATCAACAATCTAGAGGCGATCAAACCTCCCTTCTAATAATCCCACGTGTGATCCTACATGCACACAGATGATAATTAGAGATGGAATTACACCTTAGAAGTGATGAATAGATGAAATAAGCATGCAGGGGCCATCGCTTGGTACACAAACCATTAACTGGCTCGGCCTGTTCCTTGCGACCAGCTGCCCGTAAGCACACACGACGACAGAGGTGCCGCACCAAAGAAGGAAAGGATGACGACGCCCTGCCACTCAGGCATTCCATCGAACACCTTGCGTGCACTGCCGAGACCCGCCGGCTCACTCCGGCATGTTGTCAAACACCGCGCGATGTCGCTACCCACACGCTACTACCATCGCCATTGCTACGCTCGCGCATGTGGCCGCTCCATGCCGTCGTGCGCCTACACCGGCGCGCTCCCACACCGTCACGCGCCTCGCGCTGCGCCACTATGCTGCCTCGGGTCGCGCCGCTCCACCTCGGCCGCGTGCTGCTGCCGCCTGCACACACACGGCCGCGAGCATACGGCCGCCCACCTGGTGCCGCCACCCGCTAGCCGACGCCGCTGCGCACAACTCTGCCGCCGCGTGCTGCCGCTGCTGCGCCGGGCCGTGCGCGTGCACGTGCACGCCGTCGCGCTGGGCTGTGTGCGTGCGCTGCCACCATGCGACGTCGCTGACCGCCTGCTGGCCGCTGCCGTGCATCGCCGCCGCCGCGCCATGGCCAGCGCTTGCCGCCGTCGCCGCGCCGGCCATGCTCAAGCGCGTGTGCGCATGCGCCATCGTTGCCGTGTGATGCCGCCGGCTACTGCGCCTCCCTTCGCTGCCGTGTGTGCCACCGCCGCTGGTGCCCGTCACCGCCGGCCACGGGACGAACGGGGAGAGAGAGATGCGTTTGAGGAAGGAGAGAGATGAGTTGTTGGAGAGGATAAGAGACATGAGGAGATTTCCACGGGAGAGAGAGAGATGGAATTGAAGAGGTTAGATGAGAGATAGGAAAGAGGTAACGGAAGGAAAAAGATAAGGAACGTGAGATTATAACGGAGAGAAAGTTTAGGAAGGATAAAAGAGAGAACGGGAGAGATATGCGGGGAGAGAGAGATGTGCGATTAGTTAGTTTTTTTGGGTGTTACAACAAGTCTGTAAAGTACAACTTGGCTCAGTAAATTTATCGAAACCCCCGGACTCATCTCACCGGTAGTGGATGGAAGTGGATACGCAAGGGCAAGGGGAGGCCTAAAGGGACACCGAATGGAGGGTAAAGTTTCCCAGTCGTTCTAGCGTTGTGGGGAGTGGAGCCCGGCTGCGTTAGTAACTGTGGGGAACATCCCGTGCATAGATGGGACCCACCGCAAGTGGGAGCAGCCCATAAGGTAAGATGACAAAAGGGGCTAGATACTTTGAAAAGTCACTGTGATGGTCTGCTCACCCACATGATTAAGGAATCATGTGGGGTAACGAGTTGATTGTCTTTTGTGGTGAAAGTGTACAAACTCTGCAGAGTCAAAACTATTCAAATAGCCATGCCCACGGTCAAGGGCGGACATGGGAACTTAACCAGATATAGTTCTATTTCAAAAAATGTTGTGGGTGGTATTGGAAAAGTGAAGGTTTGCAGATAGTCCTGGTTTGAATTGCCCTGGGTGTCGCCCCAGTGATAAGTTAAGCGTTTATAACGCTGAAAGATAAGCATGCATGTGGTGCAGATGTCATGTAACGGTGAACGAAAAATCTGGATCACTATTAATGATATTGCATTCTTTTCACATATTATGATTTAGTTCAAACTACTAAGTCTCAGGAAATTTCTATGTATCATATTTCAAATGCAATTTATGGCAAATAAAATAACCCGAGCCATCCTTTGTTAAGCCATGCATATTATCTATTTACATTCTGTGTGTTGGCTCGCGGAGCACGGTGGTTTGTACTCACCCTCGCTCTCACAACTAATCCAGTATCAGGCGTCAAGTCACTATGCTTCAGCAATACGACTGGCAAGATGGTGAAGAAGATGAAGATGGCAAGAATTAGGCCACGAACCTCCAGTTGGCTGCCTGTGGGCAAGTCCTAAAGGTCCCACCTGTGTGCTTCGTTCCGCTGCTGCAATTTATTGATTTTGGCCTAATTGACCCATGAGTAAGTCTACTATTTTGCTTTTGCTTCCGCATGATACGTAATTGGTAGCTATTACTGTAACTGTGAGCACTATCTACTGATCCAGGGAATAGTGCAGTATAATCACAGAGGATTCCGAATTATAAAATCTGGGTCTGACAATATCTAGACACTTCCTTAGAGTTTTACCCATTTTCCCCTTGTGGCCCTTTCCATATATTAGGGTGGTACACATCAGCCATTCCCCGCTCACCGCAGCTCCCTTGCGGCCATGAGATCGATGAGAGCGCTCCACGTCGTCCCAGCCGGAGTCTGTGTCACCACGCGGTTTACGTTTCTGTGAAGACGTGCGGGACATCCGACGCCGCGCTCTCTGCCACGAAACGCGTGCCGTGAGGTTAAACTTTCGCCATCTCTCTCCAGAGTCCCAATCTGTTTTTGTAACAGTTTTTCTTTGCACGTGCAGCACCGTTGGAGACTTTGGAGTATGATTGAAGAGCGTCTGCTCTTGTGCTGTGGTCTACGTCCTCGCTGTCTTGATCCGTAATAACTCTAAATCAGGACTTCGCCGTCCAGCATTTCTACCATTCAGAAGTCATGATAGACATTTCGATTGGATGGCCAGAAATTCCCGATAATACGTCCACTCCCTGCGGTCCAACTGTGGTGAAGTACGATGCACCGCTGTTCATTAGTAATCACCTACACCCATATGCTAGTGTCCGGCGTCCGGCGGCACATACCAGAGCAAGACCGACTCCATCTCGTACGACACGGTCGCCACCGCAAGGGATGAGTTCTACTATATGTACACAGTCTCTGCCGGCTCACCATGCATTTTTATCAAGCTTGAGGGGTCTGAGCTGGAACAACCAATCGTCGTCGTGGACAGTCATCTTTGAGCGCCCGGCCGCTGGCAGCTGCGAGCACTACGCCTCGTGTGGCCCGTTCGTTCGGCTACTGCACGGGTTACGCTTACGCCAACTTGAGCAGTTCTGGCGCTATGGCCGACCCGTCAAGGTGCGAAATCTGGACACTGTTGGACCCCTGTGTACACAAAATTCTCGTTTTGGCCCCCGAACGAAAAAATTTTCGGTTTTGGACCCCTTCTGAGCGCGGGATTACGAGCTGCCGCCACGTCGCCCGGTCCACCGCGCGTCCCCGCCGTCCACCGCGCGAACGCCGCCCCCGCCGCGCGATCGCGCGCCGACCGCGCGACCCCCCGCCGCGCGATCGGCCGCCCGACCGCGGCTCCCCCCGCCCGAGCGCGCGTTTCGTCCGCGGAGCGCGCGACTCCAAATTCTGACCGCGCGACCGTTGGCTCCAGCGCGTTGTCAGCAAGTTGGAATGGAGCGGATTTGGATCGCTATACTCGTCGGTTGGCATAGCACTGCACGTACTACTAGTTTAGAAGCAACTTGCAGGTTGTTAATTGCCATTTTGGATCATGCATGGAACATATATGATCGAGATCCATAATAGAGTAACCACCACCCACTTATATTAGCGGCCGGCGATGATGGGATTGAGATTCTCCAACAAAGTCAACAATGCACTCGAGACTAGTACTAGTAAATAACTCGGTCGCGCGGTCAGAATTTGGAGTCGCGCGCTCCGCGGACGAAACGCGCGCTCGGGCGGGGGGAGCCGCGGTCGGGCGGCCGATCGCGCGGCGGGGAACGGGGGTCGCGCGGTCGGCGCGCGATCGCGCGGTAGATGGCGCGGCGGGGGCGACGTTCGCGCGGTGGACGGCGGGGTCGCGCGGTGGACTGGGGTGACGTGGCGGCAGCTCGTAATCCCGCGCTCAGAAGGGGTCCAAAACCGAAAAATTTTTTGTTCGGGGGCCAAAACAGGAATTTTATGTGCACAGGGGTCCAACAGTGTCCAAAACTCTCAAGGTGCTTGGTTTGGACTGGGGAGCTTATTATCGACGCGTGGAAGATCGGCAACGCTGGCGACAACCTGTACCTCCGGCTTGCCGACTATCCTGGTATGCATCGTTCCTCCCTTTTTTCTACAGTGACATCAGTGTTCTTAATGTGCGCCGTATGTCTAGTCATAAGTCATAACGCAGTTTTCCACGTAAATAGCCTGCATCAAATTAACACCAACATTTATACAGGGGACCGGCTAGACATAGCAATTCGTATGAACTTGTCAATATAACATTTCTTCCAGTAAGGAACTACTTGTCCTGTTGCCCAGTGGCGAAGCCAGGAATAAAATAGAGGGTGGGCTAAGACACTAAGCTTGATTGTCACAAACACAGTTATTTACTCTTGTTCAATTCAAATTCATTCATGAATAGAAGAGAAACATAGTCGAAAAGACATAAATACAACAGAAGTACCTCAGTAATAGAATGCGCATCCTGAAAATATATAAATATGATTCCAGTCATCTGCATATCAAAATTTATGATAAGATATCTAATTACCTAAATTGATAAGAAAACAACCGGAGAAAAGTTACCTAATCTGATTCTTTGAAATGTCTGAAGCCGACGGCCGCCCCTATATCCTCAGCGGATCAGTCCTCAATTCCTCTCTCACCCATGTCTCGCACTCACTCATATCTCCTCAGTCCTCAATTAGTCCGTCCGTCTCGCTCTCTATCGCTCTCACTCTCTCTGTCTCAGATTTAATCGCTCGCCTCGCCTCGCTTCATCCAGCACTCCAGTCCGTCGCTCCTCGCCTCCTCGGACTCCACCGTCTCCGCCACTGCTCTCCGTCACGGCGCCACTCCGGTCTCCCTTCTCGACTTCTCCCGTCTCTGGCCTCCGGGACTTGGTGCTCCTCCGCAGCGCCGGCGCCGCGCCGCTGCCCAGACTCGACGGCGGCGCCTCGGCCCTCACTGCCCTGCCCCAGCTCGGCCCCCTTGTGGCCTCGTCGCCCCGCTCCGGCTCCCCCCGTCGGGTCGCTGCCAGATCTGGCTCTGGTACCGGCGGCACCCCCTACTGCGCGCGCGGCGAGCCCTCGCCCGGTCGTGCTCGGCCTCTCCGTTGTGGCGGCGCCGACGCCGACGCCGACGCGTCTCTCCTCTCACATCTGGCTCTGGGTCTGCCGCCGCCCGCCGGTTTGGGAACTGGGAAGTGGTAACTGGTAACCAATTGCTTTGTTGCAGACTTTTAGTGGGTGTTTTGGTGGGCTAATGATGAATTTGTTGGGCCTCTTTAAGAGAAAGGAAGTGGGCTGCCGACTATGCATTTTGTTCTTCGTTGGGCTGTGTTTGTTGGGCTGTGCTCTATGACTGTTCCGGCTACTGCGGGCGCTCGCCGGGGGATTGGGGGGTGGGCTTCCGCCGCCGGGAGGTGAGGCTCGAGCCTCACTAAGCCTCCCCGCTGGCTTCGCCCCTGCTGTTGCCATTATATAATACCCAAATCCAATTACTTTGGTGTTTGTAGAATCAGTAAATCTGCAAAAGTACTGTGTATGTAGGATCGCAAATCAGTAAATCCTGTTGCCTCCACTTTTTGGAACCTAAAACCAAAAACTCGACCACTCACTTGATTGCTTGCTACAATCGCTTTTGCACATAGTCGAAATCCCCTCCGTTTGAAAAGTTTCGATCGCTCAAACGCTTTGTCGCTCGAACGTTTCGACCGCTCAAATGACTACAAACTGAAGACAACACCATGCTTGTAGCACGCCGGATCATGATGCATTAGTACGCGGCCGAGAACACAGAAAAGCAATGCTCAGGAAAACACGCCGCCGATGGACTTTTCTTGGAATAGATCTAATCTATTATTTCTGTATCATATTTGTGGCTACAAAGCGCCCTCACGGCGCCCCTAAAAACTCTCGCACAAAAAACCTCGCAAAGCCGCACTTAGTTTTCCGGACATGCAAAGACCAAAGAAACATTTTTCCGACACAAGTCTTTGAGAACTTGATCGTCATTAACACACACATACTCAAAATACACCTTTAATCATCCCCACCATCAACCAGGTCATCTACAACCACCCATCTCATCGCTAGCTAAAAATCAACCTCAGTCAACACATTATGACCGCTAGCGCAACGAATACTCGAAAACAACAAGTACTCAAGAATTACCATCGCTCCTCTCCAAACACTCAGGCATAATGAGCATCGCTACTGCTGCCGAGTACCGATTCCTTTCGACTATGAGTGCCATTGCTCAGAACACTATTCACTAAGCACCGCCAGCCAGTCCTACCGCTGGCCTAATACGAGTACTCGAAGCAATCAAAGATCACAAGAATTAAAGCCTTTGACTACTGATCACGAGGTCTACGATAATCGACCCGAAAACTGAAGACAACGATAGCAGACCGCGAAGTCTACGACCATTGACCACAGTGTCTACGACTATCGAGTATTGTAGCTACGACAATAGAAAAGTACTGTAGCTACGACCATGAACAAGTACTGTAGTTACGATTACCTTCAGTGGTCGTTCTGTCGTGGTCGAAGCTGGATATGGTCAAAGTCTATCGTGGTCGGAATGCCGTAGTCGAACCGATGTGATTGTAAAGCCGTGCTCGAAATCATCGACCGCACTGCTCGAAACAAAGTGATACCACTTGGACACAGTCTGATACTCCAAAGGCACTTGAAAACCGTCTGATACCACTCGGAGCAAACAAAACCACTCGAACCCAAGTAAAACCACTTGGAACGAAGCAAAAAACAACTCGAACTTGAAACATTCAACTGCGATCGACCGAAACTTTCATAAACATAAATTCCAAAGAAATCCAAATATCAATTATTTATCATCACTTTTAATCACGATCATTCACATGGTCCAAAAGTGTACGAGCGTAATGCGACGTCAAATCTCAGTTTACCACAAGCCCAGCACTAACGCTAGGGGTTACTTGTAGTTAGGTAGGTACTTAGGTTCACAGATTAGTCATGGGCTCAGCAATCATTATGGTACTGTATGCAAGTAATTCCATACTCTTGCAATTAATGCTTGAAGCGGTAAATTCTGACGGGATACATTTTTGCAGTTCAAAAAAACAACATTTTGGTAAAGATTGTACTCCCGGTTATAGCATGCCTGATGATACCCACATGCATCCTTGTATGGGTATGCAAATACAAAGGTACAAGCCCAAAAGCCCTTTTTCAAAATGCAACGCTTTTGTGTAAGCGTTAAGAAAAAAAGAATTGATTGATGCAACGTTACTGTGTAAATCTTAAGAAAAAATAATTGATGCTACTACCAACAGGCAAATGACAAAAGAAGGCAACCCAGAAGAGACTGATGCTAGGATACTTGAGTGCTTCCAATGAACTCGGAGGTGAAAATGTTGAATTTCCCTTTGTTAGCTTTGAAGACATTGTTGTTGCAACGAATAATTTCTCCGACTCCAACCAACTTGGAAGGGGAGGTTTTGGCAAAGTTTACAAGGTAACAAAAGGTTTTAAGTCAAGTTGTCAATGATTATAGTAGCAGATGTTTTGAACAAAAAGAGATAATTCTATTAGTGGAAAAATCTATGCTTTCATGATTTTCCAATTTAGATTGATACAATCATGTAGGGTACACTGGAAGGTGGAAAGGGAGTTGCTGTCAAAAGGCTTAGTAAAGGTTCTGAGCAAGGTATAGAGGGGTTCAGAAATGAAGTAATTCTAATTGCCAAATTGCAGCACAAAAACCTAGTTAGACTTCTTGGTTGCTGCATTCATGAAGATGAGAAGTTACTCATCTACGAATACTTACCTAATGAAAAGCCCCAAAACTTCAAAATCCAAAAATTTCTGAATTTTTGCCGGTTTTTGAGTGATTTTTGAAAACTTTCCTTTTTGGGAAAGTTTTCCCCGCCGCCGCTTTCCCTTTTCGGCCTGGCGCCTTCTCCCTCGCGTTGGCGCCTTCTCCTTTCCCGTCTCCTCTCCTCCCCGGCGCCTCCCGCTCTTCTCTCGCGTTGGCGCCGCCCCGATTCCGCCTTCGCATCGCGCGCGCGCGGAGCGTTGCGCGCTGCGCCCGCCTCCCTTCGCGCGGACAGCGCCGCCGCCGGTTTCGCCTCGCCCGCGCGCCGTCCCGACCACCCCGGTCCAAAACCGTGGGCGCTCCCGCGCCACGCGTCGCCGCTCCTCTGCGCCTGGTCCCGCCTGGCAGCGCCGCCCTCTCTCTCCCGCACGCGGACGCCCTCCGCTCGCCGCTCCTCGCTCCTGCCCCCGCTGCGCTGTCCCGACCACCGCAGCATCCTCGCGCCACGCGGCGCCATCCCTCTGCGCCCGACCCCACCTGGCAGCCCCGCCCGTCACTTCCCCGCGCGCGGACGCGCTCCCCTCCCATGCCGCAGCGCCACCCCCGCCCGTACTGTCACCTCGCCATTACGGCCGCTCAGCGCCCGGTCACCGTCCCGTCTGCGCGGAGGAGACGCTCCCCGACCTGCTCCCATCATTCCCTGTTGACCCCGGAGCTCGCCGTTGCCTTCACCCCGAAGGAGCCCCTCCCTCCACCCGGGTACAAATACCCCACCTCGGTTTCCCCTCCCTCCTTTGCTTCCCGAACACCCCCAGCACCCCCATTCACCTCCCACCGCTTCCCCGCTTCTCCCTGAGCCGCCAATCGGAGCCGCATCGCCCGAAGCTCCGCCGTCGTCTCCCCCTACGCCGGCGACCCCGTAAAGCGGATCTTCCGCTCCCCCTTACCCATTCTCCAATTGCTTTCGCCCTGAGCTCCTCCTCAGTGTGCTGATCACGCTGGTAACTTTGCTTGGCCAGGTACTCGCCCGTGGAGCGCCGTCACCGCAGCTCCTCCGCCGACCGAACCAGCTCCCCGTGGCCAGCTCTCCTCGCCGCCTCCCAGCTCCCACCGCCACCTCCAATGTAAGCCTCCAACTCCCCAGATGGTGTAGCCGCCCCCGATTGACCTCTCTCGCCGTCGGTGACCCCCTCCACCGCGGACGGGCCGAATCACCCCCTTCTCTCTTCTGCCATCCCCGTTGGTCCCCTCACCCTCCAGAACCCCAAAATGGACTCCCCTCACTCAGACCTACCCGGTGGTACCCTCCTTTGCCGTCGGGACCCTTCACCGTGGCCGGAGAGCGAGGGCACCGCCGTCTCCGTCCCTCGGCTGCGCGCGCGCGGCTGGAGGTAGAAGACGATGGCGTGGCCTCCTCCCCTCCGTCGATCTCGCCCCGCGCCATTTAACGTCGGCCGTCCGATCCTCCGCATACCGCTTCGCCCCTCCGTTTTATCGTCGCCGTCGGATCATCATAAACACCGCCCCTCCCCTCCGTCGGATCTCCTCCCCGTACCCCTCACCCCGCCGCATCTCCGCATCCGCTTGAGCCACGCGTCGCTCATCCGAGCCGCGTGAGCGCGCGCGGGCGTGGGCCAAGCCGGCCTGCCCCGTCGCCGAGCGCGCGCGCGTCGCCGCGCGTTGGGCCGCGCTGGCCTCCGGCCGCGCGGGCCGCACAGTGCCAGGCCGCACTGTAGCAAAGCGGCCGGGCCGCACTGTTCACCCATTTTCCAGTGATTTATTGATTTCTAAAATCCCAGAAAATCCAAATAAACCCTAGAAAATCACAGAAGATCCCAAAAATTCCCAAACTTCACCACTTTACTCCAAATATTATTCCAGACCCACTGGTGAACTCCATTTCCACAGATTCTTCCCAAATAAATTCCTAAAAATCCATTTGGGGTGTTTATGCAATTTACTCCTTTTTAAATAGTTTATTTTCCCTCGCTTGATTAGTCTCAAGCTGGATTTAATTCTGTTTTGTATGTTTGCGCTAGTGTCGGAGTCTTCGGAAGTTCAGTTGCCGACCCAGGAGCCAGGAGGTTCTTCGTTCGAGCTAGCGGAAATCATTCGGATTGACGGCAAGTCCCAAATCCTTTGATCATATTGAAACCCATGCTGTTTATATATGTTAATATGCTATTTGCATTGAACTAGTTGTGAAATGTTAGTTTGAAATAAAATAAAATGTTTAGAATGACTTGTTATGTAGTTAATCCTATCACCGTTAAATGCCATGTTTAATTTGTAGCCATGCCTTTGAAACCCTAGAATTAATTATCTGTTAATCTAGATAACTGTAGATTATTATCATCATGCAAAATCTTGTACTGATAAGGCTGTGGCTGCGGGCCAATAGAATTTGCAAACCCGACTCTAGGGTAGGGTGGTATGGGACACCGTGCCCTAGAGCGGAGAGTGCTGGCGGGCACAAGGTAGGGTAAGGGGATTGTGGTGCGCCGTGAGACGGTTTTCGCCCATCTCTTACCCTAGGATTGGAGTAGGGTAGGTAGGGTTGAGGTGCGCCGCTAGACGGTTTTCGCCCACCGCTTACCCTAGGTTGGGTCGCGGGCCTGGTGAGGTTGCGGACCATGTGAAATTAAGGACTAAAACCCTTATGCTGAGCAAATGTCATAGAACCCGCTCAAACCACAGGAGTTGACTTGTCAACACTTGTCTAGTAGCTGCTCAACTCGATTGAAACTCTACAGGTGTGGCGGTGGAGGAGGTTTAGCAGTGAGGTTAGGCAAGCCGTGATTGGGTGCCTAACAACGGTAGAGTTCACTCGAAGCGGCACCGTTTTCTTTTCTTTGTGTGTGTGTGTGTGAGCGAGCCAGACCCGAGTGAATTCTACCGGGTAGAGCCTATATAAAGAGCTGAGCAGTGAAACGACCTGGCTTTCTTAACTCTTTAGCGGGAGTTAGGGGATCGTGTGGGTAAAGCTGAGCAAACTCTGCAGAGTCAAATAAATGGTATTCGAATACGCCGTGCTCCCGGTTATTGGAGCTGTGTCACTTGGGTGATTCCAGCAGCAAAGCTTAAGTAGTTTTGTAAACGTTTAACTTGTTTAGGTTGGTTAATGAACTCTTGTGGAAAACCCTGAGATCTTAAGAAGTAAGTTTTGAGTCCGACTTATTAAAATGATTGTAAATAAAACTGCATCCACTGAAAGATAATAAACCAAATATATTCCCTTCCTTGAAGTTCCGTGCATGTAGTAAGTTAAGATCCCTTTGGGATTTGCTGAGCCGGTTGGTTGGCTCACGGCTTGCTAAATCTAATCTTTAGAGGATCAAGACGAAGGAGAAGGCCTCCCCGTTGAAGAAGTCCCGGAGGACCTTTTCTTCGACGAGGACCCTTGGCTGTAGGTCTCGGCCGCGCTCAGGCGGATTCTGGAAGACTTTTTGTAATGTAAATATGCTTTGGGCTTGCACGCCCCGCTGTAAAAACCCTGGATGTTAATCCTTATGTCAAGTATATGCTGGACTTTGTTGTAAGCATGAGATGGTATACTCTTGCGCGACACTCCATAACTGTTCATGCTTGGATAGTTGCGGAATGCCGTGTCCGTACGCGCCCCTGGAAACGGGGGCGTTACAAGAAGTGGTATCAGAGCAGGCACTTGACCGTAGGTTGAGACCTAAGGCAAACTAGGAAGCGATTTTATCGCAAAACTTAATTTAAGCCATAAAAACGGTTTACGAAAAACATAAGGTTTATTGCTGTCTTTTTTCCCTCTCTTGTTGCTACCTTATCTGTCTTAAATTTATTCTGCTTAAGATTTACATTTGCAAAAGTTACTGTCTCGCTTGTCTAACTTCAAAATTTCGTTTCCGGCAGATGGTGCACTACGTTCTCTCCCGCCCTGACCGTATGGATGGATGGCCATACAAGCTTTGGGAGATGAGGAGGTACCTTGGTTCGAGGGAGCACTGCAGCCCAGTGTTCCATGCAGTGAGCCGCACCCGTGGAGAGCAGCTCTACGAGTGGAAGGCATGGGTGGTCCTTACGCCCCTGCCTGTCCGCCCTGACCAGGAGCGCAAGTTCATCGCCAGAAGGATGGACAGAGACGACGCAGTTCAGGATGCGGCCCAGAAGGCTGCGTTCTACTTGCGCGACTACTACAGCCTCGAGCTCTCCTACACTCCCTTTGACCTGGTGCCGCAGCAGCGCCGCGAGGGCCTGGCAGTGCCTCAGTTCGGTGAGGATGACGATCCCCGCCTCGCGGGCATCGCCGTCCTTTGGGCACAGCAGGTCGTTCGTTACGACAGCACGGTCGAGGAGTCCAGGAGGCTTCAGCGACAGCTCTGGAGGGCTCGTGAGCAGGTTCAGCAGCTCAGAGCCTCTCTCTCCGTCGTTTTGAGGAGGTCGAGGCCTTGGATCACGTTGAGGAGCCGAGCGTCCAGTCCTCGTGCTCCACGGTGCAGTCTAGGCGCAGGCGCCGGCTGATGACCACGGTAGAGTACCGTGCCCGGTTCCGCCCGGCAGCCCCGCTTGCCCTCCCAGCACCAGGGGACGACGAGGAGTAGACGCTGACCGCTAGCGTAGCCCGACCTTTTGTAATAGTGGTACTTTTGGATTGTAATGCAAGTGTAATATGAACCTTTATGTGGTCTGTGCACCACTTGCTTAATGTGAATTATGTTTGTTATTTCTTTTAATTTGTTTGCTTAATTATCTGTATGTTTCTCCTGTGTTCAAAGCTTTCTTCTGTCCCCTTTCACTCTCGTACTTACCCTGTTCACCCTATGCTTACCTGGAAATTCGAAGTCTTACTTACCTGTTCTTAATTGTCAAAGCCGCTGCAAAAATCTAACCCCAAGTTCCCAATAAACAGATGGAGCCAGCAGGGCAGACGGGTCAGACCAGCGGGCAGGGTGCACCTGCCACCGACCAGAACACACTTGCCAAGGTTATTGAAATGTTAGAAAAGAATCGATATCAAGGAGAGCAGAATATCTTGAAAGTGTTAGATCAACAAGCTCAGCTTCTCGAACAGATGGCAACCCGATCCTCCAGTGTTCCTAGTGGGAGTAATGCTCCTCGGGATGGTTCTCAAATTTCCACCCGATGGGCAGATTTTCTGAAAACACGTCCACCGGTCTTCTCCACCTCCGCTGACCCTACGGTAGCTGAGGATTGGCTTGTGGACGTGGAGAGGAAGCTTCAAACAGCACGATGCGATGACCAAGAGAAGGTGCTGTACGCATCCCACCAGTTGCAGGGTGCTGCAGCTACGTGGTGGATCAACTACCAACGCACCCTACAGAACAGAGAAATTAGTTGGGAGGACTTTTCAAAGGCCTTCCGCAAGGCACACATACCAGATAGCGTCATGGAGGCTAAGCGTCGGGAATTTCTTGCGCTTAAGCAAGGAGGACGCACCGTTATGGAGTACTTACATCAGTTCAACCATTTGTCCAGGTTTGCCCCAGAAGATGTTGACAGCGAAGACAAGAAGATGAATAGATTCAGGACTGGATTACAGCAGTCTCTGAAATTTCATATTTCAGCTCTGAAGTTCCAGGATTTACATGACATGGTGAACAGCTTAATCACCTCAGAAGAAGCTAGAGGAGAAATGGAGGACTATAGGAAGCGTAAGGCAGTACACAAATCCCAATCCTCTTCACAAAATGCTCAACGAATCAGGACATCGGGATCGCCCTCATATCGATCCCAATCCTCCCCGCCAGTTTGTGAGGTTACCGAGGACTCAGTCTGGCCAATCACAGCAGTATAATTCTCCTTTGCCACTAGCGCTCAAGTGTCCCACCTGTGGTGGGAATCATCTTGCTAGTAGCTGCCCAAAGAGATCCAATGCTTGTTTTCACTGCGGAGAAGTTGGACACTATAGAGACCAATGTCCTAGAAGGAACTTGCCATCTGATGCGGCAAGACTGCAAGTCCAAAATCAGCAACCGCAAGAAAACAAGACGCAGTCAAGCCCTAGCACTCCCAAGGGAGGATATCTACAGATCAAAGCAGCTGGGCCCCAGTCTCCAGCCGGCACAGCAATTTCACGTCAGCAGGCCGAGGCAGAGGCCGTACCAGATCCACCTTCTATGCAAGGGTGAACCACGTGTCGGCAGAGGACGCCGCAGGGGCTAGCGACATCATTGCTGGTATGTTTCCAATCAACTCCATACCTGCATTGATTTTGTTTGATCCTGGTGCAACACATTCATTTGTTTCGAAGAGTTTTGCTTCAAGAAATCAATTGCCTTCTGTTACTTTACCGAGACCATATGTGGTTGAGACCCCTGGGGTTAGAATGGAGTCCCACAATGGGTGTGCGGGACTCAGTATAAAAATCCAAGGGGTAGATTTTAGAGCAGATTTGTTGCAACTAGATATGACAGGATTAGATGCCATTTTGGGCATGAACTGGTTAGCCAAGAACAAAGGCAAGGTAGACTGTGAGATCAAGACAGTGTCATTGGTCAATTCTGAAGGTCAGAAAGTGATAGTAGAGACAGATCGAGAAGTATTAAAAGATGCCAAGAAGCGTATGATCAACATGATAGCAGCCACACCTAATCAAGTACTAGTGGTACAAGAGTATCCAGATGTCTTTCCAGAAGAATTACCAGGAAGACCTCCTGACAGACAAGTGGAACTTGCTATTGAATTGGTACCTGGTACCAAGCCAATTGCCAAACATCAGTATAGAATGTCAGCTAGTGAATTGAAAGAGTTGAAGAAGCAGCTAGATGAACTCCAAGAGAAGGAATTCATTCGACCGAGTACTTCACCGTGGTCAGCCCCAGTCTTATTTGTGAAAAGAAGAATGGAGAATTAAGGATGTGTGTTGATTACCGAGGCTTGAATGCTGTCACCATCAAAAACAAGTATCCTCTCCCCAGAATTGATGACCTGTTTGATCAACTCAAGGGTGCCAAAGTGTTTTCCAAGATCGATCTGCGCTCGGGTTATCATCAGCTTAAATCCGAGAGCAAGATCGAGAGAAGACGGCTTTCATCACCAGATATGGATTATTTGAATTCACGGTCGTGCCATTTGGTCTAACCAATGCGCCAGCATATTTCATGAATTCTTATGAATCTGGTGCACATGGACCAATTGGATCGATTCGTGATTGTCTTCATTGATGATATCCTGATATATTCCAAGAGTGAAGAAGAGCACAGACAACATTTGCACAGGGTATTGTCAAGACTGAGGGAACATCAGCTATATGCAAAGTTTGACAAGTGCAGTTTTTGGCTAAAAGAAGTGGCTTTCTTGGGTCACATTATATCTGAAGATGGAGTAAAGGTCGACCCAGAAAAGATATCTGCAGTTATGGAATGGAAACAACCCAAGACCGTGACTGAAGTAAGGAGTTTCCTTGGATTGGCGGGCTATTATCGCCGATTCATTGAAGGCTTCTCGAAAATTTCCCGACCACTCACTCAGCTATTGAAGAAGGACAAGCCATTCACATGGACAGATACATGTGAAGAAGGATTTCAGACGTTAAAGACCAAATTGACAACCACGCCCGTCCTGATTTTGCCTAATCCAGAAAAGGAATTCAGGTTTATTGTGATGCTTCAAAGCAAGGTTTGGGATGCGTACTTATGCAAGACGGAAAGGTTGTCGCTTATGCCTCAAGACAATTGAAGCCGCATGAGGAGAATTACCCCACACACGATTTAGAACTAGCAGCTGTAGTGCATGCACTAAAAATTTGGCGGCACTACCTGCTGGGGAATCGATGTGAGATATTTTCTGATCACAAGAGCCTAAAGTACCTATTTACACAGCCAGAATTAAACATGAGACAGCGCAGATGGCTGGAACTGATAAAGGATTATGATGTTGATCTTCAGTATCACCCGGGCAAGGCCAATGTAGTTGCCGACGCCCTTAGCCGCAAGGCTCGTCCAAGCAAAACTAGCAAATCAGAGTATCCGCCAGAATTGCAAAGGGACATAATACGACTGAACTTGGTGATCACAGAACAGGGTGAAGAAACAAGCATTAGAAATTCAACCATTACTGACAGATCAGATTAAAGCAGCACAAGATGAAGATGAAGAGATTCAAAAACTGAAAAAAGGATATTGAAGAAGAGACTCCTCAGAGTATACGATAGACGGGCATGGAATCCTTACCTTCCGTGGTCGCTATTGCATACCCGACAAGAAAGAGTTAAGGGAATTAATATGTCTGAAGCCCATTCGTCCCAATTCTCAATTCACCCAGGAGGTACTAAGATGTACCAAGATCTGAAGAAGAAGTATTGGTGGAACCAGATGAAGAAGGAAGTGGCAGAGTATGTAGCTAAATGTGATGTCTGCCAGCAGATCAAGATAGACCACCAGAAACCATCGGGATTGTTGCAACCTCTGCCAATACCCGAATGGAAATGGGACCGTATCGGCATGGATTTTATTACTGGACTTCCCAAGACTCGTGAGGGATATGATGCTATTTGGGTCATTGTCGATAGATTGACCAAAGTGGCTCACTTCCTCCCGATCAAGCAAACGTATGGGAAAGATAAACTTGCTGAGTTATACTTGACCAGAATTGTGACTCTACATGGAGTTCCAAAGAAAATTGTGTCAGATAGAGGAGCACAATTTACATCTAAGTTCTGGGAGAAATTACATGAAGCAATGGGCACTGATTTGAATTTCAGTTCAGCCTATCACCCCCAGACGGATGGACAGACAGAAAGAACGAATCAGATCTTGGAAGATATGTTGAGAGCTTGTGCTATTGTGTATGGTGCAGCCTGGAATACTTGCTTACCATTCGCTCAATTCTCATATAACAATAGTTACCAAGCTAGTATCCAATGGCCCCGTTTGAAGCACTTTATGGCAGAAAATGCAGAACCCCTCTGAATTGGACAGAAACAGGAGAGCGACAACTTATTGGTCCTCAGATTGTTCAAGACACAGAAGAACATGTTAGAATTGTCAGAGACAGACTCAAAATGGCACAAGACCGACAGAAGAGCTATGCAGATAACCGTAGGAAGGATTTGAGTTTTGAAGTTGGAAATTTCGTCTACATCAAAGTCACTCCATTCAAAATAATTAAGAGATTTCAAGTTAAGGCAAATTAGCACCAAGATATGTGGGACCGTTTCAGATTATCGGAAGAGTTGGGGAAGTAGCTTATCAAGTGCAGCTCCCACCCAACTTGTCAAGAATGCACAATGTGTTCCACGTATCTCAGCTTCGAAAGTGTCTACGTCAACCAACAGATGAGGTGCCATTGTCAGATATTGAATTACAGGATGACTGCACGTATGCTGAAGAACCACTACAAATACTTGAAACATCAGAGAGGCAGCTCAGAAACAAGAATATCAGATTTTGCAGAGTGCAATGGAAGAATCATACAGCGGATTGAGTCCACTTGGGAACGAGAATCAGACTTGCAGCGGGATTTTCCCAACTTACTCCCTGGACCAAGTTAATCTCGGGGTCGAGATTCTTTTAAGGGGGGTAGGTTGAAAAGCCCAAAACTTCAAAATCCAAAAATTTCTAAATTTTTGCCGGTTTTTGAGTGATTTTTGAAAACTTTCCTTTTTGGGAAAGTTTTCCCCCGCCGCCGCTTTCCCTTTTCGGCCTGGCGCCTTCTCCCTCGCGTTGGCGCCTCTCCTTTCCCGTCTCCTCTCCTCCCCGGCGCCTCCCGCTCTTCTCTCGCGTTGGCGCCGCCCCGATTCCGCCTTCGCATCGCGCGCAGCGCGGAGCGTTGCGCGCTGCGCCCGCCCTCCCTTCGCGCGGACAGCGCCGCCGCCGGTTTTCGCCTCGCCCGCGCGCCGTCCCGACCACCCCGGTCCAAAACCGTGGGCGCTCCCGCGCCACGCGTCGCCGCTCCTCTGCGCCTGGTCCCCGCCTGGCAGCGCCGCCCTCTCTCTCCCGCACGCGGACGCCCTCCGCTCGCCGCTCCTCGCTCCTGCCCCCGCTCCGCTGTCCCGACCACCGCAGCATCCTCGCGCCACGCGGCGCCATCCCTCTGCGCCCGACCCACCTGGCAGCCCCGCCCGTCACTTCCCCGCGCGCGGACCGCGCTCCCCTCCCATGCCGCAGCGCCACCCCCGCCCGTACTGTCACCTCGCCATTACGGCCGCTCAGCGCCCGGTCACCGTCCCGTCTGCGCGGAGGAGACGCTCCCCGACCTGCTCCCATCATTCCCTGTTGACCCCGGAGCTCGCCGTTGCCTTCACACCGAAGGAGCCCCTCCCTCCGCCCGGGTACAAATACCCCACCTCGGTTTTCCCCTCCCTCCTTTGCTTCCCGAACACCCCCAGCACCCCCATTCACCTCCCACCGCTTCCCCGCTTCTCCCTGAGCCGCCAATCGGAGCCGCATCGCCGAAGCTCCGCCGTCGTCTCCCCCTACGCCGGCGACCCCGTAAAGCGGATCTTCCGCTCCCCTTACCCATTCTCCAATTGCTTTCGCCCTGAGCTCCTCCTCAGTGTGCTGATCACGCTGGTAACTTTGCTTGGCCAGGTACTCGCCCGTGGGAGCGCCGTCACCGCCAGCTCCTCCGCCGACCGAACCAGCTCCCCGTGGCCAGCTCTCCTCGCCGCCTCCCAGCTCCCACCGCCACCTCCAATGTAAGCCTCCAACTCCCCAGATGGTGTAGCCGCCCCCGATTGACCTCTCTCGCCGTCGGTGACCCCCTCCACCGCGGACGGGCCGAATCACCCCCTTCTCTCTTCTGTCATCCCCGTTGGTCCCCTCACCCTCCAGAACCCAAAATGGACTCCCCTCACTCAGACCTACCCGGTGGTACCCTCCTTTGCCGTCGGGACCCTTCACCGTGGCCGGAGAGCGAGGGCACCGCCGTCTCCGTCCCTCGGCTGCGCGCGCGCGGCTGGAGGTAGAAGACGATGGCGTGGCCTCCTCCCCTCCGTCGATCTCGCCCCGCGCCATTTAACGTCGGCCGTCCGATCCTCCGCATACCGCTTCGCCCCTCCGTTTTATCGTCGCCGTCGGATCATCATAACACCGCCCCTCCCCTCCGTCGGATCTCCTCCCCGTACCCCTCACCCCGCCGCATCTTCCGCCATCCGCTTGAGCCACGCGTCGCTCATCCGAGCCGCGTGAGCGCGCGCGGGCGTGGGCCAAGCCGGCCTGCCCCGTCGCCGAGCGCGCGCGCGTCGCCGCGCGTTGGGCCGCGCTGGCCTCCGGCCGCGCGGGCCGCACAGTGCCAGGCCGCACTGTAGCAAAGCGGCCGGGCCGCACTGTTCACCCCATTTTCCAGTGATTTATTGATTTCTAAAATCCCAGAAAATCCAAATAAACCCTAGAAATCACAGAAGATCCCAAAAATTCCCAAACTTCACCACTTTACTCCAAATATTATTCCAGACCCACTGGTGAACTCCATTTCCACAGATTCTTCCAAATAAATTCCTAAAAATCCATTTGGGGTGTTTATGCAATTTACTCCTTTTAAATAGTTTATTTCCCTCGCTTGATTAGTCTCAAGCTGGATTTAATTCTGTTTTGTATGTTTGCGCTAGTGTCGGAGTCTTCGGAAGTTCAGTTGCCGACCCAGGAGCCAGGAGGTTCTTCGTTCGAGCTAGCGGAAATCATTCGGATTGACGGCAAGTCCCAAATCCTTTGATCATATTGAAACCCATGCTGTTTATATATGTTAATATGCTATTTGCATTGAACTAGTTGTGAAATGTTAGTTTGAAATAAAATAAAATGTTTAGAATGACTTGTTATGTAGTTAATCCTATCACCGTTAAATGCCATGTTTAATTTGTAGCCATGCCTTTGAAACCCTAGAATTAATTATCTGTTAATCTAGATAACTGTAGATTATTATCATCATGCAAAATCTTGTACTGATAAGGCTGTGGCTGCGGGCCAATAGAATTTGCAAACCCGACTCTAGGGTAGGGTGGTATGGGACACCGTGCCCTAGAGCGGAGAGTGCTGGCGGGCACAAGGTAGGGTAAGGGGATTGTGGTGCGCCGTGAGACGGTTTTCGCCCATCTCTTACCCTAGGATTGGAGTAGGGTAGGTAGGGTTGAGGTGCGCCGCTAGACGGTTTTCGCCCACCGCTTACCCTAGGTTGGGTCGCGGGGCCTGGTGAGGTTGCGGACCATGTGAAATTAAGGACTAAAACCCTTATGCTGAGCAATGTCATAGAACCCGCTCAAACCACAGGAGTTGACTTGTCAACACTTGTCTAGTAGCTGCTCAACTCGATTGAAACTCTACAGGTGTGGCGGTGGAGGAGGTTTAGCAGTGAGGTTAGGCAAGCCGTGATTGGGTGCCTAACAACGGTAGAGTTCACTCGAAGCGGCACCGTTTTCTTTTCTTTGTGTGTGTGTGTGTGAGCGAGCCAGACCCGAGTGAATTCTACCGGGTAGAGCCTATATAAAGAGCTGAGCAGTGAAACGACCTGGCTTTCTTAACTCTTTAGCGGGAGTTAGGGGATCGTGTGGTAAAGCTGAGCAAACTCTGCAGAGTCAAATAAATGGTATTCGAATACGCCGTGCTCCCGGTTATTGGAGCTGTGTCACTTGGGTGATTCCAGCAGCAAAGCTTAAGTAGTTTTGTAAACGTTTAACTTGTTTAGGTTGGTTAATGAACTCTTGTGGAAAACCCTGAGATCTTAAGAAGTAAGTTTTGAGTCCGACTTATAAAATGATTGTAAATAAAACTGCATCCCACTGAAAGATAATAAACCAAATATATTCCCTTCCTTGAAGTTCCGTGCATGTAGTAAGTTAAGATCCCTTTGGGATTTGCTGAGCCGGTTGGTTGGCTCACGGCTTGCTAAATCTAATCTTTAGAGGATCAAGACGAAGGAGAAGGCCTCCCCGTTGAAGAAGTCCCGGAGGACCTTTTCTTCGACGAGGACCCTTGGCTGTAGGTCTCGGCCGCGCTCAGGCGGATTCTGGAAGACTTTTTGTAATGTAAATATGCTTTGGGCTTGCACGCCCCGCTGTAAAAACCCTGGATGTTAATCCTTATGTCAAGTATATGCTGGACTTTTGTTGTAAGCATGCGATGGTATACTCTTGCGCGACACTCCATAACTGTTCATGCTTGGATAGTTGCGGAATGCCGTGTCCGTACGCCCCTGGAAACGGGGGCGTTACACCTAACAAAAGCTTGGATGCCTTCTTTTTTGGTATGTTCTGATTTCTGATCACTTATCGCTAAAAGTTTTATATTGACCATAAGGATATTCGTGATACTAAAGATATGCTTCATTTCATACTAATCTTGGAAGGTGCTACAAGAAAATCAGAGCTAAATTGGCTGACACGGTTCAAAATAATTAAAGGCGTAGCAAGAGGGCTTCTTTATCTACACCAAGATTCAAGATTAACGATAATTCATAGAGACCTCAAGCAAGCAATATCTTGTTGGACACAGAAATGACTCCCAAAATATCAGATTTCGGTATGGCAAAATCTTTGGTGGAAACCAGCAACTAGCAAACACTACTAGGGTTGTTGGGACATAGTAAGTAATTTATGTACTAGCCAACTCTAAATACTCTAGTTTTTATGGTCTAGTTTAATTCATGTGCATTCCTTGCTGCTGAAATGATATAAACATTAGTTACATGTCGCCTGAATATGTGATGGGAGGTGCCTTTTCTGTCAAATCGGACACATATAGCTTTGGTGTTCTTCTCTTGGAGATTGTAAGTGGTTTGAAGATCAGCTCACCGCAATTCATAATGAACTTTCCCAGCCTTACAACTTATGTAAGTATTGTGGAATGCTCAACATTTCAACAGCCCAATAAAATATAGTAATTTGATCATAACTTGATTCTATTGGCTCAGGCGTGGGGATTATGGAAAGATGGAAAAAGCAACAGAACTGGTGGACTCTTCAGTTGCTGAGGGCTGTCCACTTCATGAAGTTCTACGGTGTATTCACGTAGGACCGTTGTGTGTTCAAGACTGTCCAAATGATAGGCCACTTATGTCATCTGTTGTATTTATGTTAGAGAACGAAAGCGCACACCTTCCAGCATTGAAGCGACCTGTATATTTTGCTCTACGTGGTTGCAAAACTGAAGAAACAAGGGAAAACATGGAAAATTCGGTGAATACAATGAGTATCACAACACCAGAGGGGCGCTAGATTTTTAAGGTCAACTTTTGCTGTATGCGAATTTCAGTATATGTATATTTTTATGATTTTCTCTTTGTGGGTTGTGAATTTCTACATAAGTGGTCGTAATATCTGAGAGTTTACTTATGGGAAAAAGTGTTGAATAATACATCAGAATTGATCAGTGGAGGCTAGCATTTTCGGAGTAGCGACGCAAGCGAGGGAGTAATGCCTCTTGCTGTGTAGGATTTGCTACAGTGTGGCTGCTAGACGCCGCCTTTTTCTTCTCATTTTGCTTGTTGTTGTGATATGGTTTTTTATTTGGGTCTTTCAGTTAATTGCAATCGGGAAACAGTGTAAACTTTTAATTGTCCTCTAATGCACAAATCAGAGCTCCTACCAAAATAGTTTTGAGAAATATATTGGAATTGAGATTTATATCGAAAATGTCTCATTTCAAACAAAGGTATTCATTGGTTTGTGGGGACCCCAGCACATGAGCACCCATAGTCGCTGTGTGTGTTCTGTACTAGTCCCATGATCAGTAGCTAGTACTCACATCAATGAACTCACATTCCTACACATCGCACATAAATAATTTTCAATAAAAGGGGTAATGTATATATAAACGAGATATAAAAGAGTCTCTACACATAAAGCCGACTGGCCAATTAACATCAGAGTCTTGAACAAAATATAGCTGAAGTCTAATAACAAAAGTATCTAGTGATTTTTCCTCATAATCCATAGGCAATCAACTTGAGTTAGGCTCGAAAGACCACTCATCGAATTCCTCGGTACCAAAGGCGAAATACACATGGTTAGGCACGTATCTTCATTCTCTGATCAACAATAATTTAAGTAAGGTTGAGTACATTGTGTACTCAGCAAGACTTATAGTACATCACAAAATTTTACATATATGCAAATCTATCAAAGAATGATGCTCTATACTAAGTTAGTTTCAACATAAAGCATATTTTATTTTTGCAATATCAATAAGTAATAATTTGAAAACAAAATTGTAAAGAGCATTTGACATGTAATGAAATAGCATTTGCATAATTTCCATAATAGTAGCTTAAATCCATTCACAACCTTCCTCGGCTGAGAACATCGCACAAAACCCACTCATAGGCATGGCACACGATTAGACGTTCATTACATCCCATATGTTCAATGAAATAGTTTTGAAAAGGAAAATTATACCCTTTGTGGTTACATTCAAGCTTGCTCATGACCGTGAACATGACTATTTAAATAGTTTTTAACACTTTACTGAGGCTGTACAACTTTACCAACACGAGATAATCAATTATATTATCGGCAACTTCACACTTCCTTTGGCTTGTGACGAAAGTTGATTATCATATAGCTTTTAGGTCGCCTAGTCATACCAGCTCAATGAATGAACAAGCCCTCACTTGGGTGCACCAAGTGAGCTACATGACAGGCCCTCACCCTAGTGAATTACCTCCTTTTGGTGAGGCATTAACCGTTGTATTAGCAAGCATTGGTTCCAACACTTTGGTGAAGGAAACCCCTACGAGCAAATCTAGCCAGAGTTCCCTTACTTCATCTGTGCCTACCACTGTGCAAGTTAGACCTAAACAACTTAATCAGCTAAATGCCAGAGCCCATATAGCATATATAGTTATACGGTGTGACTTAGATGTATGACAATAGTGTTCGGTCCTTAATTGACCCGGACGAGAGTCTCCCCCTATATACATGCGAGATTCTCTCTCGGCGAGATTCCCTATCACATTTTACAGTATACCATATAACTCGTCCATGTCCAAAAACTAGGTTTTTCATTTTATTTGATACCAAAGTAATAGAGTTTCCCCCTTTGGTCCAACATTTTGAAACCATCATGTCTACGTGTAAACTTGTTTGAAAGATCAAACTTAGCAAAAACTAGTGCTTGCTTAAGCATCTAGAGCACGTACTCAAAGTAATATACCCAAATTTTGGCGTTAGCTATGTCTAACCATATCCTAAGGGGTACAACAGTGAGGATATCAAATTTGCAAGATTCAATGCATTCGAGTGGTCATAACTACCATTACCCACAATATAGGCATGTTACCAACATATACATGCATGCATAATATATTTTGCAAGCAATGTACAATAATTGAAATAGGATCAATATGGTCAAAGGGGGTGCTTGCCTTGCTCCTGTTGATTAGAGAATGTTTTCTGTGCATTCTCAGCGTTGGCTGGCACGAGTCATTTATCCAATAAAATCCAGATACATACAAATAAGAGCCAAATAAACAGAGACAAGACTAAAATATTTTTGTACAATCAAGAAGATCATGATTTTATAAGAATTTAGGAAATAAAGATCACTAAATTTGGATTTTGTATGCAAAACTTATAAGCATTTGAGTTTTGGCTTGGTTTTGAATTATCTCTTCTCGGTTGGTATAGTACTCTTTACAACTACTAACACTCTTTGACCGCTACAGTATGTGGACACTCTGACTACCGACCATGGCGCTTCAACTACACATGTCTTTGGAGCATCGAACGGGTACTGTAGTTTCAACTACCAACTACGTTCTATAGTTTACGACCATACAACCACTTATAGCTATCGACTACTGGAGCTTACGACCACTATAGATACCGACAACTTGAGCTGATGACCACTATAGCTATCGATAATTGGAGCTTACGACCACTATAGCTACCAACAATTGAAGCTCACAGCCTTACGACTATGACTTACCATCACGGCGCTTCGACCATTGTTGCTCGGCCATGGTGCTTAGCCGCAACTCCGGTCGTATTGCTCACATAGAGCCAGTACTACCGGTCTTCGACCACGTAGGTCTTCCGACTACCGACCGACTACGGTAACTTACAACTACCGACTGGGTATTGCAACTTACGATTAAGGACCTAGTACGGTAACTTACGATTAATTTACTGCACTTATGACCGATCTATTGTACCTATGACTGATCTACTATATCTCATGACCGATCTACTGTAGTCGAGGGTTACGAGCCCAGCTGTGGTCGAAGATTTCAACACAGCGGCGGTCGGAGATGTCGACTTCGGCAGTGGTCGAAGGTTTCAACACCAGCAGCGGCTGAAGATCTCGACTCGGTAGTGGTCAAAGATTTCAACACATTGGTGATTCAAGTTTTGACATGTCAGCGGTCGAAGATCTCGACCCTAGCTATGATTGAAGATCTTGACTCCAGTTGCGGTCGAAATCTAGACACAGTAGTGGTCGAAGATTTGACAAGCTACAGTCGAAGATCTCAACACAACATCGGTCAAAGGTCTCAACTCGGCAGCAGTCAAAGCTCTCGACTCTGGCTACGGTTGAAGATGTTGACAATGGCAGCGGTCGAAGATCTCGACACGGTAGTGGTCGAAGGTTTTGACATGTGTAAGTTTAACCTCCAATTAGATTGCTTTGGTGATTAATGATAAATCTAATTGTGAGACTAACTCGATTAATGATAAATCTAAATGTGAACCTAACTCAATTAATGACAAATCTAAATATGAGACTAACTCGTTTGTTTAGTATGTTATTGTTTAGTCTCATTTGGAGGAAAAGGTGAAAATCATGGAGGTATGCATTCGACGTCATATTCTTATATCTTGTTGCATTCCTTGGATCCAAAATAAATGTTGAACTCCACCAAAGTCTAATTTCTATATGTGCATATGTTTTTATTACGTGTTCTTATACGCACACATTTAGGGGAGTTCACTATATGTTTTATGATTTTATTAGTATTGATCTATGTTTCTTTTCCACATATATTGGGAATCTCTACTTTGAAACTTATCCTTTGAGTATATAAAACTCGTGTAGTTCATATATATTCACATTGACTCATATTGCTTTATATTTAATTATTTGTGTTTGCAAAAAGGGACTAACATGTATGTCAAGTGATTGAAAGGTTTAGTTCTAGATTTTTCTTGACGACTTAAGAGGTTGCATGTTAAGGTTGACAAGAAGATCGACATAGCTCGGGACAAAGGTCATGCATGCATTTGAATTTAAATTCTAAAGCTAACTATGCATTGTCAGGAAATCGATAGTACTGGTGTGTAATTAGCGGTACTACCGTAGTACGGTATGACCGAGAAGGTAGTGTGGTACTAGCGCAACCTAGAATTACCAGCATTTAGTTGGTAGTACATTTTTTCTGGATAGTTTTTTCTAAAGCCAACTTTGAAGCTCTTTTATTTTTCTGGAAAACAGTAGTATCGGAGTTTGAACAATGGAACTACCGCAGCGTGGTATGACCGCATCTCCTAAGTGGTACTACCGGACCTCCAAAGTTCTGGATTTATGGGCGGTATGTTTTTGCCATAGAGGCAATTGGGTTATAAAGGCAAAGAGAAGGCGATGGGAACAGTGAGGCGGTTCGGCCGTGTCTCTTGCACGCGACCGAAATGAAGCAGGGGTCTGCTGACGCTTAGGGAGCAGGGGGAGGTGGCACTGGCTTCCTGCAAGCGTTGACGAGGGAGTGAAGGCTGCGGTACAACACGGGCTCACACAACAAAGAAGAAAGGCGGTGCGCCGCGGTGAGGAGAGAGCACAAGTGCAAGCTAGCGGTGAGCGAAGCGAGGAGAGAAGTAGAGCTGGTGGCTGAAGGGTGGGACCCAAGTGCCAGCTCGGTGTGAACGCGCGGGCAGAGGCGGCCACAATCTTGGGCGTGGACGGCGTGGCGCATGGAGGTGGCTGACAGGAAGACGGTGGAGAGGCGGCATCGCTATTGTACACACTTACATTGTTTACTGCAGTAGCTTAGTTTAATTTGCTATTTTGGTACATACTACATTGGTACATTGTTTACTGCAGTTGCTTAATTTAATTTGCTATTTGGTACATACTATATTGGTACATTGTTTACTGCAGTTGCTTAGTTTACACTGGTACATATTTCATTGCTTGTTGTGTTAGTATATAGTATAGGCACATAACCCCTCTCTCTGTCCACATCTGTAACAGCCCAGGTTTTTCTGAAAATAAAAATAAATGAATAAATAAATAAAAATTGATTAAAATAAAATTTAAATTAAAATAAGTACTTTTGTTGCCTAAATTTTAAATTTGGATTTGCCTTGAATTTCTGTTTTTTGAAAAAGCTGGATTTGAAAAGCAATTTCAGAAAAACCTAAAATTATTATTAAATAAAATGATATTTGATTTTCTATAAAAATTCTATGTCAAATTAAAAATTTGGACTTATTTGGATTTTATTTGGTTTTGTGAGTTTTCTGGAGTTTAAAAATGTATTTTTGAAATTAAAAAGGATTTTAAAATATGAAAATTAAATACAACATTAGTTGGAAATAATTTTATTAAGTCCAAAAAGTGTCCAGGAGATTCTCTGAATTTTTCTGGAAATTTTGGAGTTATTTTCATATTTTTCTGAGGCTTAATGGAATTTCTAGGCTTTTCTGAAAATCCAAAATCAATTTCTAAAAATAAAATCCTCAAACCTCACCTCCCGGCCGCCACGTGGACGACTGGATTGCGTCCACGTCGCCCCATCCCAGCCGCCGCTCCATCCCGCCTCCCCCTCTTCTCGGGCCGCCACCTGGCCGGTCCCGATTGCGCCGCGTCGCCCCCGCCAGCCCATCTCCACCCGCCCACCTTGGCCCCCCTCTTGGCCGTTCGATCTCGCCCACGCGTCCCCATCCGCCGTCCGCACCCCGCTCCCTCTCTCTGCCCCACGGACCCCACCCGGCAGCCGCCCGCGCCCCCCCTCTCACGCTGCACCCCGGCCCCGCCTGTCGGCTTCGCCTTCTTCCCCCGCGTCCGTCTTCTTCCCCCGGCCGCGCCGCCGCCAGGCCGTTGCGCCGCCCCTGCCATATCTGGCCACCTCCCCCTCTCTCTCCCGCGTACTCCGCCCTCCTCCTTCGTGCGCCGCCACTTTCCCCCGCACGACCCCGCGCCCCGCGCCCACGTCTCCCGCCCCTCGGCGCCCACTTCCTCCCCCAATCCCCCGCAACCGTCGCCCGTAACCGTCGCCCACCGGCGAGAAATTCCCGCTGGCGCCCCCCTCCCCGACCCCTATTTAAACCCCCACGGCTCCGCCTCCCCCTCGCCCATCCTCCCTCCGCCCTCAATTGCCCCCTTCGCCACCCAAGAACGCCGACGCCGTGCTTCCCCTTCCCGAGCGCTGCCCGCCGCTCCGACGAGCAATTCCGGCCGCCTCGCTCCTCCTCGTGCTTCGCCGTCAACCTCTACGGCTTCCTCGCCTCGCCGCCGTGCCCATGCGTCTCTTCACCGGCCCCGAGCGCCACCGAGCCGCCGGCCCATTCTCGGCCTCCCCCGGTAAACCCCGAGCCACACCCGCGTTCCCTTCGGCCCCTCTCCCCTTTGCCACCCTCGCCGCCGGCCGCTGCTCGCCGGAGCACCGGCGAGCACACCGTGCCCGTGCGCCACTCCGGCCGCCCGGTCCACGTCAGCAGCCGCGTGGCAGCTGCATGGCATGCCACGCGTCGGCCACCTCGGCCCCTCTCTCCCCGTCGGCTGCCATGCCACCACCCCGCCACCTCAGCGCCTTCCCTCGGCCGTGAGCCCGGTCCATGGACCAAGGGCCCACTTGTCAGCCTCACCCCATAATTTCCAGTTCAAAAATGAATCGGCCGAAAAAGAAATTCCAGGGCTGACGCAATGCTGACACCATATATCCCTTTTTCAGTAGAAAAATAATTCCAGAAATTCAGATTTTCCATTTTCTCTCTTTTCAAACTTCCCAGAGCCCGTTCTCCTTCATCCTAACTCCGATTTGGCCCATTCAAATTTCTAAATTCATCAAAAATTCCCCTCTATCCATTTCTAGCCTCAATTCAAACTTTTGAAGTCATTTGAATTTATTTTGAATTTATTTGAATTTGGTGGGTATTTTCACGTATAGACTTCGACGATTCGGGAAAATTTCTTCGACGAAGATTCAAACCAAGTTGAAGAGCAAGGCAAGTCACCCTCCTTGATCATGTTGATCCCAGTTTTCAAAATAAAATTATGTTGATTTAAATTACATTGCATGCATATTTTTATTCAACTTATTTCAATCCTGTTTTAAATTTAGATATTGCCTACTTGTTAATCCCTCCTTTGAATTTGAAATCCTCAATACCTTGTCACCCTAGAATCAAACTCTAGTTAATACAATAGTGTTGGCTAGAGAGTTTATTCAAATGCTTAGCCCTGCGAAGTTATATTATTTGTTTTTGGGATACCTTTTCACATAAAATGATGACCCTTTTTACATAAAATGATATGTACTCTTGACTTTGGTGAGTCAAGGAGGTTTATGAAATATTTTGAAAACAAAATATAAAACTGGTTTAGACTTAGGCAATTGGTTAGAGTGGTGGGTGCAGGCATGCCCTGTTGGTTGGAGCCGCAGTGGTTGATTGTCGTGCACAGGGGTATGTGGTTGGGCCTAAGTCAGATTAAGGACCGGTCTGCGAGCTACTGTTGCAAAGCCCTAATCGTACTACCACATGGCTGGTATGGGACAGCCCTGGCTGAATAATTTGTGAAGTCCCAACCTGAGTCAAGTTGTAGGTTGAAAGTGAGCGTGGTTGGTGCCATGTGAAGTCTCACTTGGGCGAGCGTGGTTAAGCCATGAGAAGTCTCGTCTAGGCTCAAGAGGGGGTCCCGGTCTGGTGGATTCCTTACTGGGGTGAAACCTTAGAGTTGGCTCGACCAGGTTGAAGGCTTTGCATTGTAAAGGCCTTGTCACGACTCCTTGCCACACACCTAAGGAAGTGTGTAACTCGCGTGGCACAAAAGGATGATCGTGTCTTGTGGGTAAAGCTGTACAACCTCTGCAGAGTGTATAATCTATCCTGGATAGCCGTGCCCACGGTCATGGGCATGCTGAGTAAAAGTTTTTCATGGATTAGACTTGTTTTTCAAAATGTTTTTGAAAACCTTGTGGATGGATGGAATCCACGAGAGATGAAAACCTTGCGGATGGATGGAATCCGTGAGAGATTGAAATCTGGTGAATGGATGGAATTCATCAGAGTTGCGCAGTGAAAGCGTGTGGATGGATGGAATCCATACGTGAGATTTTGGAAAATATGGTCCGGGTGGGATGCCCGTGGATAGGTTGGTGTTTGGTCGGAGCCGGCACTGACGGTATTACTTTCTATTACAAGTAATGTTTTTACTTACTGTATTAAATTCAGCAATTTCAATCTACTTATTGTATTTCCTAAATGCTGTTTTATGCAAACTAACCCTATAAGCCTTCCATTGAAGCCTTTATCATTGTGTTGCATTTTCCCGGGTGATTTGCGGAGTACAAGTTTGTACTCACCTTGCTTTTTCCACACAGAGAAGGAAGACATCATCTACGGTGAAGATCTGGACGAGTAGGCCGCGTCTTACTGTCGTTTGCCTGTGGGCAGGCATGGGCTTCGCTTCTTATCAGCTTGCTTTCGCAGTTATTTCCTTTATTTATTTTGCCAATGGGCGTTGATGTAAGACTTGACCATAAGGTCGTACCCTTTTATTTAATATAATCAGTCATTTGTGCTTGGTATTTATCTTTGTTGTGACTGTGTGCACTAGCTGATCCTGGACTAGTGCGATTTACACAGAGGATCCAGGAGTCGTTGCTCCGGGTTCCGACAACATCACCCCCTCCCTTCCCCCCTTCCCTCTACTCCTCTCCTCTCTCCCTTTTCCCCCTTCCCTCTACTCCTCTCCTCTCTTCCCTCTACTCCTCGCCGGTCACCTCCCCGAGCCCCCCGTCGTCATGCAAGTCTGTTAATCTTCCATATATTGCTTGTGGGATCGGTTGTTGCTCGATGATGATATAAATCATATACTGAGATTGGTTGAATTAGTCTTTGAGCTCTAATTACTGTCAACTCTGTTATCACAATTAAGTTTGTACTCTGGAAGACATTCTCTAGACATTCATATATTGTTCTTGTGCCATTCGGTTCTTGCTGTTTTCATATTATACCAAATCCATATACTGATCTGTTAGGAATTAATTTTGACAAGTTAAAGACTATTTCATTGAGTGAAAGTTAACTTGTATTTGCATGGATTTGCTTTATTACATACTGCTATCTGAATATATACATGCTGGATATATTGATCTTGAGATTGTAGAGTTTGTATCTGAGCACAAATGACTGAATTCATTATTTGGCATAACCAATCAAGGAAGAGTATATGATTCAGTAGCGGGACGACCAAGATTAATCTTATGCAACACTACAATTTGAGAGCACAAATTAATCAATTAAAACTTTGAGAGCTTGTTGCTTCATATTGCTTCATATTGCTAGTTGCTTTATATTGCTTGTTGCTTCATATTGCTGTTATTGATTCTATTATTGATGCTTGTTGCTTCATATTGCTACCATTATATATGTATATATCGCCAATATTGAGTGAAATAGATAGATATTGCACTTTCTTATCTTATGGTATGGCACTTTCTCATCTTATCCTAATAGACCCATAAAATGAGCAACATGTCACCCGCGCATTCTTCAACACCAACGCCGGAGGCGTCCGCTCCAACATCAAGACGCTAAGGAAGAGGGCTATCGAAGAAGCCTGAGGGCCGACAAACCATCACAGCGGTGGATGCATCTGAGGTCCCTATCCTTCCTCAGAAAGCAGTAAACGCATTCCGAAGCATGGTCGGAATAGTTGCACGAGAACGAATTGAAATCACATACAATTCGTGGAAGAACGTGCCTGACACTCAGAAACGTGAGCTGTGAACCGAAATTTTGGCATCGTTCGAGTTCCCAGAAGAACACCTATACGCTGTGCAACGACAAACCTACCTAGCGGCGTGCAAAGCATGGAAGAACTTCAAGAGCACGCTTGTCAGGAAATATGTGGAGACGGACGAAACGCCTTTTCATAAATACCCATTCCTGGAACCACAATGGGAAGAGTTCAAGGCGATGAAGACGTCCGAGGATTTCAAAAGTACAAGTACGGCGCACAAGGCCCTCCAGGCAAAAAACACACACCCCCACAGACTTGGCACAGCTGGGTATGCTGGTAAAATACCGCAGTGGAGGAAGGAGGATGACCTGGCAGCTACACAGGACATCGCCCCGCCATTTTCCAATATCCCGGATGAGCGCGCTCGAAATTGGATTAGAGCAAGGTCATCTACAACGACATCGGGGGACATGTCCTTTTGAAACCCTGCAGACCAGCAAGTGTCCCAGCGCCTGGTAAGATATCGATCGAACTACGTAGCTTGTAATTACTCCACAACTTCGTACGAATTGAAATGACATGTCGTGCTCTTGCAGGAAGAGCTGAGTTTTGAATCTACCCTGGGATCATTCTAGGGAACAAGGGAGAATGATATGCTCTCTGTGGCCCTGGGAAACAAGGAGCACCTGGGTCGTACGAGAGGCCTTGGGCTTTACGTTCCTTGGAAACATGGTTTCCAAGATGACTCCGGAATGTATCGGCGTAGGAAGAGAAACAAAGCCGAGCGTGACGCACAGCTACGAGAAGAGATCAAGGAATCTCTTAGAGATGAGCTAATGGGTGAGCTGGCTTATGTAATCAGAGATGAGGTGCGAAAACAAACAGAAAGTCAGCAGGCCGGTACCGCGCGCTACCGCTGCTCCTGTGCTAGCTAGCCCACACAACCGTCTGAGTAGCTGCGCGTCCAATCCGACGCAAACCCAGGCCAAATTTCCTGTGTACGACATCCTGGTAATAATTATTACCTCTCGAATGCTTGCTCCATTGATAGGCCTATTCGAGTAGCTAATTTTGTATCGTTATGTAGGAGCCTACGAAGTGCAGGCTCCAAGTGAGATATGGCTCCATTCCCTTGTACGCTGCTTGGGGCCAGGCATATTCGTCTGGTATCGGGGCCATGGTGCACGGTCAAGCTTTAGCGCCAGGCTTCGCAAAAGTTAATGTGGATGGTGTGCATGTCAATTTTGAGGTGGTCCCGCTACCGAAGCCCCCCAACGACGAGATCGTGACTCTAGGACAGGCCATTGGAATATTCATCCAGTGGCCCAAAAGCGACATCTCCCTGGAGGTTTCTTCACCGGTGGCAGGACCAGAGCAACATGCACTGGTGCCATCTCCATTACAAGACCAGTCGGTTCCACCACCGGTAACTGCACCAGTGCCATCTCCATTACAAGACCAATCGGTTCCACCACCGGAAACTGCACCGGTGCCATCTCCATTATAAGACCAATCGGTTCCACCACCCGAAACTGCACCGGTGCTATCTCCACGGGTGCTATTCTCGCCAAAGCAACTTGCACCGCTGCTACCTTCAAAGTCGACTACCGTGAAGTCAAAATATAGCCGAGGCAGCAAGGCCAGCAAGGGCAAAGCAAAGAAGACCAATGATGATATACCGTACCTACCTTTGGCCCACAAATTCGTGCTTGGCGAGCCGTTGCTCAAGCAAAAAGCCCTCGAACGCCTAGCATATAGTTGCATACAATTGCACGCGTGGTATATGCAGCAGTCCAATAAGCCAGAGGGAGAACGGACCTCAAGTATCACTGTCAAATTTACGTCGGATGATTTCCACCACAGTCTTCAAGAGTGTATGTTCGTGGTCGCCTTTGAGGATTTATTCGATCTGTTCACGCTCAACGCTCTCGACGTCTCAATCATTCGATGCTGGACGCTGTAAGTGTGTACAATCACAGTCTCCGTTCATGTCATACCGATAAATGTCATATCTAATTTGTTGCTTTCGTGTGTATATATATAGATACATACTGACTAAAGCTAGATTATCCAACTCATCGGCTGGTTTCTTGGACCCACACTTGGTCGCCAAGGATACCATCGACCGGGATACAGCCCTCGTCGAGAGGTACATTGCAGCAGGACTGATGGGTTGCCTCAATAAGGAATATGTACTTATGCCCTTCCATCAGAACTTTCATTGGATTTTAATAGTAATTGTACCAAAATGGAACAAGGTATATTACCTTGATTCCCTAAGTAGGAATAAAATGAACTTCACAGTTGTCAGCCAAGTAATCGATAGGTAAGTACATATTCTCCATACATACCTACATTGTACTCTTTCTTTCCTTCCAGATGACTAAGGTTAACTTTTTCGAATCACGTAGGGCGTTCGCGATGTACATTCAAATGGGAGGTGACTCGAAGCGCGGGGCCAAAGGCCTGCTGACACATGCTCGAGATTTTAAGGTATTCGCTATTTCACATTAATTAATCCTATGCAACAGCCTCTTGAACTAACACATTCCATTTTTTGCAATGCCATCAGCAGCAGCCGGGCAACACATGTGGATACTACGTTTGCCAACATATGGAACTACTCCTCGATTCCTCGAGGATCACCAATTCCAAAGTTTGTCAATCTTCCCATAATTACTTCATACTTATCACGTTACATATATACGCACATTGATATTCCTATCGACAGACTGCGTACATCTCGTCAACTCCATTGAAACAGCCTGATCTTGGACGGATTCGAGCAGAGTTGGCGTACTTTTTGCTGACTCAAGTCATAAAGGCAGAAGGCCGGTTCCACTCCACACCATAGATACATAATCAACGAACCTTTTTTAAGTGCAAATGCAGTGTAGATCTTTTGTGATTGTGTATTTGTTAATGGATATTTTATTTCAATTCAATTAATTGATTTGCGAAATGGATGCTTTATGTTGTGATCAAATGAAGTGCGTTGTCAATTGGATGTTTTATGTCTGTGAAATGAATTGAGATGTGAAATGTATCTGAAATGAAATGAGATGTGTGAATTGTATGTTTTATGTCTGTGATTATCTGCTTGTTTCAGAGGGCATGGCTAGCATTTCCTGAGGCTAGCCAATAAACAGAAATAGATTTAGAATTTGGAGGAAGAAATATCACAGACGGTTGTGATATGTATCATAGACGGTTTTTCATTAAAACTATCTGTGATAATCATATATCACAGACGGTTTTTACTTAAAAACCGTCTATGATATGTGATAATCACAGACGGTTTTTAATGAAAACCGTCTGTGATATGTGATAATCACAGACGGTTTTAAAACCGTCTGTGATAACCTTGGATTATCACTGACCCATAAATTCAGACGGTTCAGAAAACCGTCTGTGATGACGTTTCTGAACCGTCTGTAATGTGGTTTTCTGTAGTAGTGGGTTGTGGTACATTATCAAACTAAGATACAAATTATTATAAGAGCAATCGATCTGGAGACGTACAAGTTAATAAAAAGCAGGAATTGAGTAATCCTCCCCTCTCAATATCAAAACCAACCCCTAGTACTACTGATAAACCAATCTAGCTTGCTACTTGCTAAAAGACCGAATATAGCAATAGAAGAAGAGTGAATGATGTCTTCTAATTTCCTCTAAGTATTTAACATTTCTTCACTCTAATAGCTATAAAGCTATAAATATTGGAATGGAGACGGCATAGAGAGGGGATCTTACCACACAATCGGTCAGGGCTTAAGTAGCAAGATGGCGCCGTTCTTCTCCTTGCTTTCTCATGGTCGTGGCCGAGAACTCGTGGAATAGCGTGTGGTATTGGCTTGTGATCGACGCTGCCTTCAACTTGGGGAAGGGACCAATTGGAGGAGACGACTTGCTGGTCAAGCGAGGAAAAACGATAGGTGACATAGTCGAATCCTGTGGGCGCTACAATTCGCTCACGAACTCGCCATTGTTGATGGTGCGAGGTGGAAGATGATGCTTGCACATGGGCCCAGCTTGTTAGTGGCTGCGGGAGGGCAACAAGAGACGAGGCACACTCGTAGGAATACGCCAACAACGAGGAGGAAGCAAAAATCGGAGAGGAGGGAGGTGACTCCGGTCGGAGGAAGGCGTGCGGGCGGTCTTTGGGCTGAAACGTTACTGGGCCTAGCCAGCGGTAGAGAATTTAGCCTAAGAATCCGAACCGGATTTTATTTATTTTCCAATTTGTTTTATTTCTAGAAAATCGAGTTTGAATTTTTAAAATTAGCAAACCAATTTCAACAATTATGAAAATTTTGGGGGAGGCTCCTTAGATTTATAGAACTCAGATAAATTATTAGAATATTCATCTCAAGTTTTAATTAATTACAGAAATCCTCTTTCAGCAGCTGGAAATTAAGAAAAACTTGCAAGAAAAAGCAGAAATGATTATTTTGAAAATAATTTAATAAAATTTGAATTTTTGGGACGGTACAGGCTCGATCACTGCTTAAGGTAAACGAGAAGATTTTATGTTAGGCTGCACAGAGGTAAACAAATCCTCTACAGGAACCGAAGAGGGAACTATTTCTGCAGTACCATGAGTCTTCTACTATAGGCACTGTAGCGTATCGTTGCAGGTGCAGTGACTATTTTAACTATAGATGTGTGCTGGTGCAGCGCTCACTTTGGAGACCGATCTGTAGCACTTCATCTGAGCCCTTGCTTTCTGATCCACCGATGGAGAAATGCCCTTAATACAGATCACTGTAGATCGTTCGCATTTATGGGTGAGTTCTTTTGGGCTATGACTGTGGATTTTGAATTTTGGTTGTTCGCGAGAGACAGTGCAAAGAGAGAATCAGTTGCATGTGATTTTAGCTAGTATATCTGAACTCCGTACAGTGTGCACTACAATCGATTTGTAGACTCTGTCTTGAAAAATCGCACCGTTTGAAAACTAATTACTGTAGCAGAAAACGATAAGTCAAAACTAAATGCAATCGAGCCCAGCCTATATCTTCAATGCAGAGGATCCGTTCCTGCACAGAGGGACCCCCAAAGAACCAGAGCAGCTCCTTGGCGTATACCGTGGCTATATATTGTGAATAATGGAGAAAAAAAGACATATGGGTGCTGCTTGGCTTGGTGTGACTGAGTCTGTAGGGCCACTTTATATTAGCTTTAGTTTAGAGAAGCCAGAAGCAAATATGAATATCCAGTTTCTCGAAGTGGTTTTTCCATTCCTATCGTTTTTGTCTCGTTCCGGAGATAGGACAAGGGTTACGGGTGCATCTGTTGGATTATGTGGGCCAAGCCCATATAATAAGAATAATTCCTATTAAATCTCAAAGGCCCACTCATGCAAAGGAGGCATGCATGTGACCTTTAGTACCATATTGCTAGTTCTAGGAGAGGAAGACCACCTTAAAAGGGATGGTGCACTCCTAGTCACTTGAGGCATGTGTGGGAGAGAACTAGAGGATAACACGCGCGCGCTCGCTCGCCTCGCCTCGCCGGGCCGGGCCGGGCCGGGCCGGGCCGGGCTGGGCTGGGCGGGCGGGCGGCGCGGGCGCACGGCACCTGCGTGAATGGTCCGCCAAAATCCGCTTCTTGGTTTTCTATAAATACGGAGTCGCCGCCTCCATACAGCACTACGCGAAAATCAATCTAGGGTTTTGCCTCCTCCATCCATTGTGCTGCGCTGTCCCACGTAGTCTACTCCGTCCCGTCCGCCGGCGTGCACTGTCGTTCGGGAGAGCAGGTCTCCGGAACCGTCGCTTTCGAAGTCCTGCACCGGGAGAGGGCGAATAAGGTTTTTGGGAAGCGCTCTGCGCGACTGCTCGCTGTAGCTCTGGCTCGTCTTCCTCGTCGTTCGGCTTCGGCGAATCGTCATCGACTTCGTGTCATCCTCACCGTGCCTGCGGCGTCTACATCGGCAAACCGATCAGAACAGAACCATCGGTACGTAACAGTCATGTTCTCCGTATTAGATCTGTTCATGTACAGTTTCCTGGTTTACATGTCTAGATCTTTTATGCCTGTGATGGTTCTGTTATTTTGCGTGCATGATGTCATGATTTATTTATGGAATAAATTAAACCTACATGTGCTTATATATTCAACAATCCAAAAACCTTATTGTAGGCATTGTGGTTTTACTATGGCTGGATTTGCCGATGCACTGAGGCCGGATAAATTCTCCGGTGTGCACTTTAAGAGATGGCAGATTAGGGTCACTCTGTGGCTTACTGCTATGAATGTATTCTGGGTTAGTAATGGCAAGCCTGAAGGTGTTCTTGATGCTGAAAAGCAGAAAGAATTCGAGACTGCCAGTACTCTCTTTGTTGGATGCATTCTTAGTGTTCTTGCTGACCGTCTGTGCGAGGTGTATATGCACATGACAGACGCGAAGGAGTTATGGGATGCACTGAATTCCAAATACGGTGCTACTGATGCCAGCAATGACATGTATGTCATGGAGCAATTTCATGACTACAAGATGGTTGATAACCGTTCTGTAGTCGATCAGGCTCATGAGATACAGGCCATTGCCAAGGAACTCGAACTCCTGAAGTGTGCCTTACCCGACAAGTTTGTGGCTGGATGTATTATTGCGAAATTACCTTCTTCATGGAGGAATTTCGGAACAGCACTCAAACACAAGAGACAAGAGTACTCTGTTGAGAATCTGATTGGGTCTCTTGAAATTGAGGAGAAAGCTCGGGAAAAGGACGCTGTGTCTAAGGGTGATGGAGGGCAGTCTAGTGCCAATGTGGTACAGAAACCCTCAAACAAGAACAAAGGGAAATTTGTTAAAGCCCAACAGACAACCAACTTCAAGAAGAAGAAGAACAACAACAATCAGGATGATAGAACTTGCTTTGTGTGCGGTGAGCCTGGTCACATGGCCAAGAAGTGCCCACAACGCAAAGGAAAGAAGGCACCTGCAGGACAGACTTCTAAGTCTGTCAACGTGACCATTGGCAAGACTGGAGATGGGACTGGGTATGGTAATTTACCTACTGTTCTTTCAGTTAGTCAATCTACCAATTGGTGGATTGATACAGGAGCTAATGTACATGTGTGTGCTGATATTTCGTTGTTTTCTTCTTATCAGGTCGCCCGAGATTCCTCCGTCCTAATGGGGAATGGGTCACATGCTACTGTTCATGGTGTTGGCACGGTAGATCTGAAGTTTACTTCGGGAAAGATCGTGCAGCTGAAGAACGTGCAGCATGTCCCTTCTATAGACAAGAATCTCGTTAGTGGCTCCCGTTTATGTAGAGACGGGCTTAAGTTGGTATTTGAGTCTAATAAAGTAGTCGTGTCTAAACATGGACATTTTATTGGTAAAGGCTATGAGTGCGGAGGCTTGTTCCGCTTTTCCCTTTCAGATTTCTGCAATAAGACTGTAAACCATATTTGTGGCAGTGTGGATGATGAGGCTAATGTTTGGCACTCACGTCTATGTCATATTAATTTTGGTTTGATGTCTCGGCTTTCCAGTATGAATTTAATTCCAAACGTTTCCATCACCAAAGGTTCTAAATGCCATAGCTGTGTGCAATCAAAGCAACCTCGTAAGCCTCACAAGGCTGCCGAGGAGAGAAACTTGGCACCACTAGAACTCCTGCATTCAGATCTTTCTGAGATGAATGGCGTGTTGACAAAGGGTGGAAAACGATATTTCATGACATTGATTGATGATGCAACTAGGTTCTGTTATGTGTATTTATTGAAAACGAAAGATGAGGCTTTAGACTATTTTAAAATCTATAAGGCAGAAGTTGAAAACCAGTTAAATAGAAAGATAAAAAGACTTAGGTCAGATCGTGGTGGAGAGTATTTCTCAAACGAATTTGACTTATTTTGTGAGGAACATGGCATTATACATGAGAGGACGCCTCCTTATTCCCCCGAGTCAAATGGGATTGCCGAAAGGAAAAACCGCACGTTGACTGACTTGGTGAATGCCATGTTAGATACTGCGGGATTACCTAAGGCATGGTGGGGGGAGGCTTTGCTAACGTCTAATCACGTATTAAATAGAGTTCCTAACAGAAATAAGGACAAAACACCATACGAGGTATGGATTGGGAGAAAACCATCACTTTCTTACTTGCGTACATGGGGGTGCTTGGCGAAAGTTAATGTGCCAATAACTAAGAAACGCAAGCTTGGACCTAAAACTGTGGACTGCGTTTTTCTGGGATATGCTAATCATAGCATTGCCTATAGATTTTTGATAGTTAAAACTGAGGTACCTGACATGCATGTTGGTACAATTATGGAGTCTCGAGATGCAACATTCTTTGAGAATATTTTTCCTATGAAGGATACACATAACACTACTAGTCAACCTTCTGAAATAATTCCCAGTTCAATCACATCACCTGAACCTTTTGAACATACACATGAACTTGTCAATGAGGAGGATGACAGTGGAGCTCCTAGAAGGAGCAAGAGACAAAGGATATTCAAATCCTTTGGTGATGATTTCACTGTGTACCTTGTGGACGACACTCCCAAGTCTATTTCAGAAGCGTATGCATCCCCTGATGCAGACTACTGGAAGGAGGCTGTCCGTAGTGAAATGGATTCCATTATCGCTAATGGAACCTGGGAGCTGACAGATAAACCTTATGGGTGCAAACCTGTAGGGTGCAAGTGGGTGTTCAAAAAGAAGCTTAGGCCAGATGGTACTATTGAAAAATATAAGGCTCGGCTTGTTGCCAAGGGCTATACTCAGAAAGAAGGCGAAGATTTCTTTGACACTTACTCACCTGTTGCTAGACTGACCACAATTCGAGTACTACTTGCTTTGGCTGCCTCACATGGTCTTCTCGTTCATCAAATGGACGTTAAGACAGCTTTTCTTAACGGAGAGCTGGATGAGGAAATTTACATGGAACAGCCTGATGGATTTGTAGTAGAAGGTCAAAAAGGCAAGGTGTTAAAACTGTTGAAATCTTTGTATGGTCTGAAACAAGCCCCTAAGCAGTGGCATGAGAAGTTCGATAGAACACTGACATCTGCAGGCTTTGCTGTCAATGAGGCAGATAAATGTGTATACTATCGTTATGGTGGGGGTGAGGGAGTTATTCTATGTTTGTATGTGGATGACATCTTGATTTTTGGGACAAACATTAGTGTGATAAATGAGGTCAAATCATACTTGTCTCAAAACTTTGATATGAAAGATCTGGGAGTGGCTGATGTTATTCTAAACATTAAATTGGTTAGAGGTGAGGATGGGATTACACTTTTGCAATCTCATTATGTGGAAAAGGTCTTGAGTCGTTTTGGCTTTTCTGACAGCAAGCCTTCTCCAACACCTTATGATCCTAGCGTGTTACTTCGTAAGAATAAGAAAATTGCTAGGAATCAGCTGGAATACTCCCAGATAATTGGCTCACTAATGTACCTAGCTAGTGCAACAAGGCCAGACATCTCCTTTGCTGTGAGCAAATTGAGTCGGTTTACATCTAACCCAGGAGATGATCACTGGAAGGCGCTTGAGCGAGTGTTGCGCTATCTGAAAGGTACCTCGAACTTTGGACTTCATTATACTGGGTACCCGTCGGTGCTGGAGGGTTATAGTGATTCCAACTGGATCTCTGATGCTGATGAGATCAAAGCCACCAGTGGATATGTTTTCACTATTGGTGGTGGTGCTGTTTCATGGAGGTCTTGCAAACAGACCATTTTGACGAGGTCAACCATGGAAGCAGAGCTTGCGGCACTAGACACTGCTATTGTTGAGGCAGAATGGCTACGAGATCTATTGATGGATCTACCTACGGTGGAAAAGCCAGTGCCAGCTATCCTTATGAACTGTGATAATCAAACCGTTATCGCTAAAGTGAACAGTTCTAAGGATAATATGAAATCGTCCAGGCATGTTAAGAGACGATTGAAGTCTGTCAGGAAATTGAGAAACTCCGGAGTTATAACCTTGGATTACATCCAAACAGATAAAAACCTGGCAGATCCCTTTACAAAGGGACTATCACGGAATGTGATAGATAGTGCATCGAAGGAGATGGGTATGAGACCCATGTGAGTTATCTATGGTAGTAACCCAACCTATGTGATCGGAGATCCCGTGAATTAGGATCTGGGAAAAACAAGCCATTAGTTAACTGAAGGAGAGTAATTTCAACCCTCTCTATGTGAAGATGCAATACTCTCAGAAACTGCAAGGCAGGTTGACTAAGGTCTTAATGTGTTCCATTGGCTTTTAGAAGCGAAGACGCTATCCTGCAGAGCGTTCTTGAAAGAACACACCTATATGAGCCCGACTGTTAGTCGCAGTCTATGGAGATTTTGGGTAATCTCCTACTAAGCTCATGAAGAGACCAAGGAGTATGACTTATACGCTCCAACCGAGGGGTAGCCTACTGGCGGCCTAGTATCAGTTAAGTCTTTAAGTGAAGCTTGCTTGCACCAAACTTGCAATTCAAGGCATAGTCCATTGTTCAAGTTGTGAGTAAGTGTAGCTTGGAGTTCTAGGTGGATGTTCAACCTTAATCGGTCTCCATCGAAATACTGATATATAAACAGTACATTGGAATTCAGGCAAATCTCTGTGGGACTTTGAGATCTGGTGGGGGATTGTTGGATTATGTGGGCCAAGCCCATATAATAAGAATAATTCCTATTAAATCTCAAAGGCCCACTCATGCAAAGGAGGCATGCATGTGACCTTTAGTACCATATTGCTAATTCTAGGAGAGGAAGACCACCTTAAAAGGGATGGTGCACTCCTAGTCACTTGAGGCATGTGTGGGAGAGAACTAGAGGATAACACGCGCGCGCTCGCTCGCCTCGCCTCGCCTCGCCAGGCCGGGCCGGGCTGGGCTGGGCTGGGCGGGCGGCGCGGGCGCACGGCACCTGCGTGAATGGTCCGCCAAAATCCGCTCCAGGTGCTTGCGCAGACGCGGCTTCCTTTTGCAGTTTTATCTTTTGCTGTTTTGTGTGGCGGTGAATCCGGATCGGTTACGCGACTAATCCGGTTCGGTTACGAGTTATGGAGAACGTGCAGGCGTCTTGATCACGCGTCCTGGTTTTCTATAAATACGGAGTCGCCGCCTCCATACAGCACTACGCGAAAATCAATCTAGGGTTTTGCCTCCTCCATCCATTGTGCTGCGCCGTCCCACGTAGTCTACTCCGTCCCGTCCGCCGGCGTGCACTGTCGTTCGGGAGAGCAGGTCTCCGGAACCGTCGCTTTCGAAGTCCTGCACCGGGAGAGGGCGAATAAGGTTTTTGGGAAGCGCTCTGCGCGACTGCTCGCTGTAGCTCTGGCTCGTCTTCCTCGTCGTTCGGCTTCGGCGAATCGTCATCGACTTCGTGTCATCCTCACCGTGCCTGCGGCGTCTACATCGGCAAACCGATCAGAACAGAACCATCGGTACGTAACAGTCATGTTCTCCGTATTAGATCTGTTCATGTACAGTTTCCTGGTTTACATGTCTAGATCTTTTATGCCTGTGATGGTTCTGTTATTTTGCGTGCATGATGTCATGATTTATTTATGGAATAAATTAAACCTACATGTGCTTATATATTCAACAGCATCATGCACTCTACTTATCTTGCTCCGGTCTCATCCATGCATCTCTCCTCCGCTTTTCCAACTGGTTGACTTTACCTTCTAAAAGTCATTTCTTTCAGCTATTACTATTTATTTTCAGCTAAAAATCACGAGTCATAACCAAAAGCTATTAATCGCATCCAATATGAACAGGCTTTATACCCTATTTGGTGAAATATCCGGTAATTGTCCCTTTTAGTGGTATCTCCGTACCTTTCACATGTAAAAAGTTTTCAAAAAATCCAATTTTTTTTATTATGTAGGAGTAGGAATAATCTATAGTTTCATATATTCTAAATGTGATTGAGTGTGAACCACATCCTAAAAGCCAAAAGTAACAACATAAAAGAACCCACCCCATGGCTATCGACTGTGAATAATTGAAAAAAAAGGACACATGGGTGCTACTTGGCTGTGTGACTGAGAAATTATATCCTATTTGGGAAAATATCCGGTGTTTCTTCCTTTCGGTGGT